>JALJCO010002978.1:0-220000 GCA_023101725.1 Atherinomorus stipes | reverse complement strand
AACAATATAAGACAACACAAACAGCTAATACCAACAACAGAGTAACAAGACAGAAAAATTTGTCTGCTTTTTTTTTTTTTTTTTTCTCTCTCTTCTCCTATTTCCTTCGTATGTCTCAACTAATTACCATTTAACCATTCGGTCCGAAAATGGAGCAGGCAGAAGTAAAAACTTTTCAAGGCCTGCTCCCCTATAACTAATTTAATCTTCTCTAAACTTAAAGATATACAGTATTCACTGTACTACAATACAAGAACAATATAAGTAAACAACAATAAAGCAAACAAAAACAAAACATCAACAAAGAACCACAATGTAGTACTATGCCTATCAATGACAAGAACAGGCAAACATTCATGTTCCGCAAAAGTAAAGAAAATAATTGAACGTATAAAGCCAAAAACAGAAGACTGGATGAAACATTAAATTTCCATCTTATACCTGTGAATTTTATCATTTCTGAAAAGTTTCTTAAACTTGATTACTGTTAAACAGGATTTCATTGAATTGCTCAAATCATTCCATAAATGAACTCCACAAACTGTCGGGCTTGAAGCTTCAAGTTTGTTCTCACTGGTTGTTTTTTAAAATACATAATCCCCGCAGCCGTAATTGCTTTCCCTCACCTGAAACAACCCCTATCTGTCAGGAACTTTCTTTGTGTGACGTTGTACATGAGTTGTGCTGTTTTAAGATCTACAAGATCTTTGAATTTAAGTGTGTTTAATTCAACAAACAGTTTGTTGGTTGGTTGTCTGTATTCAGCATTGCAAACTATTCTTATTGCTTTTTTTTGAATTATGTATATTGGATCAGTATTTGTTTTATACGTGTTCCCCCACACTTCCACACAGTAAGTCATGATGGTAGTATGAGGGAGCAATACAAAGTGAATCGTGATGCTTGATTGAGAAGGTTTTTGGCTCTATATAAGACTGCTATTGATTTAGAAACTTTGGATTTTATATAGTTTATATGTGTTTCCAGTTTAGTTTGTCATCTATTATTACCCCAAGAAATTTTATTTCGGTTACTCTTTCAATTTTTGTACTGTCAATCCAAGCTTTTTTTTGTGTCAATATACGATTTCCGAAGATCATGAATTTTGTTTTACTTACATTCAAAGTTAGTTTATTTTCATCAAACCATTTCTTCAGTTTAGTAAGTTCACTTTCAACAGTATCCAAAGTTGCTGCAGATTTTCACCACGACATACTAAATTTGCATCATCTGCAAACAAAATGATTCGCGAATACAATGTTGCTTCGAATATGTTATTTATGTATAATAGGAACAGGAAAGGCCCCAAAACAGACCCCTGGGGACCCCACTAATTACCCTTTTACATTGGATTTTACATCATTCAGTTGGACATATTGTTTTCTATTATTTAAATAACTATTTATCCAATTGTATGCTGTCCCTCTATTCCATATCTATACAGTTTTAACATAAGTAGTTCATGGTCGACTGTGTCAAAAGCTTTCTGCAGGTCTAAAAATCCCTACAGCATATTCTTTATTTTCTATGGCTGTTGTTATTTCTTCAGTGAAATCTATTAATGCATGGGTAGTTGTCCTATTTGTTCTGAAGCCATATTGCTGATTGTGCAGAATATCATGTTTTTGGTGAAATCTTGTAATCTCAAGAAATAAATCTTTTCCAGTATTTTTAGAACTGTGGTAATAATGAGATGGGCTATAGTTTAGAGTGCATGCTTATCACCAGATTTGTAAATTGGCATGACTTTAGCTACTTTCATTTTGTCAGGAAACGCCCGTTTTTAGAGATTGATTGCAAATATGCCAAGGGGTTTTGCTACAAGTTCAATTATGTCTTTTACTAATGCCATTGTAACCCATTTCATTAGTTGATGTGATCTTAAACTGCACCAATTTCAAATTATTATTCCTTTGCCTACTTTATAAATTCACAAGAACCTCATTATCCTGTCTAGGTGAGTCACATGACTCTAAGGTTGGCTCTTGACTGTTATTTTAGCTTACAAATGTTCAGCAAGACAGCCAATATAGTCAAATACTGTTTCACATGAATAAAGACCAAAAATATCAAAAGATAAGTTAAAATGCATTTCCAAGTTTTTAAGTCAAGGTCAGCATGAAAAATGTGTGCAATAGACCTAATAAATTAAGTCCATTCCTAATCATCTGAGAAATAATGTAAAGATTAATGTAATATTTCTTAACTTCTTTGCCTTTCACTGATGAAACCCTGCAGCAGTTAGAAAGCTTGCGTGCATAAAAATAAGTTCTACCTTCTACTTTGAAAATCTCTCAATCAGAACATCATCTCAAGACTTTATTGGTCATATTTAAAGATGAATATTTCCCTCAAAAAACCTGAGAGATCTGAGTTTTATTCACACACTGTAAGAGACATGGCGCATGTGAAAAGACAGTAATTGGTTCTCACAGTCTGCACTGTGCAACAGATTTATTGAGGAGCAGTTGTTCTGGAGTCATTTGGTTTGATTTGATACAGGGAGAACAACGACATTCTTTTACAGCTAACAAGAGTATTTTTCTTAGAACATTTCACGTATTTTAAGCAGCATTTGCTGTGTTAAACTTTCTTTTTCAAAGAGTTTCAGTCATGGTTAATGACTTTCCCAAAATTAAGTTTTATAACACTGATGTATATGAATAATTGAAATTTATTTATAAAGCACTTTTCATACAAAAGTAGCACAAAGTGTTTTACATATTAAAATAAGCAACATTTCAATAAAATGACAATTCGACAAACAATTACACATTCTCTACCTCCCACACACACATACACATACCCTCCCTTCTAACTTTATAAATATAACCTGGTTTGGCGCTGCTGTGAGGAAACAATATCTTGGGGATCTGTCCACACTGGGAGCTATCATGGTCCCTGAAGCCACCACCAGGGGGACCCCCCAGGTCCCGGCCGCCAGGGGCCCACACCACAACCATAGGATTGCAGAGCAGGACCCCCCAGCCACCCCAACCAAGAGGGCCTCCCAATGGAAACAACCGCACAGACCAAAAAGCAAAGCTCCCAACGTGGAGGACCCCCATGAGGTAAACACTGGAGTTGATGTTAAAAGACTAAATCAAATAAATGTCAATAAAAACAAATAAGAGCTATAAATATTAAAATATGGACTTAAGAGTAATAAAAACAACTAATATGACATGCCTTTGTAAAATCAGAACCAATAACAGCAAAAAAAAAAAAAAAAAAAAAAAGTAGATCAATAAATAAAACAGTCGAAAATATAAATGACAAATTAATTAAATGCTTCATTAAAAAGGTAGGTCTTGAGCCTCCTCTTAAGAGTATCAACAGTCTCTGCAGCCCTGAGGTTCTCTGGCAGGCTGTTCCACAGACGAGGCCCATAATGGTGGAAAGAAGTCTCGCTGTGGGATTTTGTCCTGACTTTGGGGACAACTAAAAGGCCATGAGGACCTCAGGGTCGGCGAGGGTTCATAGTTTAAAAGCAGGTTAGATAAATAAGAAGGCCCAAGACCATTAAGACATTTATAAACCATTAAAAGAACCTTAAAATCAATCCTGAAATGCACAGGGAGCCAATGCAGCGATTTTAAAACTGGTGTAATGTATGGGGGATTATCACGCTTCCGTGTTCCGAACTTCCGGTTTGAAACAGTTTAGACGGCCCACTTCCGGCCCAGTTCAATGTCCCTGCTTTACCTCGTAGATAACGTGAATAAACGCCAACCCTACTTAAATTTTCACGGATTCCAGACTGAAGTGATACTAAGGAAGAAGTGGATCAAAGCGATTCTCCAGAGTGAGGGCCGAACTTTATAATAAAACAACGTAGCATGTTTGTTTGTCGTGGGGAAGAATCCCCCCCCCCCCAGTGGAACAACTGGGGACTGCCAAGAAAGGAGACACTTTCAGATGCTTGTGTGTTTTCAGCCGCACAAAGTTAGGCACGTCATCAAGCTGGCAAATGCTAACCTGCTAACAGTAGTCCGCCAGCTACTACTCTGTTAAACTTTGTAAATCGGATAAATGGCAATGCCAAATTTTCATTCCAGACTGAAGTGATGCTAAGGAAGAAGTGGATCAAAACGACCGATTCGCCGCGGTGAAGGACCGAACTTTATAATAAAACGACACACGTTTGTTTGTGGCCGGCAGACTACGCAGTCGTGTTAGCAGGCTAGCATTAGCCAGCTTGATGACGTGCCTAACTTTGTGCGGCTGAAAACACACAAGCATCTGAAAGCGTCTCCTTTCTTGGCAGTCCCCAGTTGTTCCACTGGAAACGGGGAGGTACAGACCCGATTTTCAGATGTTTGTGTGTTTTAAGACGCACAATGTTAAGCACGTCAGTAAACGCTAGCTGGCTAATGCTAGCATGCTGTGAAGTGCCGGTGTTGTGCCCCACCGGCGACAAACAAACGTGTGTTTTATTATAAAGTTCGGCCCTTCACCGCGGCAAATCGATCGCTTTGATCCACTTCTTCCTTAGTATCACTTCAGTCTAGAATGAAAACTTAAGTATGTTTGGAGTTTATCCAATTTAAACAGTATAACAGAGCAGGAACGGCTGTCGTTCAAATGGCCCGGAAGAGGAAGTGCCCAAATACCGGGAAGTTCCGGTAAGCGTGATAATCCCCTATTCCCACCCTCTGGTCCTTGTCAGAACTCGTGCCGCTGAGTTCTGAAGAAGTTGCAAACTTGATGTACTCTTGTTAGGAAGACCAGAGAGCAGGGCATTACAGTATCTATTCTACTAGAAATAAAAGCATGCATCATCACCTCCGTGCTGGCAAGACAGAGAAATGGGCGGACTCTGGCAATGTTTTTAAGATGATAAAATCCTGATGACATCCCCAAGTGGCAACGTACAGATTAAAAAGTATTGAGCCTAAAATTCAACCCTGGGGAACCCCACACTCAACTTCACAGATCCTTGAGGAGCATGTATCCAAACTTACTAAAAATTGTCGACCTGTGAGGTAAGAATAAAACCATTTTAAAACAGTACCAGAGAGGCCCACCAGATACCTGAGTCTGTCAAATAAAATCTGGTGGTCTACTGTATCAAAGGCGGCAGTGAGATCCAGTAGAATCAGAGTCCATGTTACATCTAAGATCTTTAACAATCTTTAAAAGGTACTCAGTACTGTGGTTCGTCCAAAAACCAGATTGATATTGACATTGTTTATTCAAGAACTCATGTAACTGGATAAAAACAAATTTTTCAATAATTTTACTTAAAAATGGTAAGTTGGATACAGGTCTGTAGTTGTCAAGCATGTTTGGGTCTAAATTGCTCTTCTTCAGAAGGGGCCTCACCACCGCTGTTTTGAAGGCAGAGAGGAAAACACCTGCCTGAAGAAAGCAATTTACAACATTTAAAGGCTCAGACTCGGCTGATTTCCGGTCTGGAGGGCGAGGCACTAACACCGTAGAGAGCAAGCTCCCAACTACATCTTTCTTAAAATCCCCTATAACTCGAAATTTTGTAAGAAATTTAATCAAATCAGTACGGGGATTATACAGATGCTAAAATGTCCCCCCCAAAAAATCCAAATTCAAGAAAGATAACCCTCAACTTGCTGGCCAAACCGAGGAGGATGACGAAGTTTTGTCGCAAGCTAGCAGCGACATGCAGGACGAGCACGGTGCTACCGCTAAGGATGAAGATTCAAAGTTTGACCAAATACTCAAAGAGCTACAGGATTTTAGGAAAGACAACAAACAACTAGATGTACTGAGAGAGGACATGAATTGCTTCGGTGGGAGGTTGGATAAAGCAGAGGAAAGGATTGATGCCATTTCTCCCCCAACAAATCTTGCCATTGAGAGAGCGCACCGCGCGATGGTAGCAAAAACCCAATCTGGGGCCCCACCAAGGTTGTTTGTGGTCAAGTTTGCAAGTTAACGGACAAAAGAAGATACCCTCAAGAAAGCCTGGCAGGCAAAGGGTTTTGATTTTCGTGGAAAGAAAATATATCTGGACTACGATTATGCCCCAGAGGTGCAACGGAGACGCTAGCGAAGGCAGCGAAGGCAGTACTCCAGGAGAATCGCATCCGCTTCCAAACGCCTTTCCCTAAGATGAGTGTTTTACAGCGATGGAGATGGAGGCGACTGAAGATATGGTCCAACGAGGACTATCGGTCCCTGTTGTTAGAAAACAACTTCACTTCTTGAACAACCTCGGCAGCAGTGATGTCTTTGCATTTGGGGCCAGTAGGGCCTGGCCCCACCAGATATCGCTGTGGAGCACTAGCTGGCCGTCTTGGTCTTTATCTAACACTGATTTTTTTTTTTTTTTTTGTAAATCAAGATTATCAATTGTAAATAAAGACCGATTTTGTTACCAAAACAATTCCGTTAAAAAATTCTATGCATAATTCAAAGACTTTTGCCACAGAATGCTGACAAGATCAGTATCTTTTTCTAAGAATGGGGCCGGCCCATCAGCATAATGTTAAAGCAATTAACCACTGAAGGAGAAGTGGTTGAGCCTGGTGGATTGGCAGCAAGGGAAGTCCTTTGAGATGCTCATAGTGTTTCTGAAGAACTGCTACTGGATACGCGTGTTTAGATAGACTGTCTGTACGGTTCTCAGATGAAGCATCTCCGGTTGCTGGGCAAGTTGTAGCTCTTCTACTGCTTGTGGCAGGATAATCGTCGTCTCAGAACCATCATTGATTACTGCAAATGTTTCCAGAGCATGATCTCCATGGTGTAGAAGCACTTTAAAGACACACAACGTAACTTTTAGACCTTAAGAATATGCATTACTGACTTGTTTTGATGGCACACCAACATCCATTATGCGCATTTTCGAGCCGTCACTGTCCAGAGGCGTCCTGAGGCTCAGAAATTGCAGTATGCAAGTTTTGCATCCGGGACATGACTGTGACGTTGCAGCCAACTATTGGTTGTGCACCGCGTCACTTACTAGCAAACAGATATGAACCAGACATGAACACCGCGGGTCCCTGCTGAAAAAACAGCTTAGACCAGCCAAAACCAGCTAAAACCAGCCAGACCAGCCTGATCAGCTAAGACCAGCCAAGACAATTTGACCAGCTAAGACCAGCTACCAGCTGACCAAAACCTAGCTAAAACCAGCTACCAGCTAAAACCAGCCAGACCAGCCTGACCAGCCAAGACCAGCTTAGACCAGCCAAAACCAGCTAAGACCAACAAGGACCAGCCAAAACTAGCCTGACCAGCTAGACCAGCTAAGACCAGCTACCAGCTGACCAAAACCTAGCTTAAACCAGCTACCAGCTAAAACCAGCCAGACCAGCCAAGACCAGCTTAGACCAGCCAAAACCAGCTAAAACCAGCCAGACCTGCCTGACCAGCTAAGACCAGCTACCAGCTTACCAAAACCTAGCTAAAACCAGCTACCAGCTAAAACCAGCCAGACCAGCCTGTTGTTTGTTTAAATTCCTGCCTCTAGTCCCTTTAAGACCTTCGGCAAAACTCTCTGAGGGCTTCTGGGATGTTCAATGTAGATGGTGGACTTCTGATCATTAACCATCAGCACTCTTATGAGCTGTGGACTGCACCATGCAAGATTGTGAGACGTATCTCTTTCACGTCTTTCATGAGTGTTTCAGCGTTCAGGTGCTACCCTTGTGTCCGTAGCCACATCTACAACATCGGTGGCCTTCCTGTATCCATTTCTTAATATCCGCAGTTGCCAGTTCCTTGAAGCTCGGGCACGCATTGAGGTAGTGTTCCTTATTGTTGCAGAATGGGCAATAAGGACTGGGTTTCATGCCATTTGGTATTTTACAACTCTGTAATAGTATCAGCTACAGGTTTGTTGCATAAAACAACTTTGATAACAAACTAGAGTAGTTGAGTAAAAGACAGGAATCTGTACTCATGTAACAGTGTTTATTTATTAAGGTGCATTACACACAGTTGCATAAAACTATAACAAAAGCAGTTTGTTAGGCTATTTTGTGAGATTCATTACATACATCAAATAAACACAACAGAAAACAACCTGACAGATGACTGGAGGTTAGTTTGCTAACAATTTTCACACTGAGAGTTGTTTCTACAGTAAGTTTCAGAATGGAACCCAGACTTGAATAAGATCAGCATTATACCTAACAATATCAAAACACAAGAATTTTAAATTAAGGACCATTAACTAGGTTAAAGCACCACATCCCCCATCAACATGACTGTGAAAAAAAACATGTCTGTGACAAGAGTTTTAAAAGCAAGGGTGTAGCTTGATTGTTTTTTTTTTTGTCTGTTTCAAGTGAAGGGAGCAGTTTATGAAGACATTCAGACACATCTCAGCTGCTGAAGCAACAACAGCAACATTTAGCTTTCATAATGCGCCATAGCCTCATCATAGTGCAATAGCGCTTTACATGTAGAGGGTTTATTTCCTCCCCCTGACAACAAGAAACTGTCAAACTAAAAGCTAGACATGTAAATGTTAGCATGTTAAACTTTTTAGCTCCTTAAAGATACATTTCAAAACATGTGACATAAAATTGTATCATTATTTTAAAAAGAGAAGTGCTCAGTGTAAAAAAAAAACCCCAGACCTTAGAAACCCAGCCCCGTAACTTTCCCAGATTCAAAATGAGGTTAGAAAACTAGAGCAGAGGCGTAAAGATCATCATTTCTCAGTTCCTGATTTGAAAGGGCAAGCGGGTTCACTTTTCGCCCACGTGTCTTTTAGACTTCACTGGCTTTCTTTAGCACATTAAATAAATGAATAAGGAGCCAAATTTCAAAGTCTTCTGGAAAATTAAATTAGCACAAATCTTAGAGGCTCAGCAGACTTAGGAATATGGCCTCTTTAAATTCCCTTGAAAAAAATACAAAACAAAAACTTGAGAACATCAAACAAGTCTAAAACTTTCTCCTCTGTCTGTAGCTGCTTATTCCAATGCAGAGTGCTGGAGTCCATCCCAGCTGTTACCAGGCGAGATCGGAGTTCACCCTGGACAAATTGCCAGTTAAAACAGTGTCTAAAAACTAAACTTAGTTAAAATACTGATCTGAAAACACAACTTCTACTTTATCAGTGAAACTTGTCCATTCTGGTAGATGGTAGATGCACCACATGTCACCTGTTCAGTTTTCTAAAGCAAAGCCTTAGGCACTGATTAAAACAAGCAAAATATGTAAAGTGCTGAGAACTTGAAAAATATTTAGTGCAACGCAGGACCAGTCAGACAAATTGAGCTTTCATTAGCTTAGAATCAAAACGAAATGTGGTAGCTAATCGAAGCAGTACAAGATGACTTTCACGAGCTTCGTCTTTCCCAGAACCACCTTCAACCTCTTCCTCAGGGAAACCCAGGACTGAGTGGCTGGACCAGCTCCGTCCTGAATCCCTCTCTTCAGATCGCTGTGTAGGGAATCTATGCAGCAGGATGTGTCGCTTTCCTCATGAGACCTTCAAACAAGGATCTGCTTCACGATGGATGTTTTTGGACCCAAAGTGTAGATCAACTTCAAGTCCTTCTTGTTGAGCGGTTTGAGCGGGGCATCCAGTAAAATTACTTTTTTTGTTGTCTGTGGTTGTTGTTTGCTGTCTTTGAAAGTATTCTTTGTGCATCTCTGTGATGGAATACAGGAAACATCAAGATTAGAAACTGATTTTTTTTTTTAAGTTGAATAATAAATCCATTGATGTGATAAGTTAAATGACAGTGTTACATACAGTAAAACCATGCAAAATGCTGTTAGAGAACATCCTGCAACAGTGTGTTTGTGTTTAGAGTAAATTCTATTACTCACATAGCTGATGACGCATATGATGAGCGCCACTATTAAAAACACTGTGGCAAAAATAACCAAGTTAGTATCGCTGCTCCGATCTTCTGTGGGGCCAACAGGAAAGTCAGTGGGGCCGATGCGATAATCTTTGGTTTCGCCGGGAAGATCTGCGGGGTTAGCAGGGCAATCTGGAGATAGAGACAGATCAGTGTCACTCAGGTTGGAACCTTCACACTGAGCAGCACATTTTATTTATGGATGTTCTCATGCAAAAAGATTCTTCTAATACAATAAATAATGACAGGATGTCATTTATTGTTAATCACCAGGTGGTCAATCTCATTCAGAGAGAAGAGAACCATCAAGGCAAGTCAATTTGGTGCAGGTTTTCAATGTTTCCCTGCTCCCACACACCTGACTCGAATCAACTGACTCTATCAAGCTCTGCACAATGACTCATTAACTTGAGTCAGGTGTGTTGGAGCATGGAGACATTAAAAACGTGCAGGATTGGGGCGCCATGAAGAAAACATGAAATGTAACTTTCATTTTATGCTCCATTTTTAATTATTTTGCAGAATTTTCACCACAAACCATTTAACTGATCACATAACCAGGGGTGCACACATCCAGTCCTCAAGAACAACTATTCTGCAACCTTTTAGAGCATCCTTTCTCCAACACACCTGAATTAAATGGCTGAATCCCGTCATCACGTCATTCAGCTCTGTAGAGGCCTGCTAACGAGCCATTCATTTGATTCAGGTGTGTTGGAGAAGGTTTGCTTAATAAAGGTTGCAGGACAGCAGTTCTTGAGGACTGGATGTGTGCACCCCTGCACATACTGTATCTACTGTATATCTGACAGAGTTTGGCAACTCCCTGATTTTCCTTCTAGCACTAACTGGGGTTGATATTTGATGTTCCTAATGAAACGCTGAGCTGATTCTTTATGGCTGAACAACATATAAACTTGACAGATCTCACAAGCCATATTTTGTGGCAAAGACTGATGTTCTTCTGAAAGTTGCAGGTAGTAGTTCTCTGGGTCTGGATTTGGGCGCCGCTGTTCTAATGTCAATACTCAAAATAGGTCTGGAAGTTCCCTGATTCAAATTTAAGCCACAAATGCCACAGAGAGCATGGAAATTTAGGAAAATCTGCCTTAGGAATGTAAATGAAAGAGTAGATGCCAGAGACAAACATTTACCTGTTAAAGAGAGGAGAACCCGCCCCTCTCGGTTCTGTTCCCCTACAGGTGCAGCCAGGTGGCAGATGTACACACCGCTGTCCCTGCAGGTCAAGTTAGGCAGGAAGATGCCGTGGGAATCATCCAGCAGCTCCATCTCTCTGTCTGCACCAGAGTACCTTAGAGTCGTGCCATTCAGGTCACTGCGCAAAAGGCCACTGCGACGGTGTGATGAATTTTCTCTGAGCTGCAGAACATTCAGTACAGAATTTAATTTAGACAACTGAGTTGGACAGTATGTTGACAGCAGATCTGACACCAGTGTTACTACAAGTTAATCTAGCCTAGTAGTAGTAGTATTTTCATTATCAGCTCTATTAATATTGTCTTCATCATTTTAATCAATATATTATAGATTATATGCATATTCTTTCATTTTATTGCACAAACAAATGATTTGCTTAGAAAAGAGATGGATAGATTATGATATGTCCCTGTTTCTTACATTACTTGGTTAAAACTTTGTTATGGTTTCTCAGATTTTCTGAACTTCCAGTTTTGTAATTTCTTTTATATTTAAAATAGAATAAAAGTGTGATCATTACATTCAAGAGTAGACATTTTAAAAGCTACCACACAAATAAGTACAGTTTGGGTACTTTTTAATAATAAAAAAAAAAAAAACAGATTCTAACTCTTTTAGGGCATCAAGTTTTTAACAGACGGGTGCTTTGAAATACAATAACCGTCACTACATCACTGCTGCTGCTCATAACAGGAAACGTAGGCTATCTAGTTTTGAAGTGCTGATCTTTCTTTTTACACTTAATCGTTATATTTAGCCTATTTTACATCCTTTATTCCATGTTATGTCTTTAGAAGGAGATCCAGAAAATAGAAAGTGATTTCAGTCAGTCAGCTATGACAGTAAGTGCTGTTTTTACCTTGTACCAGCTGAGTGCAGAGTACTGGACTCCGGGCTTGAATTTAGCGGAGCATTTCAGGGTACAGTTCCAACCTGAGAGGGCTTCTACCTGCTCCATGTCCTCGCTGACAGCCCTGCACACCACGAGACACACACCTGAGAAACACGACAATCACTTAGGTTTAAGTTTGAATCCCACCAATTTATTTTGAAATGACAGGAACACCAATTTAAAAAGTTTAAATTAAACATGACGCAGCAACTTACTGAGTGAAAACACCGCGAGATTTAGCAGATCAGGAGTCATGTTGCGGATGGAGGAAAAAGCGCACAGAGGCTCACAGAGACGCAGATGGTGTAACACTGACAGAAAGGAAACTGTTTGCCAGGATTTATAGTGTAGTAGGAGCTAGGTAAATGAAAGCAGAAGCAAGTCAAGGACAGCCTACAGGGGACGTAGCGTGACGTGGGGGTGTCTCTACGGTTTGGGGAATTTTCTAGAGTAGTAGCCGGTGAAGCACGGAAGAGGATGGCGTTTGTTTTCCGATTAGTTGCAGCAGCTTGTAAGTATTTTTGATAATAAAAGTTAAGGTTAAGGCATGGTTACTATAAGTTTTTTGTTTGTTTCTTTTAATTTAGGATGTTAAAAATTCACTTGCGTAGTCACATGTCAGCCAGCCGGCGTTGTGTTTTAAAGCTCTAACAATCCCTAAAACTTCTCTGTAATAACCTGTTAGTTTTATTGTGCTAGTAGTAAGGAAATCAAAGCTTAGGAAATTAATGGTATTGTGTATGATGGTTTCAGCGTATGCGTGATAATGCTAACATAGTGATTTTCAGACTTAATGACATAATCATAATAGATAACAGGCAAATGGAAAAGCGAAAGCATGACTCGGGATTCCCCTGCTTTCCTCCAGCGGTGATTTCCAAAGAAGGAATGAGAGTTATTTGAAACCGGCTAGGAAATCCCCACATGAGCAGTCAGATAAGCTATTGTGTAAACAGCCAACACGTGGATATCTTCCTCTCTAGAAAGTACTTGTTTAAGTACCACTTTTAGACTTCTAGGGCACCTCCCAACAAAGAAACTATTGAACAAAAAAGAAAAGCAAAAAAACGAAAACATTAAAAGAAAAAACAATTATTAAGAACTTGCCCACTTGCCCCTCACACAGAATAGGCAATTCGTTTTCATATTTCATAAAACACAAGAAGATAACCACTTAGCCGATCATCTAATCACAAGAAAACAACAAAACAAACAGCTATGGCCATCGCCATGTAACAAAATATTCAACATGCCTCATTTTGACATTGCTGTAACTGTTATAGAAATAAAAAACAGAAAAACAAACTTTGGTTTGTGAAGTTAAGGGAAAATACGGTGAGGTAACACATTGCAGATGCTAATACTCACAGAGAAAGACCAGAAGTTTATTGAGGCATTAGGCATGCACAAAGTGAAATACTACAACAACCAAAGACTGTAAAACCAAAACCAAAATAAAAAAGAAATGTAGGCTACAAGAATAAGAATGTGCCCATAGGCTGCTTGCCTTTACCAATTATCCTTTACAATGATTTTCCATTAAATGTCAGGGAACAATGTTTTATTAAATGAATAAATAGATAACTGAACAGTTTTAAGCATTTCTGCCCTTTATGTTACAGTATGTTTAAGCACAAATGCATTCATAGAAATGTAGGAAAAAACATTTTTTAAAATCATTTTTCACACAAAACCAATCCCTTTTGTCAGGGGACAAACAAAAAAAATAACTTCTTCAGAGGATTTTGAAGCAAGTTACCAGATTTCCTGCTTAAATGGTCTGACGTTTTATTGTTTTTTGCTCAATAAAACTAAGTATAAATCCCTTTTGTCAGTTAAAGGGCGAAGTCTATGATATCAGAAATGTACTTCCATCTGATACTGTCCTATTTTGCTGCCATCAGGTTTGATATTGACTGAGGATGTTATGCTGATTTATCTGTACATTGCTACAAAAATAATATTTTATTCTGATTGTAAATCAATTAGCCATTTAGATTATTATGCAGTGGAGAGAAAGACAAAATGTGTTGCAGCTCCACCAAATGTGAGAAGCACAAAATCCCCAGTAATGATATCAGAATAAAGCAGGTGAAGATGGTTAGTGAAATGAATGAAATGAAAAATACTTTATTTATCCCAGAAGGGAAATTCAACATTGCAAGAAGCTCACTCTTTTTTTTTTCTTTTTTTTTTTTTTAAACAATATATAGATTAAGTAGATCAAATCACAGGTTTTTACATTTCTTTTTTCAGACTTGATGGGATCTGTGTGTTGTGCCTCTGAGGTGAAAGAGAAGACCTCTTTCTATTCCTGCTGTGGTGGTAATAGAGTAAAGTTTGATCCAACATGTGAGCACAACTGGAGCGCAAATGACACGGTACAGTTACACCAACTTTATACTAATTTGCACTCTAACTGTATTTCAGCCTCAGAACAATCTGATGGTTTAGTTTGTTTAACCTGTGTTGAATAAAATGCCGTGAAAATAGATGGAGAAATCATATAGTCAGTGCATGACTTCAGATGGATTGTTCTGACTTTTTGTACAGAAAACCATGACCCTCAGTGGATGAAAGATAAAGGTAAAAAATATGCTGACAGGCAGTGTTGCAAGTTTGTTATTGTGGGCTTGTCGTATAGCATTAACATTTACTGCATCCCCAAACACCCTTGTTTAATATTGTTTTCTATTTCAGTACATAAAGTACAGGCCGAAAGTTTAGACACTCCCCCATTAAAGATGGAAAAATCAGCTGTCAGTGAAATAAGTGAAAATTGACAAAATAAAAAAGTAATAATAAATAAGAATTTTGACAAAATCATAATCATGGCATTGATTTTAAACTGTGGTTCAAAAGAAATATAAAAAAAAACAAATACACAAAAAATAAAACAAGCAAACAAGCATGATGGGATTCCTGAATTAAAATTTTATTGAGAAACACTTTGAGACAATCACTGCAATCAAGTGTTTTCTGTAACGACATCCAATCACACTTCTGCACCTGTTGACAGGTATTTTGCTCCACTGTTTAGTTTAGTTTATTATCCATCCCCATTAGTCTTCACCATGGAGAAGACCACTCTTCCTGTGGTCCAGATCAATATAAATGTTTGAACATACAATAAACAAAACAGGTTAACAGAATTGAAATGCAATACTACTGTACTACTGTCCACTGTTCACGAGTAAGGTGCTCTAATATATCTGGGACAGTTTTTATTTTTATTTTTTAAATCATTTTTTGAAACCACAATCAATGCTTTATAATACTAAATTATAATTTAGTATTTATTTATTTATTTATTACTTTTTCAGTTTCCTCCTCTGAATTACTACTGATTGTGAATGTAGCCTTTTCTGTAATGGGAGTGTGTCTAAACTTTTGGTCTGTGCTGTATAACCCACAAAAGTATGCAGAAAGTACAAGGAATGTGATTAACTAAACATTCATCATTCTACATCTCTGCACAAAACTGAATTGATTGAGCAAAATGCAAATATTAACTTTATGCTTTGAATTATGTAAGAGCATGATTTCTGATACAGCCACTGCAGAATAATGCATGACACATAAGAGCAAATAGAATTACATTTCTTTAACAACTATGTGTCAAAAACAAACTATAATGCACCTTTTTCTTCACAGTGCAACTATTTTTCTTTAATTTTAAAGAAGAAAAACTCAAAATAAGTTACACATAGTAACATTGATCTATTTATTTACTGCATTTTTAAAATTTATTTATTCATTGTACCTAGAATTTTAAGACAACTAAAGTATTAGGGTGTTCACAATTTAGGTGAGTTGATCTGAGTTTCTATAGCATTTTGTTTTTTTTCCTTTTCTTCTATCCTCTTCTTCTCTTTCTTTTCCTTATTTTTTATCTTTTTTTTTTTTCTTTCCTCCCCCCCTTTTTTTTTTTTTTTTTTATTTTTCCCTCCCCTCCCTTTCCCCTCTCTTCTTTCCTTATTTTTATTTCCTTATCCCCCCCCCCATTTCCCCCTTTTTTTCCACTCCCTATTTCCCCCCTTTTTTTTATTTTATTCCCCCCCCCCAAGTTTACAATTATTAATTCCCAAACCTTTTGGAATTTTTTCTTCAGATATGGCAGTTATCTGATACAGGATATCAGATTATGCTGTCTACATGACCATTTGAATAATCTGATAACTTAGATATCAGGTAATGGTCAGATTTTCTGTGTGCATGTGTGTGAGCTCAGTGATTGTTAAAGCCTGTCTGATGTCTAAATGGCAAAACTTAGACTTGGTACACTTCACTTTGTGTGAATAGCAGATATTTTGCATGTGCTGTGGTGCTTTGTCATTAACATGAATATCTGAACAGTGCTTTGAGGAACCCAGGAGTGACTGACCACCGTAACGGTGATGAAGCCATAGTTGTTACTGTATGTACATTATGTCTGCAAAGAAATCCTCTGCAGCCGCATGACATCCCAGATTGGTCAAATCTAACAGTTTTGTTTGGTTTATAAGCCTATGATGACTTTTCTTTATGGTTGAAGTAAATTTATCAACTGTTTAAAAAAAAAGAGTTGTTTTTTTTGTGTGTCTCGTGATTTTTGCAGAATTTCGCGCATATAAAGGGTGACACAAAATCATGCGTGCCACCTTGCAAGGAGATCGATGACGGCTGGATTGTCTTAGATTCTTGCCGGCCGGTGAATGTGACCGTCACGTGCATCACCGTATGTCCTCCTCTTTCTTATTAAGCCTAAAGTTTGTTGTTTATTACACAAGAACAGAGAACAAAGGGGTCTGTTCTTGTGGAATATGCAGCCTTAACTCCTCTAGGGGCGGTTTTTAACTCAGGTAGCAGAAGCAGATGGGTTTGATCTAAAAGACTTTGTCTGCTAACAGGAAGAAAATGGGCCAGAAGACACAATAATCATCTACCTCAGCAATGAGTGCCTACACTCCGGGATGCAACCAGGAAGTCAATGTGAGTAAAGTTTCATTGTAATCTGATTTTTTTTTTTTTTACTTTGTTTAAACAACAAAACACATTTGTGTGATAGTGAGCCCTTCACAGTTTTATGTCATTAGAAAAAAACAAAAAAGTATATTGATTTTAAGGTCGTGCTCCTTTTGCATTTAGATTGTGATGTCTGAGGATATTTATTCATTTATATCTACTGACTCTACTTCATCATGATTTGTAATCTAAAGCTCTGAAGTCACAATGAAAGATGCAATATCCCTTTTATTGAGCAATACGAACAATTATGCTTCCAAATAAACATAAATCAAGCACATGGAGCTCAATGCAAACGGACAATGTTAATGATCATTGATAACATTTTACGTCAACTCTGCAGAGGAGTCACAGTAAGTTCATGGCTGTGCAGTAGTTGTTGCACGGCAAAAACTCAAATCTTAGCAAGTATACAGTATTTTTCTAATTTCTGGTCAAAATATCTCATCACACTCAAAATAAGACAAAACTACTTAAAGAGAAACATTTCACAAAGATATAAGATCTGGTTTTAAGGCAGTGCATCTTATTTCAAGAAATCTTAAAGGGACTTGAGGCAAGATTAAAAAACGAAACTCGCGACTGCCGCGACTGACGCTTCAGGTAACTGCAGCCACGAGCCAAGCCGTCACAGGAGCGTGCACAAACTGAAGCTATAATGTTGTTTACTCACCTTTCTCTCCGTAGTTACACTTTTTAGCGGTCTTTCAGTTGATCTGGATCGTTTGCTGACGGCAGAATAATCCATAACTATCGCTTACAGTGTTTGAATTTACCGCGACCGGCTTCGTCCTTTATCAAAACAGCGGATGTAGCGTCATGTGACATCACGTCCGCATGGCAAAGCTGGAAAGCTATAATGTTGTTTACTCACCTTTCTCTCCGTAGTTACACTTTTTAGCGGTCTTTCAGTTGATCTAGATCGTATTCTGACGGCAGAAGAATCCATAACTATCCCTTACAGTGTTTTTATTTAACGTGACCGTCTTTTTCCTGCATCAAACTGCGGATGTAGGCATTGACGCACGTCCGCAGGCAGCGCGGAAATTCGGACACCGAATTGCAGCGCATTTCACACACACACCGTTCAAGGCAACGGAAGACATGGGACGTATTTTTGGTATTTAGCGCTTCATCACCCATTATATGAAAAAGGCTTCATGTTTGGTTTTTTTCAAATTCCCCTCAAGACCTTATCAAGTAAATTTTCCTTATGCCATTGGCAGAATTTTTTTTGCTTATTACAAGCAAAAAAAAAAAAAGAATATATATATATATATATATATATCTTTATAATGTATATTCTTGAAATAAGATGCATTGGCTTTAAACAGGATCTTCGGATCTCACTGAAATGTTTCTCTTATTTTGAGTGTGATGAGATATTTTGACTAGAAATTAGAAAAATATACTTGCTTAGTTTGCAGTGTGTTCGTCTGAAGAGAAAAAGCATTCATTTCATTACTGAGACATCACAACTGCTTTGAGTGGATTTTGTTATTTTTCTTCCACTGTAGGTTTCATTGGATGGCTGGTGTTGAGTGTCATCGTTGGGCAGCTTTTAAAGTGACTTGTCTGCTGTGAAGTAGGAAAGAAAAGCTGTTTCTTTGCTTGCTGCTCTTTGCACTTTTTTTTGCACTTGATTTACTTTAACTAAAAGGAAAATACTTGGGGTCTTACAGCCCTAATTAACGAATTCTTTAAGACTATTTCCTAAGCCATCTTGTTTTGTTTCTTTTTTAACTGTATAATGAACCTTGCTTACTTTTTTCTTGGGCTTTCTGTATTTTGCATTTCCCTCTGTCTGTAGCAAAGTGGAAATGTGATTGGCTCATTCACTAAATTGATAATTTTTTACTCCGTTAATTTATAATGACAGCAGTATAGCTTACTGAAACACTTATTAAATACATCCCAGAGGTCATCATCAGCCTTAGATCAACTCATTTACAATCTCACATCTAAGAGATTTGCCCAAAACCAGATTACAAGCTTGTTACATTCCTCTTCCTTCGGTAATGTTTTAGTCTTTTTGCTGGAAAGTTTCATCAGTCTTTAATTTAACCTCTCATCTGACAGCAGCTAGGTCTGTGTCCCCCTCCCTCAGTGGCCAAAAGAATGTTAAAATCAAAACTCTAGTTACAGAAAACATAGTTCAGATGCACATCAGCTAGTGGGGCAATTATCTGACCAAGTATTAAGTTTACCTGGATAGGAAGGGCTTTTTTTTTTTACTCATCTCAATATAGGAATTAGGGAAGACAACTGCCATAAGTGAAATTATGTTTTTGCACTGTCATGCTGCTACGCACATGCCAAATGTTTATTTATTTTATGTGCGTGTGGGAGAAAGGGAATAAAAGAAACTGTCATCTCAGGGTATATCTGTTTGCACTTGAAGCAGGAACAGAGATAGTCGGAGCAAAAAGGAGCATCTGGTGTCAAGTCTTAAAGAAGCACTGCTCTAATGCTGCTATGAGCCCATCACAATAGAGCTAGTTTTAAATCTGACTTGTAGTTTTCAAGAGCTCTGAAGCAAATCGTTCAAAGTCAAGTGAAAGATTAGAAAATTAAACAAATGAAGAGTTCATTTGCAAAAACAGACAAACACCATTGTGGAAAAACGGAGTTAACGGCTTTTTGTCGCTGTCGGGTACAAACCTCCTTTCTCCATTTTACATCATTAAAAACCCTTTACTTCATGTGAGCTTGATTTGGTGAAAATATTCAAAAAGTAAATCAAGAGTTTATTTGCAAAAGCAGTTAACTTTGTTTTTTCTAAATTGTGTTTGTCTTTTTTTTTTTTGCAAATGAACTCTTCAAATATTTCTTTTGTATGAAACATAAGTTAAACTGGTGTCATTTCAACTGGAAAACCCAAGTTAATCTAGTTTGTAATTGTAAAAGCTACAGAACAGGTCCACTGGCCGTTATGCTCATTTAACTTCAACGATTGCAAAAGTTGTTTTTATAAAAGAAATAAAAAAATGAAATAAATGAATAAAACTGACCAAGCTAGTTCTGACTTTAGGAATCATCGTTCTCACTACAGAAAGTACACAACTAAATGACTGAATGTTAATCAACATTCTGAATTGAGATTTTATCGTCCGTTGAAGCTTTTTTCCACAAACACTTGCTGCTTTTTGACTCTATGATTGTAAACTATCACTCGCCTGACAATAAGCAAATTAAGCTATCCAACACACCCTTTTTATTTGACCTGTTTTGGTAAAATGTGGTGGATTCTGTTGACTCTTTCAGACACTAATCTAACAAATGTTTAACTACCCAATCAACAGAATACTGGCAAACTAATCATAGAATTATAAAAGTAATATGTTGGAAATCAGATGCGTTCATCATTCTCTGTGTCACACTGCGATGAAACCAAACAAAAAATACAGTCCATGTAAATTATTGTTTACCTTATTTATATTTCCTTGTGCCCTTATCAGCTCAGCATGAGTTTACTGCATTTTTATGTCACGTGCATCTTGCATAGTTTCTTCTTCTGCTGCATTTCATCAGTGTGTTGGACGGAGCGCAAAGAAACACATGCAGGTGAAAATAATGTTACATTTGCAACAGCTTGTGTTACATGAACTGTGATAAAGCGTACCATTGATAGTCGTTATGCTTAAGTATAAAACCAGATGTGGACAGATGTTTTCATGTCTGAAGGCCAAATTACCAAAACATAGTCTAAAAAAAACCCATTAAATGCAAACCAGGGGAAACTCAGGAAACATCAAATAATTTTTCAGCTGGAAGCGTGATTACAATTTTTATCCCAGGTTAACAGAGTGAAAAAAATGAAAATAAAACCCTCTAACAGAATAGGAACCACTTTTTTTTAAATGTAAACCAATTAAGTTCAGCATTCAGCACTGAAGTTAAGATGCCACAGGCCACTATCTATTTATCATATATTTATCATTTATTTATGTGGACTTGTGTTGTGGCTGAAACTTTAAGACTCGGTTAAAAATCTGTTTGAAACTGATTTTTATTTTATTTTTTTGCAGAAGCTAGCCATCATGTTTACATTCTATCTTATAGTTTACTTTTTATTTTAAAAAAAGTAGGCCTGTTTATCCAACAACCATCATTCTTTATCACCGACATTAATTTACTGACATTGTTCTGAACTCTGTGACAGTTTGACAGTCATCATTATAACCAAGGCAGTTCACAACAAATCAAGTTCATAAGCTAATTTATAAAACAAAAAAAACAAATAATTTTAAATAGCTTTAGCTCTTTACATTATCTTGGTACTCAACCTAAATCTTTTGAAAGATTAATCAACTGGTTTCACAAACTCTTCTTGTAGTATTCCCAGTGAAAGCTCTGTTGATGTTCCTTCTTGCTTTGTAACTACCTCTGTTCTTGTCACTGATCAAATCACTAAAATTCAGCTTTTGTTTTAAACTAACCTCTATCATTAAAGTTACTCACCACTGTGTATTTGGAAAGTCTCAGCATTAACCCGGAAAGCTTTAGGGACTAAGAAGACTTGCACAAAAAGGCCCAGTAGCAATAAAAAGATGCTGTGAAAATTTGAACTGGTGCTTTTGTTCATGCTCGTATTGAAGATTCCTTTTCATACCTGTGACAATTGTTTCATTTTTTTTTATTATGCAACCCCTGAATGTACCAGTATTTTAATTTACAAAAATGTGAAAATTTAGCTAAAACAATAATGTATTCTCATTATCTTTGCACTGTTAGACTGACGTTCACTTTTTTTTTCCTTTTTTTTTTTTTTAACAAAATGTTCCATCAAAGAAAGTATATGTATGAACTCAAAGGTCCAAAATTATGCAACTTTTCCACCTTTGTCACTGCCTCAATGCTTTCTCAGCTAAATAAAAGAAAATTAAATTTAAAGTTGTCAAAGCAGTGTCTCATTTATTTATTTAAGAAATTCTTTTAAAATCTGATTCTTTGCTTTTTGCCACCATTGACTTTTAAAGTATTCTTTTTAAAATTTCCTTAAGAAAAGCATCTTTTGCCAGACTTTAAGTAAGAGTTCAGAATTTTGATAAATATTAGCTGTGTTTTTTAAAAAAAAAAAAGAAATTAGGTAAACATACATTTTTAATCACACAAATATCCTTATTTGGAGTTAATGTTTTTCTATTTGACTTAATCTAATAAAAGTGGTCCTGCATTCATTTATTGATATTTTTTGGGATTTTTAAAAACTTTTTATTGAACTGATAATCAGCCTGAATTATCTTTTACTTTTAAATTTGGCTTAATAAAAACATCTGGGACGTTGGTGTAGATTTAGTGATCTGAGGCCAGGCCACTCCTGGAATCACAGAGTAAATAACAATCAGGTCTTAAAAATGTGACGACTGACAAACAGGAGACTCGGGTTAAAAAAACATAGTTTATCTGAAACATTTTTCAGAACACAGCAGATTCTTTACATAATATTTACATATCATTATTTATTTATTTTTTTTGTTTACAAGAGAAAAAAAACTAGTCAGAAAGGAATTGGTGGGGAATAATTTACTCTGATTGAATCAAATTTCAAGACATTTGGTTGAACTTGGTGGTAAAACTGTTTGGGTGTCAGTGTTCATACAGTATAAAGCCTTTTCCTGCTCCGGTGGAAGGTTGTTGCGCCGTTACAAACCAGCTCCTGTGGATGTTAATGCTGGGATGAACCGTGATGCTGCCACCCGAAACGCTGTGGTCCCACAGTGGTCCTCCGAGTTCACGCTCAGGTTCACATTTTTGCACTCGTGGGTCCTTTGACCAGACCCTGCTCTTTGCGCATCACTGGCGCGTGAATGCTGCAGTCCCGCGCCTCGCAGAATCCCGGCACGCCTGCGATGCCAACCATACCGAGCACACCCACCGGACCAGGGAAGCCACGAGGCCCCATGGGGCCCTCCATGCCATTTTTGGGTTCTGCTGGATGACCTGGCAAACCTGGAAAAGGGCATTAGGAAACTACTATATCTGCAGAGTGACCAGTGGAGAGGTTGCCCCCTTTTTTTAATTTATTCAGAAAAAAAAGATGAAAAAGAGACCATTTTTGCGGCATTTTTAAACAGATTTTGTTCTGCAGCATATTGTTGTGTGTAGAGAAGTATCTAACCTCTAAGTCCCTGTGGTCCATCAGGTCCCTGCAGGCCTTTACCGGCATCACCAGTGACGCCTTTAGCTCCCTTCTGACCTGTTGACAAGAAAGATAAGCAGTCAAACGACAGAGCTGGAACTGTAATCTTGCTAATGTCTGAGTTGAAGTTTTTACATGAATCATAACAGTTTTTACAAATGTTCTTAAACAGCTAAACCCTCCCCCCCACCTCCCCATTAAATCAAGTTCCTGGCTGTATGTGCGCTTAAATACCACCTTCTAATAACTTGCAATTTGTTTGTGTTTACATTTATGAAGGAAACAACTCGAACGAAGGCTGACCATTTTAGTTAATGAGTTTTATCTCTCAAGAACAAAATTTTTAAATTTTGGACCAAGCAAAGAAATTCAACATCATTTAAGTAAATAACTTGCAAAACTGTAACAACCAAAATGGTTAGGAAGGGTCAGAAAATGAATAATTTAAGTAAATTCTTGCTCTGAATGGAGTTTAAAAGAAGTGTAATAATTGGAAAAGTGAGACTGAAACCACAATACTCACAAAAATCTGAAATAGCTGCGTTCACATATAAAGTTATTCCACTAAAACCTCATGCTGGCTGGGATGATTAGTTGCATTTAGCTAATGTTAAAATGCTGTTGCGGATTTTAAAAATCAGTCAGAATAAGTAGATTTGTTTTGCTTTTTTAAGATACTGTTATGATCCCCGGGGGAAATTCAGGCTCTGCATTTTACCCACCTCTGTATTCAACAGAGAGCAGTTGGTGGGGGTTAAGGACCTTGCTCAGGGGCTCATGGTGGTTCACCGAGTGTTGTGTCAGGGACTCAACCATGGGGCCTCTGCGCCAAGACCCACGACATAACCACTCTGCTATCCAACCCTCGTTTTTTGTAAATATCTACATCTGAACCACAGACAGAGAAGCTCATTTGAAACCCTTCAGTGCAGCGTGATCAGCTGATCTTACCTCTTTCTCCCTGAGCTCCCTTTTGTCCCTCCAGCCCTTTGTCACCCTGAACACCTTTGCCTCCTTTTGCTCCAGCTTTTCCTGCTTTACCCTGAGAGATGGAGGCAGAAATGGCGTTAAATTAATCCTGACGTTTAAAAACATAACTTTCAGATATGATATATGACGTTAACAATTCTGTCAGCATTTTCAGGTTTCTGTCCTGTGAAGTACAACGTTAGATATCATACAACTTAAACCAACTAAAGAGAAATAGTCTATCTCTTCCAATAGTAATTCTTTTTATTGCCTTATGATATATTCATTTAGTAAAATCTTTGATAACAGATTAAACAATGCAAATCTTTATTAGAGCATCTATTTATTCATCCCTGTTCAGTTATTC
The DNA here is from genome assembly GCA_023101725.1 of Atherinomorus stipes. Classification (NCBI taxonomy): domain Eukaryota; kingdom Metazoa; phylum Chordata; class Actinopteri; order Atheriniformes; family Atherinidae; genus Atherinomorus; species Atherinomorus stipes. The sequence goes on along the minus strand of JALJCO010002978.1, from coordinate 195,602 downwards.
AGAGCAGATGTCAGAATTTTCTGCAGGAAAGGATGAATGCTGATGAGTGCAGAGATCAAACCAGTTAAATTTGTTCTTTTTAAAAAACTGATCAGAAAAATGGGCACCTCCGATGTTTTCAACAGTTTTACAGAAATTGGAGACTGGTGTGAACCAGCAGTGAAACTTACCGCTTTACCTGGTGACCCCGGTGGTCCTTGGGCTCCTGGCGGTCCAATCAATGTCCGGTTGTTGATGGGACAACCCTGGGAGCACTTGGCTCGGATTGACTGAGCATGCTGAGAGAGCTGGGCTGTGACTACACCTCTGCAGAGCTGCAGGACCTGCTCGTCAGTCAGACCAGGACCCTGCAGGAACAAACATTGTTCATGGTTCTACAGTCTTCAAATCTGGGTGAAACCTTACAGAATTTTTCAATCTATTTAGACACAAAATGGAAAATATACTGAAGGAAGAACGAAGCAGATGATTAATCATAGATCAGAGTTGATAAAAAGAATATTTTATAGCACCCTGAAGTCAGTAAGGGTTTTTACTGAACTCACAGATGGACCTTGAACTCCTTTAAGTCCCGCTTGGCCTTTAACACCCAGGTCACCAATCGGACCACGTTCTCCTCTGGTCCCTGGGATGCCAGGAGGTCCAACAGGACCGGGGACACCAGCACGACCGACTCCACCTTTAGGCCCTTTCTTTAGAAAAAGATGGATAAAAGAAAGTAAGAAAGATGAAGTGAATGGCATCCATATTCATGCTGCAGCTGTTTCTGTCACACATGGGGCGTTGCTCAGGGAGCTGCACGATTTTCAAAATTTGGTGCATCGAAATCCAGAAAAGACTAATAAAGAAGGAAATTGGCCATTTTTATGGACAACAGGCTGTAAAGATTAATTTAAGGAGTAAGTATAGTATTTTTTTTATCATAAAAATATGCAAACATGATTGGTAATTTTGCACTCTTTATTATCTTTAATAATAATTTCACTAAATGTTTTGTAAAAGCATGTTTTCTGTGACAGAAACTCTCCTGGATCAGATTTGTGTCCATTTCTGTGACATTGCTGTAAGAGGAACATAAACCATATCATCACCTGTCCCTTGTCTCCCAGATTTCCCCTGCTTCCCTGAGGGGAAAAAAAAGAAAAAAGCACAAACTAATCAGCAGTAATTCCCAGCAGGTGTGGAAAGAGGAAATAAATGGATTCTACAGTACGTGGAACAATAGCCTCATCACCTGATTATCAACCGGTAAAATTACCTTTTGTCCTCTTTCCCCTTTGCTGCCCTTCCTTCCTGCTGCACCCTGAAGTAAAAAACACCAGTTACATGTAATGAAAGGGGAAGTTGTAAAAACATGTTACTGGTGTCATAGAAAACAAATTAGCAGATGATTGGTTAGTCGAGTTACAACCATAACAGTAAAAATAAAGCTTGACAAACAGGAAGGAGGTGAGACAGAAAATGTCAACAGACAGCGGGGAAATCCCATCTACTGTTTACTGTGGTCAAGGGAGATTTTCATGAACTTTGCGGCTTTGATATTGGCCTTTAATAAAACCGCATACTGTATATGTCCTTTTATCTCAAGAAGAGTAGTCATCCTTCAGTCAAATGGTTGCTGGAGACGTCTTCGGCTTCTCAGTTCATATGAGGAAGTGTCATTCCAAGATACCGAGCACCTTTATGGCCTTATGTAGGTCAGTTTGGGTAAAGGTATCTGCTAAATGATGAGTTATATGTTTGATATGACATAACAGGACCTAAGTTAGAAGGATTCTTAAGGGTGGCATTAAAATGTTTGTCTAAATTAATTTACAGGAGCTTTTTGGTCTCTTAACACAGCTGTAAAAAGGTCCTATGAAGCCAAAAGACAGGATTTTGTCATTTCAGCTAGACTAATGTCAATCAGAAGCCCCAATCACGCAAGACACATGAATAAAATCAAACATTCTACCAAAATGAAAAAAAGTATACTTGTTTTTAGTTTTGCAATTTACTGTACATGTATTGTAGCTTATTTATAGGGTAAAGTAGCTGTAATGTAAAGCTATTCTGTATTTTCAACAGAATGCACTGATATTAAAACATGATAATGTTTTTGAAAGATGCTGATCTGGCACCAAATCCAAACACAATATTTACACATAAAGAGGGTTGCAACCCCTTAAAAACACCCCACATTTGTCCAGATCAATTACATTACACATATTTCTGTAATCACAAAAAGTCAGCTGCTCCAACCAGAGCAGAACTACAATTATTAGACCAGACCTCCATCTTTTTATTCTTCTGCATTAATCTATGACGTTGTTGTATGAAGATGTTTAACTGAGTATTTTTGTAAACATGGACGGCAGCAAAGATCATCCGGCTGCAGAAACCCCATCTTCATCAACACTGCCAAACATTTTAGTGTTTCACTTTCCTCTTTACTGCTCCATTCTTTAAGGTGTTTTCAGAGAACTCACCTTTACTCCATCAGGCCCCGTCTCACCTTTGGCCCCCTGGAGGAGAAACATTATTTGAACACAATCTAGAAGTACACATTTTAAAGGCTGATAGATGGCTCAGAGTAACTTTAAAATTAATTAATAGATCCATTTTGAGAAAGGTTCATTATAATATTACTCCTTTAGAGCCAATTTTCAGGCTCGTTACCATGGCGACCTGGCTAATATCTATCTACAAAACCACTGTTAAACAAACATGGTGTTCTAAACTGAAGGGAAAGTGACATGTAAACACTGAGATATGTACTTTATGAATAAATTACTGCAAACAAGTAGAACATGTAAGTGATCCACTCAACTCTGAATATTTTAATCTTTGTTACCACATTACCTGCTAATTCATGCTAAATGACTTTTGTGGTAAATAATATGATGAGAGATTATGTCAGTCCCAAAAACCAATAGCCACAGGTTCTTTGGTGTTGTTTGTATTGTTCATGTGTATATGTTTGTGTACACACTGGCTGTCCTGGGAGGCCCTTTGGTCCATGTTGTCCTGGTACTCCAGCATCTCCTTGCTCTCCTTGAGCTCCCTGTAAGATATATACAATAAGTAGTTATGTCTGCAACAGGCATCACCTCTTTAATACTCTCATGTCCTGACTTTGGGAACATAAACATAGCAATGAAAATGAAATATTTTATCAGAAAACAAACTAAGAAATAAAAATAACATAATAAAGTTCACTTGGCTGCAAGTTTGAAAAGATGGCTAAAGAGTTGAGGATGTTACAGTTGAAACTTTTCATGGTTAAAATCTGATATCTTTCAAAACAAAAACTTCAACAGACTTCAGACAGGAACTCTGCCTTTAATTACAGCGTGTGAAGATTTAGTCTTTGGATAAGATCCCAAATCAGCTTTGTGAGACTAAAACAGGTCTCTTAAAGACCATATTTATCAATGAGAAATTTTACTCACTGACATTCAGTGATAAAAACAAGTATGATAAAAACACAACCTACAATCATTTGTATAATCCTGTTAATCTCTTGGGGAATACCACAAGGTTCCATACTAGGCCCAGTTAATGTTTTATCTGTCCTGCCTTTGATTTCATTACATGTCTGATTGGGTCAAACTTTTCACTGTTCTCTTGCACTGCACAGTTTATCTAGTGTAAAATAATGAAGAAAAAAACTAAATCAAAAATAAAACTCAGGCCCAAACTTCTTGCTCCTCTTGCACTTCTAGATGTATGAATAAATAACGTATACCAATCTTTCGGAAGATTTGGTGACTGTAGTATACTTCCCCAACTTCCTCTTTTCGATAATTACAGAGTTTGAAGTCTACATCTACATTTGAGTTACAATAAGAAACTCTTGTCCAGAAGAATCAGGGGTTATTATGTGTATTGAAAATAAAGTTAACCTACTACTTTTAGTTTTGCCTTGCTTGGAGACATCCCTTTTCTGTTTCCATTTAATAACATCAGTGGAAACAACCACAAAACCTGCTGAGCACTGTACTTTGGGAAATGTGAAAAGACTGCTGATGATCACAGTTTTATTTTTACACAATTCATAATAACTCCACAGAAAAATGTCTAAAACTTCCCAGTTATTTCATATTCCCCATCAGGGAAGTAAAACAAACATGGAGCCATTGTAATGAAGAAGTAAAGGTTGAACAATTTATAACCCCACTGATCCCAGAGGGGATTTAAGAGTGTAAGTAGCAGTTGGGGATGCTGCAAGTGTGAGTACTTCTAGAAAAGCCCAACAATAAAAGCTTGACTAAAACCAGGTAGCAGGACAATTAATGAGACCTTTTTCTTTTTTAAAAAAAAAAAAACATAACTGTTTAAAGTCTTCTGTATTCACGAATAAAAAGCTACCACTTAAATAAAACATCTCTAAAACTAAATAACTGCAAGTTTAGTTTTTTTTTTTTTTTTTTTTTTTTTTATCTAGCTTGTGCAACAGATCTGAGTTTAAGATGTTCCTCTGTCAGGCCAGTGCTGACAAAAATAACATCACAAGTTTGTCTACTTTTAATTCTCGTGTCATGCAAAAGATCCTGTCCCCTCTGGTTTCTCACTTCCCCTTTTAAGGGCCACAAAACTGAGACTACGAGCAAATGTCAAGACTTCCCTGAGCCTGTAGAGAACTCGGAGATAAAAAATGACATTTATGTGGGTGGCTTGACAGACATGGACACGAAAAGACATAAAAACTGAATCAGATAATCTTCCTTTTCATCCTACTGTTATCAGCATGGGTCAAACTCCAAAGTCTTTTTTTTTTTTTAAACTAAGGTTTCTATTTGCTACCACCAGTCAAAGTACACCAGGGAGAGGTCATAGAACTAGTTTGCTGACTGTAGGGGGATTTTCAGGGGCAATTGACCTTTTAAAAAAAATAAAATTCAGTAATACTACACATGTAATATTTGAGATGTTTGCAGCTCGTTTGATACATTGATTAAAAAAACCCAATGTAAAGTAAACTAGAACATCTTAAAACATCACTATGAAAAAAAGATGCTATAATTACATTAATTTATACAGAGCTCCTCCTTTGTAGTTTCATGCTGCTCTTCTCACAGTCATTAGGTAAACTTTATTTAAAGAGATATCTGGATAAGCCACAAAATGGTTCACATGTGTAATTTACAGCTCTGAATGGTTTAATAGATGAAGTCAAACTAAAAAAACAAAACAAAACTAAAAAAACGTTAAGGGTTTTCTTTATGTTACCAGTATTTTAAGTATACAGGAAGCTAAATCTTGATGAGACAAACTTGGAAAAATCCAAAGATTTAAGTGCACATCAGATTTCACGAGACTCCAAAGACGTTGCTCTGTATCATCTACATGAATTAAATATACAACCCTGCATCACACACAAATAAAGCATGCACTGGATGCACACACAGTACCTGCAACTGTCTGGGCTGAGATCATTTATAGTAGGAAGCCAGTGATGATGTTTAATATCTTCTTTTAAGGTGTTCTGGTTAGTTTAAAGAAGTGTGCAGCTCAAATGTGTGTGTGGATTTTGCTGTCTGGCTCTCCAAGTGAATGTTGTCAAAATGCTGCTCAGCCACTCACCACTCTGCCCACTCTGCCTCGACGTCCTCTGACACCACGATCCCCTTTACTGCCCTGAAAATGAGGAGCAGATATTAGCAAATTAAAGAAACAGGTATTAACTGTGTATTTTTACAGTATATACCTTAACACGTAATAAAATGATATTTTAACAGTTGTATCACACTCTGATATTTGTCATTTCCAAAAATGTATACGTGGGACTTTAAGTTTTATAATTCAATGACTGGGAGCATGCAGAAGTCTTGCTGCATGATGTCACATCTTTGCAACATGTTAAGACTTATCTAATGAAAACAATGACTGGTTATTCTGAAGGGCGGGATGTGGGACCAGTGAGTGTTGCTGATGAATGTTATCATGATTTTCTAAACACTGATCTCAGTCTGTACAATAGTCTGAATGAGTAAGGACAGCCATCCAGAGTTCTTGACATGCTTATTTCTGACAGGAAATAGAGTGACTCATAAAATTCTCCTGGTTGAGTCAGTTTCAGTTCAGCTGTAATAATGTTCCTCTACAATCTTTTGTGCTAAGACTGAGTTAACAGCTTTGAAGAACCTGTGATATTACTCAAAAAGTTTTCGTAAATCTATTGTTGGGCTTTGAAGTTGTTTTGAAGCATTTTGTTTTTGATTGCCTTACAATATGGCTGTGAATACTCATCCCTTATTTTCCACTGAGATGACTCGTGAGTATTGCAGTGTTCAGTGCAACTTTAACAGTGCAGAGAGGCAACAGTTAAATACTGAGAATTCATTTTTGGTGCATCACAGTTTGGCACTGCTACGGAATAACACGACTGTCACCGTTCTGTGTTAGATAGCAACAGAGAAAAATGTGCTTCAGGCTGCTGATGTTTTCAGGTCAGAGTAAAGTCAGATAATGGGTAAAAAGATTGTTACCTTGACACCAAATGGTCCAGGCTCTCCCATCAACCCTGGGACTCCTAAAGGTCCCTGAGGAATTAAAAGTTGATGATTTAGTGTAAAGACAGATGACTGAACAGTTGCTACAGATTTAATTTTTACCCACTCACATCTTCTCCAGGTTCCCCATCGCTGCCTGGAAGGCCACTGAGACCTTTAGTGCCCTGAAAAACAGAGAAAGAAAAAGATATAAAAAAAAACAAACATCATCTCGGCTTTTATGTGGCTTTATATTCAAATTTGTTTCTAAATGTTGAAATTGTCGCTTATATAAATTCCTTGTTTGAATGCAAATTCAATTTTAATTCATGTTAACTATAACAAACCCTGGAAAGTTAAGATCATGAGTTCATTTAACCCTTGAAATAAAATCAGAGTTGAGCTTTTCAAAGTGAAAAGGCTGTTTGCCAACTTCTACTTACAAATATGCAACTTTATTGATCCCAAAAGGAATACCTTCTCCTTTTTGTTATATATTTTTTTTAAGAAAATCATTAAAATCATAATGAATACAAGAAAAAATGCTAAAAATCCAGGTTAAAATATCACTTAATCGAAAAACTATAGTCAGAATTTAGTAGCCTTGTGGCTGAGTGAATAAAGACCTGAAGAAACAATTTATTTTACTTCTGAAAGCAGCGACTGGGAAGCATCATCATCATCATTAGCCATTAGCCGTCAAACTTTTCTACCCAAACCTCCCAGAGTGAACTCAGATCTCTCAGTCTGACTCCAGTTATCATCAAACAAGTCTGAAAAATGCCGTTCAGGCTCTTCCTTAACAGAGAGTTCACAAAATCAAGAAATAAAAGAAAAAGTTGGAAGATTGTTTAAAAAATGAAGAATGAAATGTGCATAAAACAGACTAAAAAACATTTTGAGATCCTCTGTAAGTAAATGATCTGTTGACTTCTTTTGAAAGCTGACCCAGCTTTCACAACATATTTCAATTTAGAGTCAAACACAGAACGCAGATATTAATAGGACTCAACGACCTGGACGAGTCCTGAAATATCTGGGTACTGTGTTTGAGTTAAAATTTGATATGAACACCGAGTTTGTAATTAAAGCTCAAAAGATTCTTCCTTTTCTTTTTTTTTGTTTTGTTTTTATTAAAACATTCTCTGAACCAAATTGAGTCATTGAAGGAGTTGAGAGGTTTATTAGAGTTTAAACCCATTTTCTGCACCCTGAGGTGTAAAGCTGAGGGTCAGGAAGAGCTGCTGGTGACCAACTCATCTAGAAACGTCTTTATGAGAAGATATCAAGCCGTGCTTCAGCTTCATCAGTCTGTGACAGAAAATGAAAAGATCTTAAGCAGTCAAACAGATGCTGCTCAGTACTGATGATGACTATGTGAAACCAATAAGACATCATCTAATCTGTACTTTCTTTTAACCCTGATTACTTTACCTTTGTTTGTTTTCCCTTCAATAATCACCAACAACACTCTACATCTTGTTATTACTGCAGTTGTGGTTTCAGTTTCAGCGTTTCTGTTCTTTTTTATTTTGGGGAAACTACAGAGCTGAAATGTTTCAAGATATTCCCAGGAAACCCTGAAAGTGCTCCATCTGCAGTGTAAATTTATGGTGACATAATAAAGGTGTTAATATTGGATGAATACAATATGAAAAACTTTGAATGCCTTTTGTCAAACCCAACAGAGAACGCTTGGGGAAATTTCAGGAATCCTAACACCCAGACTGGGTGTTGAATATATACACGTTCACAGCTTTGGTCACACTTACTCTCAGTTTCTATTTTGCATCGGTGCTGTTTCAGTCTGACATCTTCTACTTTCTACAGTATTTTCAAAAGCACAGCCAGACTATCACAGTGAATACAAAAATAAAGTAAAGTTCAAGCTTTTGCACAAAAAGTAAGGACATGTTTGGTTGATTAACACCAGCCCATGTATGTTATGTAGCTGGAAAGCCTGATTACTTTTACAATGAGACATAACCTCTGAGGATCGCATCTCGGTGGGATGAACAACTCAGCTACACGTGTTGGTATTACCATGAGAAAATATACCAAAATCCCCTGAAATATTCTCCTGACGGTAGTTACCCTTTGTGACAGTGTGGGGTCCTGTCACCATGCCTCCGACTGATCATGTGCCCTGGCTACTTGGCCACAGGGATGTCCCTTTGGCTGAATGGTCCGTGTGCATGACTTTCCCCCGGGAGCCTGGGGTTCAAAGCCCGCCTGGGCCCTCTGTTGCGTACCTTGCCACACCTTGTTTTGAGATTCAGGTATTACCAGGTGTGTTTCAGCCACAGATGTAGGATTGGCACATAATTAATAGACATTTTGTAATGAGATTGGTGATGATGATCCCACCTCACCATCCTCCAAGACGAGAATGCTCTCCACCACTGAGCCAGGAGTATTACAGAGTACTTCTAGAGTTAAGGAGTGGAGAGGATTGAATGGCCCGCCGTCCAGACCCCAATCCCCCTTTATGACCATCGCAATCGTGCTGGCTGACCTTCAACAGCTCCTTCCACATATACTGAGGTAACAGAGTAAAATAAATGAAGTGTAAATATGGCCAATATGTGACGTCTTTTTCCTTATTACTCTGTGAAAGCAATCCACTGAGTAACTTAAAAAAAAAGAGAGAAAAGAAGAATATTATGGGTTAGTAACTACCCAGCTGTGACTCGTTCCACAGAAGCAAATTATAGCTTGTTACCCAGATAATCACATGACGGGAAGTCAGGTTTTACAGTGGTGTAAAACACAAAAATAATTGGTATAAACAAGAGGAAATAATTGACCAGACTCAAATTTTCTAACTTTTTGTGCTTAGTTTATGAAAAACATTCCTTTGAGTAATTTTGGTTTATTTTCCTGCTTGACTTGAACAATTCAGGGGTAAGACTGCATTGTAATTTAAGCCTGCTGGAAAATCACTTCAAAAGTTTAAAAAATCCAGAAGATAGAAATGTTCTCTCTGAATGGGGAAATTGTTATTGCCAAAAATTGGTTAATCACACCAGGTGCCATTTGCTCTGCTGTGTTTGTCACACACACCATCAGAAAAACATAAGTCCTCTTTCTGAAAGTCCCATTAGAGTCACGGAGAGAAAAAAGGAGATGCAGGTGGAGATGACTTCTCTTCATGTGATTATCTGGGTAATATGGTTACCTTTAACATCAAGCTGTCAGAATCAAACATTAATAATTTTGTGATATATAAGTGTCGCTGTTTATTTTCAAATAATCTCCACAAGTCATAAATCCAGCATGTGCCAGCTTAGACAGTCTACTGCCATAAATGCAATGTCACATTAATGCAAGAATGTATTCACAGCCTTATAACTACATCAGAATAGCTGTATTTAATCTTTTTTTTTAAATTATTTTCTGTTAAATTACATTAAAAAATATCAGTTTATATTAAAAGACAGCATGTGTCCTGCTTGCTTTTGACCACGTTTCAATACCATCCTGCAACAGCAGCTCAGAACAGACTCAGAACTGAGCACTGACCTTACTGATGCTATTCATGACCATCATAGTCCTGTTTACATATATGAAGAGGAAGATGAGGTGTTCAAAAGGTTTTAGATTCTGAGAGGAAGCCAGAGTACCGAGAGAGAACGCTGACATACACAAGGAGAACATGCTAACCATACCTCCATGTAGCCCACAGCCAAAATTAATTATTTATTGATAACAAAGGTAAAAAAAAATGTTGATGCAATACCAAGTCAGATATAAAGTAGAACTTAAAACTAAAGTAATTGTAAAGCTCAGTATCAGCTCCCACAGTGCCAGTTTTGGAAATATCTACAGCTTTGGCATCTGCTGCTTCAGATGTTTGAAAACCCCCCAGCACACCACCTCCAACTATAAGCTGTCTTACTTATATTAGGAAGGTTTTTGGTGGAGGCCATGAAGCTTCTAAATACTATTCAATGCTCTTGAAAAGCACAGATAAGGGGCTCCTCATGCTAAGATCAGCTTGGGAAACTGACCTGAGTATTTCCTGTACAGATCAGGAATGGTCTATGATCCTACAGAATACTAAGAAAGTATCTAGAGAACTGAGAACAAGACTTGTTCATTTCAAACTATTGCACAGAATTTACTGGTCACCACATAGATTATATAAGGCGAATCTCATCCAGGCTCCAGAATGCTGCAGATGCCAGACTGAGGTGGGCACGCTGAGCCAGATGATTTGGTGCCGTACTAAAATCCAGGATTTTTGGATGGAGGTCCATGAGCAAAACATCCCGTTCCTTCCAAGGTTATTTATCTGAGGAGATCCATCCCCCCTTAAATATTTCTCATCCAATACTGCTGAATGGGTGCAAACTGTGTTGATGCTGGGGCGTAAACTCATTATTTCCCAGTGGAAGACCCCCTCTACACCATCTGTTACTTTTTGGTATAACCAACTGGGGAGACTGGCTGCATTGGAACGTCTTTCATACAAACTGCTGAATAAAGTGGAGCGCTTTCACCTGAAGTGGGACCCGTATCTTTCCGAAATACAAGGACCAACCTAAATGTCAGTATGGGATGAGCTAGAGAGAGCTATGCAGTCACTGAGCGAGCAATAATTTAAGTCTTACAAAGACAAATTCCAGCCTTTGTATTTGTTTTGTTTTTTTGTGTGTATGTTTTTGTTTCATTTAATTTTTACACTGGTTTTGTTCTCTGTTTTGTTTGCTCCACCACTGCTGAAGCAATTTTGATCTGTATATGGGATCTGTGTCTGTAATGGAGTGGTGTTTTGGGAAAGCTTCATAAAATGTTAATCAGAAAAAAAAAAACTAAAGTAATTGTTCATGATGTTGGTGTGAAACCTTTTTTTAAACTGTGAGATGATGCCAGCCAACATCACAGCCTGACATGGCGATGATGATGTCATGATTTTAAATACTGGTCAGATGTTTTGTTGCTTATTACACAATACTCATTTTTTAAAAAAACAGATCTCTTTTACTCCACAATTAACGAGGACTGAACAATTAAACATGCTAACTGCTGAGTATAGAGACACTAACAGACAGATTTGACTTATTCTGGATCTAAACCAGCTGTTCCCCGGCCTTATTCTGACCACATCCTGACCACCCCTCTTAGCAAGATCACGCTATATTACCTCTAATCTCATATTTGAGTGCAGACATTCTGCTGTTTTTGTTGATCTGGCTGAAAGGACTATACCCTCCCTGCTTTCATCTCCAAATTCACATCCATCTGCAGCTGAATCATCAGCACTGCATTTCTGCCAATGTAACTTAATTACATTGTATGCATTCTTTATTACAGTGAGTAACTGCACCCTCAGCTCTTAAGCAAAAGAAACATTGTGTCTAGATTGTTCTTGAGAGAACTAAGCAGATTGATTTAAATGCAAATTCGGGTTTATTTGGCCAGTAAGCGTACAAGAATGGGCTAAAATGTTGGCTGATGTGGTTAACTGATGTTGTTCAAAATGCTGCAACACTAATGGAAGAGGTTTGATGACTATGTTGAAAAATAAACCACATTTGGTTGTATTTTAACCCTTGTAGCTCATTGGTAAGCAACAAGTTAAAACTCAGTTATTAACTTATACTGTAACTGGTGTACAATCCGTCTATCAGTATCCGAGGTACCCCCCCATTGTTTATTTTCCTTCACGGGGGAATTTGACCAACTGACTGACTCACTAGGAGTTAATCTTTAGTTTCCTTTCTGGATTTACCTGGAACAAAGCCCATCTGTGGGAAAGTAAAATGCTCCACTGAAACATAAACTGATAAAGATTTATCAAATACCATAAACAACCCACATATGCACTCTCATGCTGATGGTCACACTGATATGACAGCACACAGAAGTGAAAGTGCAGTGGGTGGGTGTACCTTTGGTCCATGTGGCCCTTGGGTTCCTGGCTGTCCTGGATAACCCTGAGGATGACAGAAAATAATTATTCAGTCCACAATGTCACATAAAAATCTTTGTGCAGTGTCCATCCCTTTTTTTTTTTTTTTTTTTATAGATAATGCAGTGGAAAGTGGAACTGTACTGCTTTAAAACTATCTGGAGGCTGATTAGAGAGTTAAAAATAACTCATAAATGAGGTGGCTGAATCTGAAAGATTGTCTGCGACTTAAAGAGAAGTCTGGATGATATGATCTGTTGCTACGTAGATGGAGCAAAACTCACTTGAGGAAGTTTGAACCACCGCAAAACCAGCAGGGTATCACATGCTTATTTCAGTGTTTGTCGTAATGGAGAGCAAATAAAGGAGAAATGTATATAAAATGACACCAACTGTGGATGCCTCGTGACCTGAGCTGTTAGCAAGAATAAAGTTTATGTCTCAGATCTGCTCAGTGAGACAATTTAAAGACAAAAAATGTCTCTGTGAGACTTTCAACTTGTTGGCTCACAAGTGGCAGTGAGTAACCCTGCTTGCCACAGTAGCCTATGCGCTAATGGAGACAAAACTGAGTGGAAATGATCTCTTCCTCATCAGAGGCTGACTCAACTTGTTGCTGCACCAAGCAGAAGCAATAGAAAGTGAATGAAACCCCTGTAAGAAAAGTAAACTAGCAAATATCTGTAGTGTCCACAGATATATATATTCTTCGTGTCCTCAGAATGAAGAATATTATATAATATATATATATTATAACAACATGAGGATGAAGGCCTCAGTGTTGGCAACAAACTGAAATGTATCATTACTGCAGGTGTGTTTGCAAGTTTGTAGACTTGCAAATACACCTGCACACCTTCGTAGTTTGAAGTTGGTTTCCTAGCTAGACTATTATGAATTGGCTCAAACTGATTTGTCTGTGAAGTGTCCTGAGAAGGCATTGTTGTGAACTGGCGCTATACAACTGAAGCTGAATTGGACTGAACTGAATAAACTGTATCAGACTACAAGAAGAAAAGTAGAAGAGTTCAGATTATTTCAGCAGCTGCAGGTGAAGACAGGATCTGTCTTACGTTGTAGCCTCGCTCCCCGACGTCACCCGGAAACCCAGGCGCCCCTATCTGACCCTGGAAGAGAAGACAGGATGATCAGAGTCGCCCTCTGCTGGTCACAAAGAGGATGTGCAAGAACTGAGTTTCCATTTTCTAAAACATCTACAAATAAAAATTTTTTTTTTTATTGTTTTTGTGGCAGAAAGTGATGAGAACAACTGGAATCATGTTTCAAATCTCTCCCTTCACAACATCTGCAAGGACAGATGCAGGAAGAAAACCCTCTTCACTGTGAGAGACCGCTACCATCCAGCTCATGGACTGTTTGATCTTCTCCCATCTGGCATCAGATCATTGCCAGGTTGTGCAACACTTTCCTCCCACAAGTCATAAGACTGATGGATAGAATTTATTCATTCTGCTCTTTTTACACCCAACATACCACACAGTATCTGTATAACTTTATGATTTCTATACCATTTCATTTCACTTTTGCATTTATTTTTGGTCTGGTTTTGTTTGCACTTATAACTTTCCAAAAGTCTCTTTTAACTGCTGCTTCTATGCTGTTTTTCTGTTATGTGTGTGTATTATCAATTTGACTTTTTATTCATTTTAGTTATGCAGATGATGAAGATGCCAAGAAACCCTATTTTTAATACTCTGTATGTAATCTATACGTAATGGGTGAAATAAGAATCATTAATCTCAGAAAATATCACAGATCATCTGGAAAATTTTAGTAGTGAACTTCTAAATTTGTACATATAACTGTCTTTACAGGCCTTTAAGGTTAATCTCTACCTTTGGTCCATCTTTTCCTTCAGGACCCAGCTTGCCTTGGTCACCACGCGACCCCTGAGCAGAAAAAGTGACAAAATAAAGAATTTATAGCAGTTATTGTTGGAAAATGAATAAGAAACAGAACCTAAAAATGTTTTTAAAAAACCACTAGATGGCAAGTAATCTTGAGATGTCTCTTGAAACTAATAAACACAAACTTGTTCAGCATCTTTTAATTCAGACTTTCAGTGTAAAGATTTTCTGTATTTATGTCTGCTGTTTATGCACTTATAAATACCTGAGGACAAATACAATGATAGAACTGTTACCTTGATACCTTTACCAGCAGTAGGACCAGGAGGACCCGGGTCACCACGAGGCCCCTGGAATAAACATATTATTAGACTAATTTAGATAAAAATAAAAAATTAAATGTACGGATAGAAATAAAAACTCATTGCAGCTGGAAAGGCTGAAATGAAAGCAAAAATATGATCATATTTAAACAGTCATGCAAAATATGTTTTCCCTTATTCAGATCAAGTTTTTGCATTTAAAATGTAATACAGGTTCAGGATGATGGTTGAAAGTGAAAGTAAATTTAAGAACTTAAAACAAATCTATAACAGCAGTTTAGTCCTAATTCAGGGGTCACAGTTAGCAGCTGTTGGCTGGTAAACCCCTAAATTCACCAAGTCTCCTTCACTGCGTCATCCGGCTGTGGATGCAATAAGGGAGGCAACAACACGGCAGGTGGTGGAGCCAAACGTCTTGGTAGTTCCCCACATGTCAGTCACCTGCTAAAGACCATCGGGCTACTTGACAGGCTGGTAGGTGGTTTTATAACACATATTACTCCTTCTGTCCTTGGCTTGCATCAGTCTGCACAGCCTCTACCCTGGTAACACAGACCAAGCTAAATAGGTCTAAACTTATCTCTGTATTTGTCACTTCATTTACATCTAAAAAGTATTGCGACATCTCAGTATTAACTTTGTATCCTTTTTTCATTTCCATGTGAGAAGTATTGATTCTCTCTCTAATGCAAGCAGGTTTTACTAGTTTAATATAAAACATTTATTGCAGAGAACCATTTTTTACTAATTATCTTGAGCCTGGGGCAGAAAAAAACTCGCTCATTTATCTTCTTCTACATGGGTCAAGTCAGGGGTCAGCAGACATCAGTAAGAACTTCTTCTCTCAGCACAGGTTTTATAAACAAGATTTTCACCCGATGCAACTAAAAGGTTTTGCTTATCACACATTTCAATCTGCATATGAGGTAAATTCATCATCACAGATGAGGTGAGAGGCAGCTGTGTCTCCTTACAGTCTCACCAAGAGGTCCAACTCCTCCGCGGGGTCCTGTCATACCAACGTCACCCTGTGGACAGCGAGGAACACCAGATTTATTAAACCTTTACATTTGATATGGCTGAATGGTGCAGAACTGATGGAGTAAATGGTGAGTGGTGATAGACAAGGAGAAAATGATGAAATAGTTTACCAAGTGAATTCAAATCTGTTAAAAATAAATATTGTATGGACATGACAGCAAATTACAAAGAAAAAAAGCACAATTTACATCAGAATTCAAACTTACTATCAATTTTGATCAAAATCATTTATTTGTGTTTACTTGCTTTAGAAATCATGATTTCTAGCTTAAAACGCAAAACATGACTCACTTTTTAGTCCAAAAACAAATCAATCGAACTTTACTTTGTGACATTGACAGATAGTGTGGGAGTACTCCTTATATGTGTGTTGTGTGTTTACCTTCAGACCGGGCACTCCAGACACGCCTCGGCCACCTTGAAGTCCAGGTTCTCCCTGAAAGAAGCAGTAAAGTGAGCTATTTGTCCGCAGACTCTCGTTTATTCAGTCAGATTCATGCAAAGCATGGCAGTGAAAATATTTCTAATGCTTATCTTCAGTTTTACGGTGAACTTTGCTTTCATCTAAATGACAGATTGTACTTTGTTGAAAAGATACACTGAGGAGCAATACTGTGCTGTGGACTTGTGAACTCACCATTCCTCCAGAAAAACCAGAACCTCCTTCTTCTCCTTCAGATCCAACATCGCCCTGAAAACACAGGTGAAAAATCAAACCTGAAGATATCTTTAAAAGAAAAGTGAAGAACTTCAAAATACTCACATGGCAGCTGGTTAAAAAAAGTTCAGTCTGATATCACACCAGTATTGTGTTTTAGATGTGTTGGAAAAAATATTACTTTCGTAATGTGAGCTTTTTGTAATGAAAGAATTTTCAAATATTTGTTTCTATTTTAGGCCAAAAGAAATAAAAGTTAACATTTTGATTCCACATACTCCTTACTTTCACTTTTCCTTTAATGCCTGTTTGACTTTCCCTTTCTGATTAAAGACTGCTATATTTAGTTTTATTTTCACTTATATTCACAAGCTTTTTGTTGTTTTCCTTTTTGTATTGCTTTTAGTTTCAGTTCATGTTTGTTTTAATAACATTTCCTGCATATGTTATGTTGCATATGCAACATAACATATGCAGGAAACTGTATATGTTACAGTGACAAATTGTCATGTCCGGTGCCTTTATTATTTCTCAGATTTACTCACAACTGGTCCAGGGTCTCCTCTTCTTCCTTGAACCCCTTTGGTTCCCTTATAACCCTAAAACACCACACATACAAATAATATAAAGTAAAACAGGACATGGTATTTTATCTATACCTCAGTAAAGTTTGAGCAGTTTGGTGTAAGACTCAGACCTCTCTGCCTTGAATTCCTGGATGGCCAGTTTGACCCTGCAGACCTCTGGATCCCTGACAGGAAGACAAAAAAACAAAAATCAGATTAAGAAAAACACAAATGATAAATCAAGATAAAGCTTTGGTGTTTAACATTCCAACCAGTCACGACGTAAAGACAGAAACACCCCCTGCTGTGTTTGTGCAAACTCTGGAGTACGTTTTTCAAGAGTAAAATTCTGCACTGAAACTTGTCAGATGCAAGCAGAAGCTCTGCAATAAACTGACTGGATGCTGACTTGCATCATTTTATAACAATGTGAAGCTGCAGAGAACCACAGATCTGGGTCTGTTGCAAAATTATAAAACTGTCAAAACTTTCCTCACCAATAAACAATAATAACTGGAGAAATGCATGAACAAAACTTGACAAAAACAAATTAAATTCCTTTTTGTGAAAATATATTTGTGTTGTTAATCTTTCTGGTCCTCAGATGACTACAGTAGGTTTATCCAAGAGGCTTCGGCTTCAGGAGCAGCTGAATGTTTTGTTTCTTACCTGCTACTTTCTTAATCTAAAGCAATGTCATGATTTGAGTTCAAAGAAAAAGCCTTCAACAGATTTCCTCATTTTTAATTTTCATAGAAAAATCTGTAATAAAATGGGTGTGATGACATGAAAAGAGTCAGTACCTTTGGTCCAGCAAAACCAGCAAATCCGGGCTCCCCTGGTTCACAGTCGCACTCTGTCGGCCCCTCCTCCTTATCAAGCCCCAACTCCTCCGAGGAGTCGGTGTCGGGTCCTTCTGGAGGGTATTCATACGGCACCTGAAACACATCATTATTACTCCAACAGGATCCTGCTATCAAAGTTTACTTGTTGTCAATATATGTGCACCTCTAGGAAATAAAAACAAGAAATGTAAAAATATGTGGAGCTTAGCAGTTTTTAATGCCTTAATTTTAGCTTGTTTGCATGTGTGAACCTCTGCAGCTATTTAAACTAACAAAACACTTTATTATCATGCTTTTGAAAGTGAAAGATAAACTAGTTGCGTTTATAGTTTCAACTTCTGAAAAACAAAACTCTTCCATGTCGCACCTGCAAGTTACAGTTTCACTTTCAATAGAAGAAATATTCTTCTGTGAACTTGGATCTTCAGTTCTGTCCAAAGATTTTCAGTTGGATTCAAGTGGGGTGACTGACTGGGCCATTTTAGCAGCTTTATTTTCTTTTTCTTAAACCAGTTGAATGTTTCCTTGGCTGTGTGCTTGGGATGATTGTCTTCTTGAAAGATCCAACCTCTTTTCATCTTCAGCAGCTGGCAGATGGCAGCAGATTCTGGTCCAGAATGTCTCTCTACTTTTCTCCATTCATTCTTCCTTCAATTTTATGAAGCCTGCCAGTACCACATGCTGAAAAACAGCCCCCACCATGATGTTCCCACCTCCAAACTTCACTGTAGCTACTGCATGGTGTTTTGGGGGTCAAGTGAGGTGCCATTTCTCCTCCAAACATGTTGTGTCTTATAACATCCGAAGAGTTCAGTTCTGGTCTCATCTGACCAGAGTATATTTTCCAGAATGTCATGGGTTTGTCCAGATGTTGTGTTGCAAACTTCAAACAAGCATCAACATGCTTTTTTTCCAGAAATAGAGTCTTGCGTGGTGTACATACATGAAGGTCATGGTGGTTGAGTGCATTCCTTCTTGTTTTCTCTGAAACAACTACCTGCTGATTCCAGGTCTTTCTGAAGCTCTCCACCAGTGGTCCTGGGCTGTCGGAGAACCTTTCTGATTATTGTTCTGACTCCTCTGTCTGAAATCTTGCAAGGAGCACCTGGGCGTGGTTGGTTTATCGTGATGCTGTGTTCTTTTCACTTCCGGATGATGGCCCCAATGGTGCTCACTGGAACTTTCAGAGGTTTAGAAATGCACCTGGAACCAATGCCTTCAGTGTGTTTGCAAAAATAAGGTTGCATAGGTCTTTAGACAGCTCTTTGCTTTTACCCATCATGGAATGTTTCTTGTCTGACACCTTGGTGATGAGAAACCATCTTAAAGGCATCAATCAGGACTAAACCAGCTATATACTTTGCACTGATAGGAGACAGGATTATTTTCTAAATACTGACAGACTTCAGCTGTTTTCTTGGCTTTCCAGATCTTTTTGTCCCTCCATTTCTTTGTGTTCAACACTTATTCCCTGTCATTTCACTATATTACACATAACTTAATTTATTAACATAAATGTTAGGATTTCTTTGTATGTGTGCATTACTTGGGTTGTTGCCGACATCTGGTGAAAATTTCACATCAATAGCCCTACTAGAAATAGATTTTCTGAGAAAAATATTGGCATGTCCAATACTTTTTTCTCCCAGTGTAATACTATAGGCTCAGCTGTATAACTGTAACTGCATATGTGATTCCTTAATTGTCTTAATGAATCTTTTCTACTCACCTTACTGCTACACAGGATGTCTGACCTGATGTTTTTAACATTATAGGAAAAAAAAAAAAAAAGGGGGGGGGGGGGGGGGGAATAAAAGAAAAACTGTAATGTTGCCCATAATCTTGTCTTATATGAAGGCTTGTATGCTTTAAATGTTCAAACTTAAAGGTGCACTACAAAACTTGGGCAGATTTCATACCTTGGTGCCCCTAACAAAGCACCTATCTTGCATCCTGTCTCTTCTCTGAACTCTCTCCAGCCAGTAAAAGTCAGTCAGATATTGACTTGTTTTATTTCCAGCTTTTTCTCTCTTTTCTTCCCCCAGTAATCTCCTCAGCTGTTGGGCACCTTTTCATCTAATCACATCTTTATAAGTGAAGTTTTTCTTAGTTGCAATATATATATATATTTAGATGCTCCATCTTACATTTCCCCATGTTTTTCTTGCAAAGAGAAATCTGAAAACACAAAATGACATTTTGTGATGTGATGAGACTCAAAGCTCCAGAAAAGCAACTAAAGACCTCATCAATTGATTCATTAACCACCTCACCTGCATGGTTTCTTTGTCCTCTTTGGCATAGTGGGACTCTGCAGTGGTGGCAAAGGGTAAGGCATCCTCAGTAACCATGGTGACCTGAGTCTTTTCATAGTCATCCTCATCTACTAGTTGGTCCTCGTAGTTTTCAGTTGGCTCAGGTTCATAATCTGAAGAAATTTTAAAAATTTGTTTCCTCAATTTGCACGGCATATTTACAGTCAGTGGTCTGAGCTGGTCTTTCAAAAGATAGAGATTGCCTTGTGATTACAGTTTATACTTCCAGGTTATCATGAATAAAGTCTCATTGGTCTCACCTGGTTGACCAGAAGCAATGTTGTCATAGTGGTCAACAGCAGATGACGCTTCATAGGTGTCCTCCACACCTATACAGATGAGTAAAGAGGACAGAAGACCTGTCAGAGCTGAGTTTGATGGTCTGATCTGTTGGAACTTGGCTTGTTGATCTGGGGCAGGGGTGTCCAGCTCTGGTCCTTGAGGGCTGCGGTCCTGCAGGTTTTAGATCCAACACACCTGATTCACATTAAATGGCTCTCCCCAAAAGCTTGTTGTAAAGTTATGAATGAATCAATGAATGAATGGAATTTCCTTTATAAAGCACTTTTCATACATAAGCAAAAAAAAACAGTTCTGTATGAAAAAGTAGTTTTGCCAAAGTATGTTGATCCATCAGTCTGACTCAGGTGTTCTGCAGCAGGAAACATCTAAAACCTGCAGGACAGCAGCGCTTGAGGACTGACTTCGGACACCACAAGACCCGTGGGGTATGATTGTTACTTCTGCCAGAGATCCTGGGTGTTCAAATCCTAAATGAGCCTTCACTCACAATCATAATGCTGAAAAGATAATTATTAGGAAAGGAAAGAGAATTCGACGAACATAATTCATTTCAGACAAATAATAGAACTTCCAAGCTTTACTAACAGATGAATTATCAGCTTCCTTTTGAGATTGTGACAAAAGGATCTATACAGTTATACTGTGAAATGTGATAGTAGTCAAGTACAGGAATAGTGCTCAGAGCTCCAGTGTTGAGCAGGTCTGACCTGAGTGGTATCCAGAATAATCCTCCTGGCTGAGAGAAGAGCCGACACACAGCACAAGCACCAGGAGCCCTGAAAGGAGACACATCTGCAGAAAACACGGCTTGAATTTAATATCATCTTCATGAATAACCTGAGCAGACATCTAACAGTTATTGATGCAGCTGCCTTAAAAAAAATGCTGGTGTAGATATTTGGATCAACTATGGCAGGCTCATATTTTGTTTATAAAAGTCAATGTGCTGATAAACTGCATCAGTTGAGTCTAATCCCCTGAGGATGAGACTCAACAAGCTCAGAATGTCAGATGGTAAAAATAAATGTTTCAATTAACAGGTGTGTAAAGGCAAAATGCTGTTCATCACTTGCACACAGCTCAGTGAAAGTAAAGATACTCTGAGGGTGAAAATGTTACAAGCAACATTATCTGAGTCCCATACACCTGCAATTCCAAATAGTTGGGATTTGGTGTAAATAAATATATAAAATAAAGACACAACATGCTCTCAAAATCTCATGAACCCATATTTTATTTAAATGGATAATAAACAAAACATCAGATGTTGAAACTGAAACATTTTAGTGGCCAAGGGCTGGCAGGCTATTGGCCAAAGAGGTGGGCCTTGGACTCAAGTCCCCAGCATGGTACCAAGATTACACCACTGTATAAGGTTCTTAACCCTAACACAGCAACTGCTCCCCGGGCACTGACACGTCGCAGCCCATTGCTCCTGGTCAGTCCAGAGATGGGTAAAATGCAGAGACTGAATTTCCCACCCGGGATCATACCTATTTTTTAGAATAGAATAGAACTTTACTGTCTGTTTAATGTATTAGAAGTTTGCCTTGAAATACAGCAAATTAAAAGAACTCTACACATTATAAATTTGAATTTGATGGCAGCAATATTTCTCAATAAGTTGTAACAAGGGCAACAAAATGCTGGAAAAGTAATTAACGCAGATCAAAACAATTGGAGGAGCATTAGACAAACTAAGTTAACTGGCAACAGGTCAGTAATATTACTAAACGAAAAGAAGCCTTTCAGAGAGGCAAAGTCTCATAGATGTAAAGACAGGCCAAAGTTTACCAATCTACAGCAAACTGAGTCAAGGTGGAACTGTCAAAAAATGTTCCTCCATGCAAAATTCCTACAACTGCAGTGCATAGAAACACAAAAAAATCATACAATCTGAAAGAGTCTCTGTGTGTAGGGAATAAGGTCAAAGGCCAAAACTGAGCTTGTGATCTGCAACCAATTTATCCTTTAAGATGCATTATGTAACTTTCCAACCTTAAAATTCCGCATTCTTGTCTTGTTTGCTGGCACAGTGACATTTGTTATGCTCATTTCTGGAGCCATGGCTTCCCAGCATCATCCCCTGGCTGAGAAACCGCACCTCACAACTTTTTCCTCTGGGGCGTCGTGTGACATTACAGATAAGTTTTGCTTTACGCAACACATCACAAGCTAGCAGATATCAGCAGACTAGCCTTTTTGAACATGCCCGTAGCTGATTCAGTAAAGCAATGCAAGACATTATCAAAGGAACAAAGGGAAAGAAAGAAAGAGAAAAAAAAGAAAAGGAGAGCAAGAGATAACAAGAGCTCATAATACAGGTAGGAGACTAGATGGATGCTGCATTAGCTGTGTGTAGGGGGCGAATCAATGAGAAAATTCAGCAAAAGCTCTGTACATCTTTAAAAGAAAAGAAAACATGAAAACATCTGAACTTTTGTCGACCAGAATGATGAACTGAGACTAACTGGTACAAAATAAACATAAAAACAAAAAAACTTAATTTAGTACTTCAGGATGAAAACACTAAAATACAGAAGGTCTTTGGTCTTGTTAAAGAAAAGAAAACATGAAAACATCTGAACTTTTGTCGACCAGAATGATGAACTGGGACTAACCTGTACAAAATAAACATAGAACCAAATGATAACATTCAAATAACAAATTTAAATAAATACTCTAGGATGAAAACACTACAATACAGAAGGTCTTTGGTCTTGTTAAAGAAAAGAAAAGTTTGTATTACCTTTGAAATATTTAAACAAGGATGATAGCAAAACAAGAATAAACATGCCATGAAGAAAATACTTACAAAAACCCTCTTAACTTCAAGTCCCGTCTTTTATGACACACATTTGTATGATTACATAACTTTGAACTTATCTACAGTATATATGGACTGTTAACCAACTCCAGCATTTATAGACAATCTAACTGGCTTTCTTAGATCAGTGGATTATCTGCTGCTGCTGCTGGAGATGGCAATGCCAAGAAAATGATGGGAAGCAGCCCTCTTGTTTTTGTTTTTTTTTTGACACAGCCAGTGATACTTCAGCAGCAGATAGGTTTAACAGGTATGCTTGCTCCATTCAGCCAGAGCTGTTGGGCATAGGAGGGGTTTATCATGGCAGCCTTCCCTCTTCAATGTGCCTCCTGAGACCACCTCATGTCCATTTTCTTCTTTTTGTTGTCCCAGTATGGTCCATACACACCAAACCTTCAGATTCTACAGATCCTTGAGCTTTCAGACCAGAGTGAAATCATTCACATCACACCTTTTTAGGTAATGGGGTTGCACTAGTCTGCACACACAGTTGGCATTGGCCCAATCCAGATTTAAAAATTAAGTAAAGCACTTATGCTCATTTTGAAATGTTGACCTTCAACATAATTCATCAGCTTTCCTGAGCACAGCTGCAACTTTTGTATCTGGCTTCAACTTTTGAGGCTCTGCTTGGTCGTAAATGTCCTGCTGTTTACCAGGTCAGCATGCAGCTCATTTTTAAGAGATGATACAACCTTGGTTCAGAATAACACCGACTTCAAAACAATCAACCAAACTATCACAGCTGTAATGATCAATGATGACAACTAAAACCAAGAACTGGTGAATCAGCTGTTCCAGAGACATAAAGCTAAAAAAAAGTATATTTTGGTTAGTGCAGCACTTGTATGAATCTGACCAAAGCACATGAACATAATCTACATGGTCCTACAGCACAGATCTTCTATCTACAGGTCAGTTAAACAGCTGTCATGTGGATTCATGCAGCCACATCCATCAGACTATATCTTACCTAATGCAAGACAGCCAGAGGAATAGCAGCCAGGTACCTTTGCTGATGGCATTAAGGAGGATCAGAGACATACAATAAATATTTAAAAAAAAAAAACAGCAGGTCCATCTTTCAGGCCTGCACAACTCTTTGCAGCTTATGTCCTGCAGGTCGAGTTGCTCAGATGTGACTGTGCTGGTGTTTGGGTGAGAACTCAGGAGACTGAGGTTTCTTTGTCAGAATGAAAACCGCTGAGCTCTTCTCAGACTCATCTGACATTCCTCAAGCTGCACTGCGAGCTTGAACATTAAATGAAGGAAAACCACACATTTGACCAGGCGAGCTGTATATTACACTGACACAAGGTCAGGATGAAACCTTGACAATAACCACAATTTCCTTGAGTAAATCTCAGACTGAGCTTGTCATAAAGAGGATTTTGGAAAATTTAGAGAGCAGAAATGCCGCAGCTTCCTAAAGTCAAATTAATTGTCTAAACCTTTATTCAAAATAGGAAGTTTAAGTTCTTAAAGATGTGCAGCAAAGGGTACCTGTGCTTAAAGACAAACTTGCCACTTCCTTAAAAAAGTTCAGAATGTAGTTTACAAATTGCCTGCGTAATCTGTCTTATTTTATCATGTTTACTTCTTTCTAATTGGCTTTTTAATCAAATAAATAAATAATGCAAAGATAGTAATGCGACTCGATAAAATCTGAATTAACGAAGAACTTTGTTAAAGAACAATCAACTTCTCAATAATCAAGAATAGTAATTAATTAATCCTAAGGAATATTTCATAACAAATAAAACATTCCTTAACTTCCTTAGTGCACCGAAGGGATGCTCTGAAAACCAGAATTTATACGTGAAGCAGAGGCTTATCGTTAACATTTAATCAGACAATTTAAAGACCAAACATAAGTGCTTTTAAAATATTTAAGATATTTGTTTTATCTGACTTCTCACTGTAGATCCTAACATCATATTATTTCCTCCCATCAAGTAGGGATTGAAGACAGAAGCATATCAATAAATATTACTTCAGGAGATTTTCTGATACCACTTAATCTTACAGCTTAAAAGCACTGATATATATATATATATATATATATATATATATATATATAACACATATGTAC
The DNA here is from genome assembly GCA_023101725.1 of Atherinomorus stipes. Taxonomy (NCBI): domain Eukaryota; kingdom Metazoa; phylum Chordata; class Actinopteri; order Atheriniformes; family Atherinidae; genus Atherinomorus; species Atherinomorus stipes. The sequence goes on along the minus strand of JALJCO010002978.1, from coordinate 170,377 downwards.
ATATACATACATTACAAGTTAAATTTATTATGTGTCTTAAAAAACTTTTAAGGCTTGAAGACATATTGATGTTTTACTATTGGAACGAACTGAGACAAACTAAAACGTAGCCTTGATTATTTGCTGAATTGTCCATCTATTCTCTTGTAATAGAACTATAACCTGCAATATGCCACACTGATATGAACTGTAACTGAAACATGTTACTATTGTTAATAAGCTGATTTCATTCTCATCCCTTTTAAACTCCCCCCATCAGAGAAATTGAACCAACCCAACAGGGCTGTAGGCTACCCTGGACCATCACCTCTTACCTTATCACTGGAGGCCCCCATGGTGCTGCAGAATCCCCTCAGATCTGACCAGATCCTGAACAGGATGCTCTCAGGATACAGATGAGGAAAAAAGCCAAACCCGATCAAGCTTTTCCCCCAAGCAGTTCCCCTCACAGCATTTTCCCTCCGGCAGCTACCCCTGTCCAAACTGCCTCCTCAGGATCCGTCAGGTTCCCAGGCGCTGATGGGACCCTCTCTGACTATTTTGCTGGTCTTGTCTTCTACCTCTCTTTCTCAGCAGTGTGAGAAATACCTGTGCCAGAACCCAGCATCAGCAGTGAAAGATGGAGAGGAAGACATGCATGAATTTATGCAAATGTGTTGTCGACCAACAACTTAAAATAATCATTGGTCACAATGCATGTTTCAATTATATCAATCAACAAAAAATATGTTGTAAACCATGGTGCAATTTAAATGACAGTTGCAAAACAAATTTATACTGAAACAGAAATGGGGAGCAGTGAAAATTACTGACGATGAAGCTCAGCATGTAAATTCATTCCATCTTTGGCCTAAAACATTAAAATTCTAGTATCAAGCTTAACTAAGGGTAGACCGATACACTGGCCGGCCGATATTTGCGTTTTTTTTTGCTGGTATCCCTATCAGCCGATACGTTGGGTGGGTTGGCCGATACCCCACTCGACATAATTTACAGACTTTATATATAAATATGCATTTATTACAAGTTTAACGTTTCTATATAATATTTGTTTACAAGTGCACTGTTTGTAAATCTTCATTATATTATTTTGGGAGTCAAATGGAGTATCGGCCCCAAATATCGGCAAGTTGTATCAGCCATCTGAGACTGAGGAGAAAATATCAGTATCAGCCCCCAAAAATCTGTATCAGTCAATTCCTAGTCTTAAAAGGGACATGAAGCGTGGACATTGTGTATATCGCAAGCAACTCGCTAGTACTTTTCATGCTGCATTGGCATGAAACCAGGCAGACTGACGACAGTCGCTGCGTAAAGACATACACACGCCTCTATGTGAAGACGTGGTCTGTGAGTTACAGTGACTTCAGTCCACATCTGATATGTTGTCATGGTGATGTCATATTGTTTTCCCTGACCCATGTTTTACTGTCTTTCTCTCGGTTTCTGTGATTAAAATTACATATAGTTTGTTACTGATGCACGACTGCACGTGAACCCAGCATCAGTGTAACGCTCGGTTCCTCCTCACTGCACCCGCGGTGACTTTTCAAAAGCATCACCTCAAACTGAGCTGAAAGTTAAGGTGTCTCCGGTGAGTTACTGTGGTTTCCTACTGTCACGCTTCTACTGAACGTAAAAATATGACATGACATTGTAGCCACCACAGAGCCAACCCGTTTGATGTATATATGAATAATACGAAAATCAAATTCAGAGCTTACAGGAGCACTTCAGTTTGTTGATGGGAGTGATTACTGATTAATGAAAAAACACTTTTGAACCAAATAATCGATTTTTGTGAATAGATAAAGGAATGTTGCGTAAGTTCTCCTGTTAACAGCAACTAAAAAAGGGTTGGTAAAAAAAGGATATTTTCAACTTAAATCTGTATGTAAATTGCTGGCTTATAAAAAGGAGCAGCCAAGATACAGAATCTAAGTAGTGAAGGATGTAATACTGTAGTAATCCCACAAAAGTATTTTCATAATTACTGTTGACATCATTTAACATATCCGTCCAAAATGTCCCACAGGTGTTTAAATGAGATGAATAACATCCATATGACCTAATGACATGAGATGCTTTCATTAGGCCAGAAATGTTGCATCAGAGAATAATAATTAGTCCTATAACATCTCTGATAAAGTCCCACTTTCCAGGGTTTTCTCAATAACTAGAAATCTATGGAAAGAGGTTACAGTTAAATTTATGCCCAGAAGAAGTGACCTCTGACCCCGTGGTGAAAGTGTGTCAGTTATGGCACTTCTGTCCAACATTCCACGCCGTCTTTAGTTTGAGGAGAAAAGAAAAAAACACACACTAGGCGGCGCGGGCAGAGGCAGGTGTGGCCTGTTCAACGTTAGCTGACACGTTCAAAATGAAAACACAAGTGTTACAAGATTAGATGGATCTGATTTCACAAAAAAGTCTAAATGTTTGTGCTCTTAGATTATAAAACTTTATTAACATTTATGTTTTCCAAATCCCTTAGTTTGCAAACTTAAATGTCACGACGCAGGTCATCTTTACACCCGTTAAGGTCATGTTGAACTTTGACGTTGCCTGAGACGACTTCTGTTAATCCAGCACTCTCACTTCTCTTTGTCTCTCTCATCTCTCTTCTTCTTCTTCTTTTTCTTATGGTCGTGGTGGTGATCTGGGGAACGTGAATCTCTGGGGGAAAAAAAAGGAAAAGTAATCTCCAAAATCAAAAATGCATTTTATACTTTCATAACCTAAAAAAAAGTGAATAAAAAGTTATTGTTCTGTTGTAGTATGAAAGAGTTAACATACCAAAATGTCTTAACTGGTCACATCATAAATCCTGCTTTAGTCCTCACCTCTCCTTCCTTTTCTTCTTCTTCTTGCCTTCTCTGTCTTGGCTTCGTTCTTTGCTGCGATGGCGCTTGCGTGAATGTCGAGATTCTGAGGATGCTGACCGTCTTTTATCCGCCCAGCGACTGGCAGACAAATAGAAAACCATGTCTTTAATGTGTGAACTCCTTTGAGTTAATACTCCTCTATGGTTTTTACATGATTTCTTATTTAACAGCAATGCACAAATGAACACCAGGAGTCTTTTCATAGCTTTACCTGTGGGAGGAGTGACCAGATCTCATTGATTCCTTTTCATCCTCTTCCTCTTTCCATTGTCTGGCAAGTTCATCTGAATGGACACTGATCACCTCTCTGATAACCTGCCCAATAATGTTTCATTACACATTAGTTTTTCAACTTTAATTTAAACAAGAAAAACCTTCACTGATGACAAATGCACTGGGATCAGCTGCAGAGAGCTGTAACATGGTACCATTAGGAAACAGGCGATTATGAAGACGCAGATGAGCTCACAGTCCTGGTGAGGAGTAGGCCTGTCTAGCAATGATAACGACTCATCTAAAAAATTCCTGCATCCAGATGATAATCCAAATCAGCACCAAAATGTAATCATTTGTTACCTGTCATAATACACACCCTCTTTCAAAATTGAATGCAAATCCGTATGTAACTTTTCGAGTTATTTTGCAAACAGACAAACCAAAGCTGATGAAAACATAACCCCCGCCTCCTGATGGAGGTAACAATAAACACAATAAAACAATACAAGATTTAAAAAAGACAAAAACACATGTTAAACATTAAAACAAAGTAAAATTAAGCACCATGAAGAACTTTTCACACTGTCTGTTCAGGGTGGGGTTGGTGTACTTTTGTGCTGTTTTGAAAGAAACACCGTGGCCTGAACAGAATTGTTACTTTGAAATCAAATTAATTTACATTTATCTAATAAACACGAGCACTTCATTCAAGTTTAATCTGAACAATACCTAAATAATTTACCACAGCACATAGGGTTGGGTATTGTTAAGAATCTCATGATTCAATTTGATTGCGATTATTTGGGTTGTGATTCCATATCGATTCGATCAATACTGATTTAAATGCTTTGATATCGACTCAGTAAGAAGTAGGAACTTTGCTGTAGATTTTTGAATATTTATTTTCATGCCTATATGAACATATGTGGTATGTCAACTCATACTTTTGGGCAATAAAACATCTGGAAATAAAAAATATTTGCCAGTTTGGTGATGTATGATCTAACGTGGCCTTTGTCCATACAATGTAAATAACACACACAGCTCCCCCCATTGGTCAGGAGGTGAATTGATTCAAAGGATTTGCAATTCCATATTGAAATGCACTGGGAAGTATTGCGATGCATCGATTGATTGATATTTTTACCCACCCCTATAGCACAAGCATATAACAGCCATAGTCACTGGATTTGTATCAAGATCTTCTAAATAATCATTTATAAACATTTACACTGCTGTGTCTTTTAAGTTTTAAATGATTGATTCTGAAAGCTGATTTTTCTGACCGAAGATGGACAAAGTTCTGCATTGTCAGGAACCTGAGTGTTTAATCATTTAACTACTACTAAACCAGGGCTACTCAATTGCTATATGCACAACTGCACTACTTCCTGAACTTCAACCAGCACCTTTGCATCCTTTCGGTCATTACTGGACCACCTGACTAATCCAGGTGTGCCTGACCTCAGTAACTGGCCAGACACACCTGAGATTAATCAGTTTGTCCAGTAATGACAGACAGGAAGCAAAGGTGCTGGTTGTAGTTCAGTGAGTAGTGGAGTTGTGCATATAGCCCATTCAGTCCTACAAGGGCTGCAATCCAACAGGTTTTCCATGACTACGTTTACATGCCACCAAAATTCGGGTTAAGGTCAATATTCCACATTCTGAAAGATTAGGAATAACCTGTTTACATGCGTGAGCAGACAATTACTCCTGTATACATGATAACTGAAATTAACTGGAATATCCCGACCAAAACCGCGACGCACGGAAAACGTCTTGCTGATGGGGGATAATGATCCATCGGGAACCACTGCAGTCAAGCCAGCAAAGCTTCAGAGTTACAGCCAAAATAACGCTGGTTGGCTCGACCGCAGATCCGTGAGAGGCGGCTGGCTTGACTGCAGTCCGGAGCCGACAGCAGTCCTTTGCTGACGCTGCTGTGCTGCTACTGACCCACCAGCAATACTTGACACGATTGCAGGTCATAGAAGTAGAGAACGTGTGGTGGAGATGGAGCTCAGAGCTGGAGCTGTGCACATCCACGCTTCATGTTTCCATCAGAGTCCCCCGGACAGATGAAGGTGCGCAGTCAGGACAGGTGGGAACGGTTGTAATGATGAAGTGAATTTTCCTGACACGCCTTTCCCAAACTTTGCCAGATGAGTGATGGAGCCCCGCAAAGTAACTGTTTGCACACCAGCTCCTCTCGGAATGCATGTTGCCATGGTGATGTATAAACTAGCAAGCTGTGCAGAGTAGGGCTGAAAGATATACAGTTATCGTATCTATATCGAGATATGAACATTAAAGATATTAATATCGAAAAAGCAACTATATAAAAGATATACATTTCCCCTGCGCTTGTCCTGCATGCAAAGCTCTGGAAGTCAAACAAAACTGCACTTTCCACAAAAAGTGCTTGGTTTTCAACGAACCCGTAGTCATATCGCATCGTATCAATATTGAGATGTCTGGCATGAATATCGAGATATGAAATTTTGTCCATATCGTTTAGCCCTAGTGCAGAGTACTGTATAATCGCTGGTACAAATACTCCCTGTAGTTTACTCAAAAGACCAAGAATCCTTGCAGATAGAACATGCGCAGAACACAATTTAATGTTCATTTCAATGGAGATATTCGGATACGCGTTTACATGACCAAATATTCGGGTTTGAAAAGGAGTAACCCAGGGGTAACATTCGGGTTTTTAAAAACCCGAAAATGAGCATATTCTGGTTTTTGCCAGTGTTTACATGGCCGTGCACAACCGGGTTATTACTAATATTCTGGTTATGAAAGGGTAATGACAGAGTTATTGGCTGGATGTAGAAGCAGTGCATGTCTCCCTGCTTTAACACACCTGACTCAAATTAACTAGATCTCATAGCCAATCAGGCACAATGACTCAATAACTTGTGTTGGAGCACCGAGACATGGAAAACCTGCTGGATTGGAGCCCTCGTAGGGCTGAATAGAGAAGTCCTGTACTAAACTGTGACACCCCCAAACAAATGCTAATTCAGCATCCATCTTGCATCCTGTCTCTTCTCCAAGCTCTCTCCAGCCAGTAAAAGTGCAAAGTTATATCAGAAGCTACTTATTTACCTCAGTGTAAGATTTCTTGGTGATGTGAACATTCTTGGCTCTGTAGGACTGGCGTCGCCTCTTGTAGTCCCTCATCTCTGCCATCAGCTCCAGGTGACTCTTCGGTTCATTTTGCTCTTCATCTGCACGCAAATAGACAATTTACTGAACCACAGGACTCTGCTGAGGGTGGATTCAAACTTTTCACTAACAGCCTGAATAACTCTGACATTTAAGAGGAGTTCCAAACACTGCGAGTCTTACTCTTTTGAAGTTTGGACACAAGATCTACGTAGAGATCCTCATTGCTGGACGCGGCTGCTTCCTTCTGCTGGCTGAAAACACCGACCACGTGATCATAAAGAGCCAATCGGTCGGCAACAGTGAGGTCACACACGGCTCGCTTATGACTTTGAGGTACATCGACAGGTTGGCCGGAGTACTGACCTGATGGAGGACCAGACATGTTTTACACACTCATCACACATCTTAGAGTATGTTGTTTAACCATTTATCCAATCACAGCATAATGCATCCAAAAGAATATGCATCTATATGATGTTTGTTAATTGTTAGAAGTTCCTTAAAAGCTTCAAAGCTCAGAAGACTTTATCAGCTCTGCATAATAAGACAAATAACAGCTATCATTAAACGGATATTGAAACATGCACATCCTTAATTTTATTTAGATTCATAAGCAAAATTGTGATGTTTTCTGGGATAAGCACACAAGATTTTTGTCTTCTAGCAAAGCCACTGTTAGGCTCATATACTGTATGTGAACTTGTAATAAGGCAGTAAAGTGGGTCCATCAAGACTGATGTGAAAAAATATAAAAAATACACCTCAACAAACTATTTTTTTTGCGCTCCAATTGACATTTCTAGTAAGTTTTAGCAAGTCCATCTCAGGTACCATCAATGTCAGTCTTGTGGGGACAATTGGTATGCAACCATTGCATTTAACTAGAATCATTTTAGAGGACACTTCATAGAAACATTGTACATTTTTTCTGTAAATTAATTTTACAGTGTGATTATTTAATTAAACAATTCCCAACACGTAAAGGGAAAAGCATGCTTGTGTGAACACATGTAAGAGTCCCACAACCCAGCCCTGTGGTTTGAAAGGATATGATATTAAAAGGATACTGCACGTAATCAGGCAAGCCTGAACCAGAGCAGCAGAACTTTCTAGAGCCCATCTCCTCTAATACTCACCCCTGTTGCTGCAAACAAAACACACAACACACAGATTACACAAACATCAGAAGAAAAATCAGATCAAATGTAGGCGCCAATTCCAAATAAAAGAAATGTCTAAAAGCTGTTTAAATCCTGATGAATATTTGGTGATAATGGCCAAAGAGCCCAAAAAGCTCTGCAATTTGTTTATTAGTTTCACAAGAGTGACATCTAGTGGAGTTAGTGGGCATGACGTGGAAAAATGAAGATCTGAATTGCTAAATTCAGCCTCTTGGATCGGGAAGAACTGCTGACAAACTACTTTACCTTGCCAGAAGACTCCTTCCATCTTCATCAGCGGTGCTGCAGATCTTGCCTGTAAGATCACCTGGTGTTGGGTGGATTTGTCTGTATGATAGGGATGACATAAGGGCATTTTTTTTAGCTTCAAATAGCAACATTTTAGACCACTTCCAGTGGAGGGAATAATTTAACATCATAGAGAAAAGGTCATTTCTTTTCGGAGGTTCTCTGTGTGTGATGAGTTAAACTTTGTAACCTGCCAATTTAAATCACAGAAGTCCATTTTTACCTTGCCTACAGCCAAATATGTCAGCATCCGGAAAGTTACTATTGTATTTTGTAAAATACTATTGTATTTTACTGCTTTTATGTGTTTTTGTATTTTGCTTTGATGTTTTATTTTATTGGGTTTATGCTGCTGTGAAGAAACATTGGTCAACAGTTGTTATTTTTAATTGTGCCATATAAATAAATTTGAATTTAATTGAATACTAATCAAACCAAAAGGCATATCTGCTTTCAGGAATAAAAATGACAAAACATTAAAAGAAAAACTGTGCTTTGGGGAACGCTTGACTTTGACTGCATTTCAGAAGATAAAGAACATACAGATAGTTAATTAATCAGCAATGACTCACCCATTGTAAAGCTTCTGACACTGGTGTTCTCATAGCACACAGAGGGATCATACATTTCTGCCTGCAAAAAAGAACATTTTAAAGGTTTCTTAGAAATTATGTGCCAACCAACGAAAGCTGCACAAGCACTAACTTTTACATTTTGGCAGCTTTTGTTTAGATTAGCCTACAGCCACGAGAGTTACCTGCTCTTCTGCTGAGTATCCCATTTGTCGGAGTCGACAGGAGGCTTTGTGTTTCTCCATGGACCTGACCGGGATTCTGTGGTTGGGGTCATAGGGGCACTGCTCCATTGGTTCCTGAGAATTCACCAACATAACGAAAAAATACGATACGTTTTGTGGTCGTTTTGGAAACTGTAGTTAAAGCTACCGATGTCTCAATCTTAAGGTTAACTCTTTTGAATGACCATTATTTACAAAATTTAAAATTAGGGTGTTTAAATCCCCTTTAAATGGTTCTAAATAATTATCATGAACTGAACAACTGAGAATCTACTCCGATCTACAGTACATGCAGTTTTAGTTACGGTCTCTCTTTCGCTCAAATTAGATGAAAATGAATTACTTCGTTGAGTAAATTACACTTTAAAATAAAACAATACTTTGACATTACCCTTTAAAGACAATTGGCGTTATTTCCAATCAAAACATGAACTTAAAAGCTAAATGTATCCTAATTCAAAAGGTTAGCAAACATCTTGTGGCTACCTGGCTGGAAGCCTTGTGATCCAGCGACCATCCTAACGTTTCAAATATGTCACGAAGCTGGTTTTTGCACTTTTCAGTGAACTCTGTCAGCTCCTGAAGACGGTCCAGGCGATCCTGGAGAGTGTGTGACTGTAATAAATCCGACATTTCATCCTTTTTAAAATCCAAATCGGTGACAATTTTTACTTGCTATTTCCAGTTTCCTCTTCAGTGCACCGCAGGAAGTAATTTTCTGCGCGGAGTGATTACGTACACAGGAAGCAATAGAAGAGTTACAATGCATGCTGGGAGTTGAAGTATGAACTAATTATATTATATTATATCATATTATATTATATTGTATTATATTATATTATATTATATTATATTATATTATATTATATTATATTATATTATATTATATTATATTATATTATATTATATTATATTATATTTATTATATAATAAATATAATATTATTATGTAACGAAAATATTATTATTTAAATTGAATAATTTAATTAAATTAAATATTAAAATATTATTTTTGCTAATAATGACGAAAATATTTTTATATTTATTTATATATATATATATGATGTAAATATATAAATATATATTTATTAAATAAATATATATTTATATACTTATGTATAAATATATGTTATATATATATATACACATATATATATATATATATATATATATATCATATGAATGAAAAATACAAACAACGGTTAAATTATTTTTATTGATCAAATGATAGAATGCTTTTTGTTTTGTTGTATCAGAAACATACTAAGACAACAATAAATATAGCATTAATGTACAACATAAAACAAAATTATTTTAATCTATGCATTTAACTTTGTTTACAGTGCATTCACAGAAACCAGACAATAACTGAAGTCAGCAATGCTTCATGTAGGGTAGAGCTGATCATCCTCCAAAACGTCAAGATTCATCTGACCATCGGCATACATGTCCTCTGTTCTGCAGAGAGAAAAGACAGCAACCTTATTCCCCCCTTTTTTAAGAAAAAAAAAATTATGTTGTGTTTGCCTGAATTAACTTGAAATCCTTCGCGGGGGAAAAAAAAAGGTGTCAGACAACAGAAACAGCCTCAGGTTAATTTACCATTAACATTCATTTGTGTGGTACTTACATTATTTCTAGAGTGTCTTCAACAGCTACTTCCTCAACCACCTCAACTCCTACCACCACGTTCCTCATTGCTGCATGGATCAAACACAGGAATGTTATTGGTTTTGCCCTTAAAATTAGCTCCGTATGAGTTCTGAATATAACAGGCCAAAACATGACTCAAATGATAACATCAGTTTATGATTTAAAGGGGGAGTCGTGCCACTCCAAGACAATCCTGCAAATCCTGCCTTTTATTGGCAATCTCAGACAGAGCAGATGACTGAAAACATTTGAAATGTATGTTGTACTTCCTAAAGAATGCCCCATTTTACTTAGTTCATAAAGTGTTCAGGAAATATCCTAAATGAAAAGAGTTTTTCTTTTACTAAATGTTTTTTAGTTGTTTTATATAAATCTAACTGAGCTTGAGGTGAAGCCCTCCTGTCTCTGGATGGGTAGATCTAATTGCCTTGATTGTACATGTTAATCGGCTTTCACACTAAATAATGAGTATTCTTTAATATTTGTAAGAAATATTTTAAGTACCAGATAATAGGAGCACTAAAACTTTACAGAATGTACTTTATGGACAACAGGAAACATCAGGTATGTAATCTCACCTCCGTAGTAGATGAACGGAGACTGAGTCCAGCATGATTCCAAATCTTCTCGTTCCCCTTGTCCATAAACACCTGCACATCTGTGGGCTTCAATTCTAGGACTTTCCCAGCAGCAACCTCCGATGAAATGTTGGGATATTTCTCCCTGATCAGCTTCCATCACTGTTAGTGGATGCTGTGATGAATGAGCACCTGGATCACATTCAGTCAGGCCTGATGTGGTGGGGATCTGTAAGTGAACTGGAGACTCGTAGGTGGACCACTGAGCATGAGCACCCTGACTGATCATCTCATCACAACCTAAAAGTAAAAGTGAGACAAGAATAATGAGATCACACAGCGACTACAGGCAACATGAACACAAAAACTAAAGAGTAAATCACAGAAAAAGAATGAAAAAAGATGAATAATAAACAACCCAAGCACGCATGGCTGGTGGATGCAGGGGGATTGCTTAGAGTTGCTCATCATTGCTGAATCATATGTCTGACCCATCTGTTTCCTGTGCATGCTGAACAGACCTGCTGAGCTTGGATGAAAATCACGAGCAGTCGTCACCTTCAATAGGCATGGATGCACACACAGAGTACACTTGCACACAAGATACAACCAAAATACCAGCATAAACACATGCAGTATCAGGAACGGTGTCTTGGATATTCAAAATGTGAATAATTAAATGTATTGTGTTTCTTCACATTTCAAAGTCTAGATCTACAATAATGCATCCAGCTTATTAATTTGAAACAATCTCCCCGAGCACTTGAGTGCCAACATATGACATCACCTCTGATTAACAGAAAATTTAAATTTAGAAGAACTTGGAATATCTGAAGATATCCTTGAAGAATGATAATGTATAAGTGTTGTTAGATAAGACCAGAGTTTGCTATCATACAAATATCAGTGCTACACATGTACGCAAGAATCAGCAATTCATGGTAAGTGGTCATAGGAATGGCAGCTGGTATCAAAGGTTCACCATCATCTCTGGTAGAAATTACTAGAAGCAATCTTGAGACATATTTCAGATTAATTCCACTATTGAAATTCTTGTTTATGTAGTTTCTTAACTTGGTCTTTAAACTGAAATCAGCCTTTCATATACATCCATGCATTATTCTTTCTCTTTGAAATTTAAATATAAACCTCAAATTTTTCTATTCATGTTATGTTATGTTATGTTATGCTTACCCGTGGTGTGCTGGCACACAAGAGAAAAATCTTCTGCCTCTTTCTCCTCTTCCTCTTCTTGGTTGTTCAGCTCACCTGAGCTAATGCCCCCTGAATGTCGAGGAAGGTGACACAAATGAGGTCCAGGTGACCAAACCCAACAGTCAGATTTCAGTCGGTACATGTTACAGCCCAAACTGAGTTTCAGAAGCTTCTATGAGTGTCTAGTGAAATCCAGAATCTCCTCTTTTCAGCTCTGCCCCTGAAAGAGATGATGAAGGGTCTGGTTGTTTTGTTTTTTTTGGGATGGGAGTTGGAGACAGAAGGAGTGTCTGCATGTGTTATCTCAGCGAACAAGCTGATTGGACAGGTTTTCCTTGGTACTGATGTAATGCCTTCCTGTGTTTTCCCACCTCTATGACTGCCATGTGATGAGATCAACTAAAAATGAGGCTACATTGTAGCAAGTCATTTTTGTCAAGCTTGAAAAATTGAGAAAAGAAGTATATGTCTCTGCAATCACCTTATAATCATGTTCTGAACAGAGCCTATTGGTAGGTTGTAAGGAAGAGAAATATCTTTAAAAATTTCTAATATCTATTATGGTTTTTGTTGAAAAACGATCATTTTGGACATTTAAAGTGACAATGAACATTTTCCGGGTCTTAATTTTAGCTGAAAATACACATGTAATAAGAATCCTCCTTACAATATATACAAACACCCTTACATTACCAACTCCATTCAACTTTGATTTTGTGTTGGGATAACAATCTTGTTATGTTTAATAATCAATATTAGGCTATTGTTTTTTTTTTTTTTATATGAATGAATGATCTTTATTTAAGTGTCATACACTTTTCCCACCCCAAACAGGCTCACTAATTCAAAACAAAACGATTTGGGGCAGCAGAAACACTTTGTGTTATATGTGTCACAGAGTGAAAAGAACACTTATAGTCCAAGGGTCGATAAAGATAAAGTCTAGATTTCGTCAGTGTGATTTGCAAAGGTGATTTAATTGTGCATAAATTATCCTGTGGATTGCCATCACACTATGATGTGTCCCTGTTGTTTTTATTCTATGTCCTCTCAGTTCCGCTAAATGTTCTGAAACTGCATGAAATGTTAAACTTGCGATAATTTATAACTGTTATAAATCGTCCATCATTCCAGAGTGTCCATTCAAGGCGTACTTCACCTCCATCCAAACCCAGGAATCATGTCTGAGGTCACGTGGTCATTCTCCGCCAATCAGAATGCAGTGGGTGTGACACGCTTTAGGAAACTGGATATTTTACGCCCATCCGTATGGTTTTACATCTTCCCACTTCCACTGTTTATCTCGACTGTATCAATCACTAGAGCCCTCTGCCTCTTAAACTAAGTTACCAGTTACCTGTTTAGCTTCGTTATTGTCGGTTTTTGTGCCCCTTGGTAGTCTCTACCTTTGACTTGAAGAACGTTAGATATCGATTACAAATCCTCGTTTGATCAGTTTTGATCCAAACAGACTAATGGCCTACCCAGGATACGGTGCACCACCCGGTGGATTTCCAGGAATGGTAAGAAAGTTTATAAAAGAAAATAAACAGTCAGGTCTAAGAGTAAGTAAAAATGTTCTGAGGTGAAGATCATGTCCAATGTGCGGAAGTAGAGAAATGAAAGCTCATTAAACCGCAACGGAACACTTGGTCAACTTGTGTAAATGAAGTGTTTAGTTCCCAAAAATGCCTCTTTAAAGTTACTATTATCATTATAATTATTATTATTTTAACGATAAGCTAACTCTAAGATAGCTTTAATTTTTTTGCTGTCGGCTCTATGTTTTGTGTTTTCAAGGTGAACATGCAGGCAGTGGTGATTACGTAATAAAAGTACTGTAAGTTCTGTATTCATGTTTAGAAGACCAAGATCACAACATACCACCACTTTGGTATTTTAATCTTAAATAAACGTTAAACAATAATAGTTACATTAGGTATAGATAAGGTAACGTTCTAATTGTTTGGTTTGTTAAACATTATGTGTTATATTTTTAAATTTTAACATTCAAACATAATATCATGAAAAGTAAAAAGCAAAAAGGTTTATCTACAGTTAAAATATGTTTTGGTAAATTAATCAAATAAAGTAAACTCAGTAATTATGCTAAATTCCACTGACCCCAGCAGTCTGGATACGTATTTTACGTTCAGTTTTGCAGTACAACTTATATTCTAGCAAATTTACTTTATTATATTTTGTTTTTAACTTAAAACTCTTTCACTGATGCTTGTCAATATTCGCACAGAGGGTGTGTTATGGTCATGTTACAATGAGTTTGGGAGTGTGTTGGGTGGGAAATCCACTTTATGAATCTTATCTAGTGCTCACACTGATAATCAACTGAATCATTTCAGTTCTGTCGAGTGAATGACCAGATTTAGGCTTTGGTTTGTAAATTCGGTGACTTTATCTGGATTTACTTGCTTGAAACTTTTAACTGAGCCCAAAGTAATGATTGATTTCTGTGTTGTTCATGGATAAATGTAAACAGTGGATGTTTGTAAAATATATACATAATTTCTAGTTCATCATCAAGAGATTTAAACTAGTTGGTCAAAAGTTAATCAAAGGGAATAAATTTTAAAAAGTTGCATTTTCGCCACTTCTATTTCATTCTTTTTTCATTATACACATGAATCTATGAGAAAAATTAAGATAACTAGATGAATCAACAATATTATCTTGCAGCCTGCTTGTTTTCTTTAATTCTATCTATATTAACACTTTATTAAAGAGATGCTGCCATTTCATAGTTCGTTGTTATCCCGACAATACTCTGTAAGTTCTCAGGTACTCAGTTTCAAATAGCTAAAAAAAATTGAGAACAGAATAATTCCAAGAAGCTTACTTTTCTTTTTTCTAATCTCAGCAGCAAGATCCTCTCTATGGATATTTTTCAGCAGTTGCCGGACAGGTAAGACACCTGCACAACATACCAGGTAGTATCTAATATATTAGCTGACATTAATTCTGCTATCTGCTCTGTAAGTGAATAGTGTTGTGTTAATGCTTCTCTACACCTTTGTGCAATAACTGGCAGTTATCTTAACAAACGGGGTTGCGTTGTGCCCTTCCTTCTGTTTTCTGAAACTACCAGGATGGACAGATCTCAGCAGATGAGCTGCAGCGCTGCCTCACACAGTCGGGCATCTCTGGCTCGTACCAGCGTAAGAACATGTTTTCATTTATTCAGTGATTTAAAAGCAAATTGCTGATTCGTTTGATTATTATTGATAATTTTACCTGGAATAAAAGCATCACTAAAAATAGGCTGTGCAACTTTTTTTTTTTTTTTTTTACCTCCAGTTAAAGAAACTCATTAGCTAACCTGGTAAAATGTCTGCCTGACATACAGAAGCTGAAGTCCTCAGGCCTGAGTTTGACTCTGACCCTTGATCATTTACTCTGTACCACTCCACCCATTTTCTCTCTATGTCCTGTCTGTGCTACAGTGTGTTATCAAAATACTCAAATAAGATCTAAAGAGTAATTAACAATAATGAACCTGATGTTGCATAAGAACATTAAATTGACAGCCCGTTCTCTGCTGCTTTCACATTTACAAAAGTAGAAAATTCTATAAATTATTGTAAATTAAGTAGTCTCACTACCTGTGAGAAACTGCTCCTAATGCCAGGATCATGCTCCCAGTGGTCATTGTGTGAGTAAACTGTGACATCAACTGTCACAACCCTTTAAGCCAGAACTTCTGGAGCGCTGGACCTGCTGCAGTTTTATTCCAAACAGCAGATCATGTTGTTGAGAAGATGACAGAGTAATTAAATTACTCTGGTTTGTGGAATTACCTTTTATATGTTTTGTTAGCATTTACATTAATTGTATCTTCTTGGGTTTAGATGGGATGTACAAACAGAAAAACCTGCTTTTTTTCTTTTCAAACACGCCACTCACACATTGAGTATCATGCTACACATATAAGGAGATGCATGATCAGCTGGAACCACACCATATAGCACCCAGAATGCCCGAGTGCTATCATGACATCAGTTTCGACACCCACAGTAGTTTTTGAGGACGAGAACAGCAGAGATTGTTACAAGTTCTGTGTTATATTGAGTTGCAGGAACTTGAAACTATTCACTTGCTGCACATTATGTCATTACTTGTGTGGCGGATGGGTCATATCTCCTGTGTGCAGGAAGTCCAATTATTGATGGACATACTGTATGAGGCTTTAAATCTAGTTATATAGAGGGTTGTGATCACTCGACTTTGCCATGTTTTACAGCAGGGACGTCATTTCTCAGCTTCAATACAGATGAAATTAATTGTTCATTGTTGAAATTAACATGCTGTTGGAGGAATTTGATAGTTTATTTTTCAGATCGCTTAACTACACTGCAACATGATTAAATTACCATTCATATCAGAACCACCATGTCCACCAAAAATGGTTTTTCATTGTTTGAGGTCAATAACAAGGGAACATTTTGCATATTTTGGGTATTAAAATGTTGTGTTTGACTTAACTGTGTGGGTGTGGATTTGGTTGTAACTCGTGTGTTTTCTTTTGCAGCCTTCAGCCTGGAGACATGCAAGCTGATGATCAGCATGCTGGATGTATCCTTATCACTGGTTACATGGAGTGCAGCATGACTTTCCTTACTAAAATGTCACTTTCCTAAGACATTAAGTGCAGGGGGACAGGAAGTCCAGTTGCTGCTGATATTTTTCCTTTCATATTTCGGACAACTGAAACAGAAAACATCAAAACACAAATCACTCCTTGTTGGAAGCACTTTAAAGTTTAAGATTTAAAGTAAATATCTCTTTAAAAAAAAGTTCATGTTAAAGTTACAAAAATATAAGCTGGTTGGCCACAAACTTGTCTCCACTGGAAAACCGCTAACTTCAGATATAATCCAGTATAAAATTAAAGGGATATTTAATTTCTCCAAAGTATTTATCTGTTTAGGGTGAGCTAAAGCTAAAAGCTACTAAAATGAAGCCACGAGAAGAGAAAAACTTATATCTATTCTCTACTCATAGTGTAGGAATTAAAAGACATTCATGAATCAAATATTCTTATGAACTTGGACAGGTTCCAGGCCAAGACACTGCACAGCAACTGAAACTGTCAAGAACAGCTCCAAGTTTAACAAGGAAAAACAGACCTGACTGCAACACAATATAAACATTTTTATTAAACTTATTCTTCAGCGTTGACAATTTCAGCAATTACTGTGGCAGCAGCTTCAGCTACTACAGATATTAAACTCAATTAGCATAACTAGAGTTTTAAACTCAGTGTTTACCAATCTGGCTTGTAACAAACAAAGTAGAAAACTGACTGTAAATCAGGAGGAAATATCCTCTTCATGTTCCTGAAATCTGTAACTGTTGATGTTGAAGCCAAATTACTACATTTTTCTTTTATGATGTAGTGTGGATGAAGATACAAATTAAGAATATTTAGGCAAAAATGGCAGATTTTAGTCGCCAGGTATGGCAGCTGTGCACGTTGACTTGCAGTTTGAATCGTGTGAAGAATTATTAGAAACATCTTAATTACCAACATTTCCTACCCATCAGAGTCATGAGAGTGAGTGAGAGGTCCTTGACTGCCAGTGCTTTCTCAGAGAGACATGTCCGGCACCATGGGCTTCACCGAGTTCAAGGATCTGTGGCAGGCTCTGAACGGCTGGAAGGCAACCTTTGCATCCTTTGACCGCGACCACAGTGGGACGGTGGAGGGTCCTGAGCTGCAGCAGGCCATTGCAACCATGGGTATGGATAAAATAAGGGATTGCTATGGCAAATAGTTCTTGCTCTTTGTGAAAAACAAAAAAACAAACAGTTACAGCCATTTCATTACAATACTTTTGCTTGTGTGTGTAAAAGTTTACTCATACATGCAGAAACTTGGTTTCTGGAGTAACTTTTTCCTGAAGTCACCTTCTGGCAGATGTTTGAATATTAACTTGCGTTAAAAGCATTATTTTTTCTTTCCTGGACTCTGTCTGTGTTCATGCAGGTTACAGTCTGAGCCCTCAGGCTATGAACTGCATCATGAAGCGCTACAGTATTAATGGCAGAATCCCCTTTGATGATTTTGTGAGTTGTTGTGTGAGACTTCGTGCTCTGACAGGTGAGTGGGTCAAGAAATTCATGTCGGAGAACTATATGCTTTCATTAAGTATATTTACTTAAAGTGACTCATTAGCATAGTAAGAGCTATGCTACTACTATCAGGCTGGTAAACCACCTGATTCAGCTTGTAACTCAGTTTATTTTCTGACTGTATGTGTTTTAGAATGAAAACCTCTAATAGTTCAGTTTCACCTGCATTAAATATGTGTTTTAAAGTTAAAAAGAAAACAAGGCAACCACTTTTGAGTTTGTGGATTCATTTCAAAAGCTTGTGACAGAACTTCATCACCATCTTGTTACAGCTAAACAACATCAGCCATAAAACAACACCACAAATCATCAGCTTGGCTTTTTTCAATGTGTTTGTGTGTTTTCAGATCAGTTCCGAAGGAGGGACACGAGCCAAAATGGAAATGCTTCATTTCAATATGATGATGTAAGTTTTCAAAACAGACATTTCCCATTTATTTATTCTCTTATTTCAATTTATAAAGCCTTTGATATTTCTGTAAACTGCACTGGCTGTATTTTGTGGATAAATCACTGAGCTGGATTAGAAACCAGCAGGGGGCGCAAGTGGTGAACTCATGATGGGGACGTTGCTGTCTAAACTGACATCTACATACAAACATTTAACATCAGCCTCAAAACGACTTTTTGTTTTTGTTTTGATGACTTATTTATACTCAGATGGCACCAAGAAATGAGCATTTTTTGGTGTAATATTTGTGTCCAATGTTCATATAATTAATCTGTATTTCTGTTTGGACTGTTTCAAAGAAAACCATCCCCTTATTAACTGATAAACTTTTTTTTGTATTAGTCAGCTGGTCTTAAGATGTGTGTGTGTGTGTGTGTGTGTGTGTGTGTGTGTGTGTGTGTGTAAAGTGAAACGATCTTTGCCGCCTTAAACTGTTATAATCATGTGTATGTTTTTTTTTTTTTTTTTTTTTTTAAATTGTCATTATTTACTAAAAGACAAAATGTCTAATGCTTTATTTTTTTTTCTGTCTCTAGTTTATCCAGGTCACCATGAGCGTATAAGGACAAAACCAAACAACTGGACAACACCAACTTCTTACATCTTTTTCATTAATAGCTTGAAATTTTTTAATTTTTTACTCATTGTTTTACAAACCAGGTCTAAATGTCACATTCCACTTTAGCAGGACCTTTTTAAATTTTCAAGTAATTCTTATACCATACTAATAAAATTTACTAACATCAAACTATACCACTGATATACACATTAGTGCCTGTGTACTGGAAAGTATTATCACTCCAGCTTCTTATCACAAGAATAAATATGCTAATTTGTAGTACTCTCCACTATGTAACTGTAATCATTTATTACATTAATTAACATAAACATTTTCTCACTGGCTCTTATTTTCTCCTGAAATGAAATGAAATGAAAAATACTTTAAAGGGATACCGTGTAACTTTTGGCTGCTAGGGGCACTAAACCTGTAACTTCCCACAGGCCACACAACTGTCACAAAATCAAACAGTCTCTATCCTTATTTTGGGATCATGTTAGCGGACCACACGTGACACACAGATACACGTGACAATGTCTGGATTTTGAGGAGGGCAGCTTCCTTGTAGCACCATCATGTGCCAAGTGCTGAATATTGACCCCAGAAATCATCTAGGCAACTGTAGCCTATTATTACTAACAGTTGGCCCATGATAGGGTCAAAAGTTATATGGTATCCCTTTAATCTAAGAGAGGAATGTTAATGTTTAATGTTGTTGAAGGCTTTTGTTTTTTTTTTTTTTAAATAACAACAACAATAACAATCAGAGGACGATAAAGCCTCGTTACAGAGGCCAGTGGCTGCTGGCAGGAATTATCTTCTGTACTTTTGCAGGGAACTTAATGAAGTCCTTCACTGAACAAATGTTGTTACTTCCCTTTGTTGTGTAGAAGGTGGTGCTCATCATTTAAAAAAAAATCCTAATTCGGATAAGCCAGACATTGAATGATAGAATTTTGTGGAGGAAGTCTTGAGGACAGCAACCAACCAGGATGACAGATTATTAGAGCTAGCTTCTTTGTAAAGATGATTTTAAAATGGAAAATTCTTTGTTTAGGTTAAGACAGAAAAACAAAGGAAAAGTGAGACAGTTCTTGCTTAGTGTTTTATTTCACATATAATTTCATGTTGTGCCAGGTGGGCAAATAAATAAAAGAGTTAGACAAGCTGAAAAGATTGTCAGGCAGTTTTCAACCATCAGCCACCTTTTTCACAGGCAAAACATTGTTCCTCATTTTTGGCATTCCTTTCCATTTCTTTTTCCAATTCTTTACAAGACTTTTGTGTTCTCTTAGGGATGCGCCCATGTTGCAAATTGTCTATTAGCCGGCAAAAAGGTTCTACTAAGGTTCCACGCTGTGAAAGAAAGATTTGAGTTTGACAAAAGTGTTAGACTTGGAATTTAGACAGCATTCATGTTTTTCCTCAATTGCCTACAAGTGCTGTCATTTGAGTCATTTAAATAAACTTGCATCTCTTTGTTTTTCAAATAAAAAATAACTTGACGAAATGGTAAATCAAGCATCAGTTTTTACCACATACCTGCTGTGAACGTTTTATTCCATAACGCACAAAAGTTGCAAGATGTTGTTCACAATTGTTGGTGATGACATGATATGTACTACAGTTGTGAAGCATTTCCTGTATATTTTGTTGCATTTCCGCTGGACCTCTACGGTTGGCTCTGCCGTCCAGATAATTCTCTACTGTGGGAACCCCCGCATTTGCGAGTTCACCATACATGCAGTCCGTTCTACCCGACCCTGCTCCTTTTGGTCCTGCAGTCAGGGAATAAATTCTTAGAAACGTTGTGAACTTAATGAGAAATGTATTACTTATACATCCATACACCATGTTTACATTTGCATGGCAAATGCAACTTTCTTAATGTGCTGAATAGAACATGTTTACAGTTCTGATTTCAGGCAAGAAAATTTCTGCATAAATTTGCTGCTGTAATTCTAGACCAGCTCAACATATTCAACAGATAAATTACTTCGGATCTGTTGAAAACTGTGCTTTAAAAAAAAAAAAAAAAAAAAATTCTCTAGACTGGCTTGTCTAAGCTATTCCTTTATGTCTCCATGGTTTATGCCAAGAAAGACTGAAATATCTCCCCTTTATCCATTCACTACTCGTCATTGGAAGATTTGATGAATTGCTGAATAGTAACTATATACTGAATATACTTACTTACATTTTTGGTTTAATTAATACATACCTACACTGTGAAATATGTTGTTGTTCACATACACAGCAAAGTGCTTGTAAGAAGCCATGTTGCACACACACTTTTAAAAGAAAGAATGTCTCCAAATTGTAGCTGTAAACAGGGGAAAACAAATACCATTTATTGGAATCCAGAAAAATCCAGTCATTACAATTCCTACAGAAATAATTTCAATTAATAGTTTAATGGATTAAATAATAAAACCTGATCAATTATTCAACTCATATTTTAGATATTAAACAGTTAAAACATTTATGTAATTTCAGAGGTAGTTTGCGTGTGTGTGTGTGTGTCTTTACAGAATTGTGTATAAATTTGTGTGCATTGCTTTTCTAACTTTTTCTGTTTAGCATCGTAGCAAAGACAATGATAGTGTGGCTGGTGTTTTGTACTGAACAGATTTGCTTTACTTTGTGGACAAAGTTTAGATTTCCAACTCAGACTGTACTTTAAAAAAAGTTTATTTACTTACTCCATTGATCCCTGCTATCAAGATCACTCTATGAAGAATAGTAACACCCAGGATAAAATTCCTCATATTTCTAGAAAAAAAGAAGTAATAAATAGAATAGCATTTTGTCTTGAAACGGAAAAAAGGATTTATTAGTCTATGCATATGGATTTTGGAAAAAAGAAAAACTTACCACTGCTAAATTGAGGGAATTGTGGAGAGTATTGTCCAATTTAGTTTCTTGAATGAACATCAAAGAACGAAACAAGAATGTTAGTAAAGGTAATTCCTAACTGGATACGTCAAGAACAAGCTAATAGTACTACTAATAATACTAGTCACATTATTCTTAAATATAGGTTAGAAACTTGTTTTAGTTGTTGTTGCCTTTATCAAAACAACTGTTAATTATTTTTATTTCTTACGTTTTATTTAATTTTCATCTTTTGAATTTCTTTTACCTCTTTTCAAAGTTTTTCTTCTGCACCGTGCTGTAATGCTTTTAATGTTTTATCAACTCAAACTAAACTTTGCATTTTAAATACAGTTTAATATGAATACACTTAAATACAGTTTGAAACCTCTTTCTTAAATACAGTTTGATATGAACATGCTCTAAAGAGAAAGACAAAAGTAGACTCTTCATGAACTCTCAAAAGATAAAGGTAGGAACTGAGCATACCACGGATAAAGTTTAACAGTTAAACAAAACTTACCAAATGATAACACAAGCTCTATGTTAAATGCAAATGTGAATTACATTCTGATACAGCTCTGTTTCAGTCTGACAGTCTAACTGAAAATGCAAACTTTATGAAAAATTATGAGATATTGTAAAATGTTCTCTTTATCCCTTTAATGTTTGAATTAAGAAAAAGCAATAGAAAAAATGTTTTAGCATTATTTTAATTTCTTGAGGACAATGGGAAGGAACAGTGATTCAATATTGAATAATAATTGAGATTGCAGCTAGATATATAAATAATTACAGTAAAATAGTCAAAACTAAAACGGCAATTGGGATAACAAACACTTAATACTGGTATTATTTACATTACCAAAAGCAAGTGGTAGAAGTGGCTCAGGTGTGTTTACTTCCACAATTTTTTAAAGAGATTGATGATCCTAATAAAGAATAACAATATCCATCATCTGTTGGCATGTAGTTTCCAGACATGTGTTTCATAACAGCTACAGTATTTCACTACAACACCAACTACTCTTGATTCAGTTTTGCTCAGCTTGTTCTGTCTTTTTTAAAAAGCACGAGAGATGGAATGAAGGTTTCTTTTGTTGCAGGGCTGAGAATAGAGTCTGTTATCATTTCATATCATTATTCCTGATATTCCTGACACTGTGGTTGACATAAAGCACCAGACACAGCAACACTTGTAGCCTACTCTCTCCTCAAATACATCATTAGATTTGCAGTTGACCCCATGGTTGTTGGCTGTGCAGAAAAAAATAGAACAGTGAGGAATGAGATCCAAGAGATGGCAAAATAGTATACCAAAAACAATTCACTGCTTAACACCAGCAAAATGAAGGGGATTGTAATAGACTACAGTAAACACATGGGGGAACCAATTCCACCATACATCAATGCTTTTTTCAACAGATGTCCTCTTTCAAGTTACTAGGAACACATAAGGCTGAGTGTCTTTCTTGGGCTGCCAACACAACTGTTGCAGTATAAAGGCCCAACAGAGACTCAACTTTGCAAGGGGTCTGAGAAAGAACCATTTCCATCTTTAGATGTTTCCTTTCGTAGTCTGCTAGCTATCAGCAGGACCATCTTCTCCACCCTGGTCTTCCACCCCCGGGGTGGAAGCAAACATTCTGCTTTCAATACAAGCTATATTAATGTTACCCTTAAATTCTAAGCTGACAAACTAAACTCAAATTCTTGCAATTAATTTAGCACTTTTCAGCACAGCATTGCTGATTTGTAGTTCACTAATTATATGATTAGCAATTTGGATTAAAATGTCATCATCATATGGTCATTTCATAATTTAATGGTTAAAAGCAGACATTGTTTTTTTTCCTCAAGTTGACACAATTCCCTGAAATATAATATCAAGGACGAGCTTGGGCCAAACTACCACAAATGTACAATGCTGTGCAGAAGTGTGCCAGGAAAATTACTCCAGAAATATTTTCTGGAATATGTTATTGTGGAAATTTATTGAAAAAATGCAGACATAAATGGAAATACAGTATTTACTGTAATGCAAAACAGTTTTACAGTTCAAAAGACCTTGAAAGTCTATTCATTATAACCACATACACCCATTACAAAAAGCTATTTAGATTGCTGTTTTAATGTAAAAACATACTTATATGCGTCTCTGTTTTATTTTTCCAGCCTTGTTACCTGGAGCTGTTTTTCCTACACCTGTCTGCCTTTTCACTTTGCATGGGTCCTCATTTTTCATGCACTGTGACAGTATCTGATATAATCTACGATGCCACTCACAGCAGAAGTCAGGGAGAGCTGGGCCGGGCATTTCCAAAAACCTGTCCTGCAAGCTGGATTCAAACAAACAATGTATACAGTATATGGACATAATGACAAATGCAGTTTAATGCCAATGCAAACAAACCAAGGATAGTGAATGTAGCAAGGTTACATGGCAACATTTGCAAATTAGCAATATTTGCTTAAATGGTAACACTTTACAATAGGAGTAAATTAGCCAATTTAAATAAAGGTTAATGTAAGCGACAGCAGGTGAACAGATGAAATCTCACACACTTTGTTCGATGTTTCAGTAGTAATAATGCAGTTATGTCAGATGTAAACAAATATGTGAGTGGAAATATAGTGGCATTTTTAACATTTTGCTGCCAAAACCAGTACTTTATTCTGCTAACTCCTCTTCTTTACGACACAATATGCTTTACAAGTAATATTGAATTTTTCAAGAGTGTCTGTTCCTCTGCACTGTAACATAACAGATTCACTCATGTAAGTTTGCTTTGGTACATCCAGTGTACTTTTAAGCTGGTTAGGAACTGAAGGTCAGAAGGGAGCTTGATTGCTTCTTTCACATTTTATGTATACAACAATTCAAAGTGTTTTACATAGGCTAAAACATTAAACGCATTACAGCAGGGGGCAGAAAAAAAGAAGAGTAAAAAGTAAAAGAAAAAATGAAGGAGTAAAAGAAATAATAAAAGCATTTAAAATGAAAAACAAAGAGATCATTTTAAAAAAGCAGAACCTGTATTACTGGATTTCTCTGTGACTAAAGTCACTTCAGTGTAAACTGAAGTCAAACTACTTCCGTGAGAGACCTATAGTCAACTTCTGTGGCGCAGTTTGCATGAGGAAAAAAAAGGTAATGTAAAATTATGAACAATATTTAAGTCTTTCTCACTTTTCTAAATATGAAGAGTCTGGGAATCCAGAGTTGCCACAATCTAAATTTTATTGGTTGTATGTTAATGGCACAACAGTAAGTTTTTGTGTTGATAATTTTACTTTATACTATGAGCATAATAAGGCTCACGATAAGGTGGGGTACACTGGGGTACTACACGATAAGGTGCACTGTAAATTCTAATGAGTTGGCTTTACTTAAAAAAATATGCAAACTTTCTGCCTCAAAATTAAGTATTCAGTAATAGGAGTGATTAAAGGCAAATTCCATTCATGACTTGTTAAAATGCCCATGTTTTGATAGTCATCAATTTGAAACCAAAACCATTTATGAAAATATACTCGACATGTTTTTCTTTATAAGAAAAAAAAAAAGTCTCAATGGACATTGTGACACATATTTGTAATGTTGCTCCTTGTAAATCTAGCCCCCTATTTGGTTCAGTCAAGAGGCAATGAGTTCCAGCTCAAAAGTCCATTTTTCATATATCTTATACTGTAGGGCTCCCTTAAACAGCACATCAGTTTGAAAAGTAATGCTGTAATACAAAATCTAACAGGGGAAAAAATATATCAAATATATATTACAAAATCCTTAATGAAGTGAAGATGCTGCCAGTTAGTTGAACATTGAATATGTGATAAAACTTTATCCCCTCTTGGAAGCAAAATGTTACAGACCATTTTCTTTATCTCTCTTTCTCTTACACAAGTCTTTCTATTTTGTGTTCTAATCAAAGCAATTTAGTTTTGTTTTTGTCTCACAATATTGCCACTGATAAGAAAAAATAATAAAACTTAGCTACTGAATATGTATTCAAATAAAAACGCGTGTTCTTCCACAGCGCAGCATCGTATTCTACTGCAAATGACAACAGATGAAAAACAGAGCGATATTGCCTGTGGTTGACTGCTATCGACTAGACACAGACACGTCACAGGACTAGAGTACAATTAGCATAGGGTGCGTTCATTTACCTCGGAGGTCAGAGGTGGGAATACGAGTTGGGAGCATTCGTGTTATCGAAGTGGGAAAAATGGGAAAAACAAGCTTCAAAAGAAAACAAAAGAATAGTTGTTTATAAACTTGTAAATAAAAACCGACGGAATTTCAGCCATAGCAGAGCAAAACTCCGTTTCTTTCTTTTTTTTTTAAACCCCAGTTTTCAGTTGTCAGAGGGACAGGCAAAGCACAATAGCCTACTTACTGTTAAAAGTAAAACTTACTGTACAGTGGAAGCAGGAACTGCAGGACAAACTGATTAGTACCAGGTGCGACTGCAGGCTGAGTTCATTCAAACTTTGTTCACTAACTGAACTGGTGAATCCCTGCAACGGGTGAGATTGACTTTTGGTGTTTTTAAAATATTTTAGTCATTCTAATTGTTAAGGTATTGTAAGGGTGCATGCACCCTGAGGTATTTGTATTTTAAAGACTAACTATGGGTCTGTTTGTTTTTAGGCAAAGCACTGACTGCCGTTGTTTTACACATCTTGATTTTGCCATTAGTTTAGGGTTTACATGATATTTTGAGTCTTAATATCCTGCTTCTTCTTTTCTAGTGTTGTGGCTGGTCGGGTCTTCCATTCACCAGAATAGTCAGGATACTGGGAGTTCACTTTAAGTGGTGATATTTTGTTGCATGTTTTAGTGTGTTTTTAATTTGAAGTGTTGGGTTATTCCCTTTTTTTGGTCTGTAGGATACCCCCAGTACCTTTATGGTGAGTGGTTGGTCTCCCAGCCATAGGACGACTTATCTGTCATCTTGTCTTTCTTGTCGTGAGTTTTAGGGGTTTAGCTGCTATGAAATAAATGGTATGTGCATGACCCACACTGACTGTTGTGGCCTCTTCATTGAAGCCCCTGTGTGCTGTCCTAAGGTTACATTACGAATGTTGCATTATGTAATGTTTTAAACGTGCTCACATTTTACAGACTTACTCTATAGGTAAGGTTGCAAATGACTATTTAACACTGATGTGTTCACATTACACAAGACGGTTTGCCTATTATTAGGTTCAAGAAGTGTTAATATGGGTGCAGCCGTCTTTAGTGGGAGAAGTCGGAGCTAGTGGGACTACACAAAGTTTCCCGGTAGGAAATCCGACTTGGACAGGCGTTGGGGTTGTATTTCCAACTGGAAAGTCGGAATATCTGATTTCCGGGTTCAAATCGAACGCACCCTCCCTCGTCCTCCCTTTGTTATTTTCACTTTCGCTTCTGGCTGACGGACTCAGAGAAGGTATGTAACGTTTTATGGTCATTTAATGTAATGTTACGACATCATTACATAAGCTAACCATCTAGTATTTAGCTTTAACATATCTACGTTATATTGTCTCTGTCATTTTTATGGTAGGTTCCCTAAACGCGAAACATACGCTTTTATGAAGTTTCACCCCCCCCCCCCCCCCCCACCGGTTTTCAGTTACCTCGTTTTTCGGTGAATAACAGTTCAAGTAGTCAAGGCCCGTTCAATTGTCTTGTAATGGAAGAATCATCTCCATCATTATTGTTTTCTTATTATTAGAATATGCTCAATATTTAATAACAAGCTTTGAGCACCTGACCGTCATGAGATCATTGATCTCATATCGTAGGCCTACAGCATCTGCTTTAAATTTTGAGGCCAGTGTGACACACATCTCTACAAAATGGTGGAGTATCCTTCCTTCCTTCCTTCTTTCATTCTCTCTTTTCTTTTCTTTCTTTTTACCGTATTTCTACCTTCTGTGCATAAAAATGTCAGGTAGCGCAACCAATTATCTACTATATATATATATATATATATATATATATATATATATATATATATATATATATATATTGTGTGTGTATGTTTAAATGATTGTCAAATCCTTGGCGAGTAGCTACTTGGACTCATACATTAGCTTTAGTATTCGCTAACATGTTAATACACATGTTTAAACTAAATTAAAGAATTTTGTGCTAAAATAACATATAGAGCTTGAGGAGTTGTCGTCACAGCGCGTCGCCCCGCCCCTCCGAACCGGCGTTCCGACATGTTGTTTGTACGCTTACTGAGAGCTACGTTGGTCGTGACTGGAGATGCTGGGTTATAATGTAGAGTGAAGGACAGTGCAGCTCTTCGCACAGTCAAGATGATCAAAAAAAAAAAAAAAAAAAAAAGACAAAAAAGGGCGAGTTACGGTTTTTCAAGATCTCCGGTTTGAAAAAAGAAAAAGAAAAAAAAAAATCAGATTGTAAACTGCTGAAGTGACAGGGGGCGCCAAGTGTCTGACAGCTGCAGTCTGAAGGAAAGAGATTAGCAACATGCAGCATGCCGTGTGTTCTCCAGCTAGTGATCCCTTTGTGACTGATAATTGTGGTATCCTTAAAAACTACTCCGTGATTCTGTCCTTGCAGATAGTTTTAATAATGAGGAATCAATCAGTACGATGTGGCCGCTAGATCCTTCCCTCACACACGGCCGTGCTCAGCTGGGAGCAGTCATGTGGAACATGTCATCGTGTTTGCAGGAACCAGTAAACAATATTCCAGTCATACCAGTGTGCCTGTGAAGATGCTGCTTTGCTGTGAGAATGAACCGGACACTACGACCCTGGATAAGATCGTCCTTGTTTGCTGTGCATTTGCAAACGTAGCTATGCTAAATCGTTGTTGCCAAGACGAGCACTCAAGCTAACATGAGTTGATGAAAACTCCGGTTACTTTCTTTTATCTGTTTACTCGTGATGTTCGACACCACTGACATCTGCCTGACAGCTTATTTTGGTCTTTCACAAATCAGACACACACTAATCACTGTTTTCTTTTTTATAAATAAATGATTGAAACCACGTTAAATATCGTCCTCCTTACATGTTTACTGACAGCTCACAAATGTTTTCTTAACTAGCAGCATAACAGTTAACTGTGTAAAAGGCAGAATAACACTTCTCTAACATTAACAGAGCAAAATTACAAATATTACCACGTTACAAACTGATTGTGAAGACTAAATAATTCACAATGCATCAGCCGCATGTCTCCACGGAGGACGGAGGTAAGCGGTCCAGACTACTGTCCCACTCTGAGCCATTCAGCTCAGATGGGTCCAGTCCGGATATGTCCCCTAGTTTCTCCAAATAAGTCTTCTTTGTGCGAGACATTAAATTATTTCTGTACGGCTTTTGTTCTTTGCTCCTTTTCCCTCCAATGTTAAAACTCCCGTCAGCTCTCGTTTTGACAGTCAAATCCGTACCAACATCATGGCGGCGCGACTCCGCTTCGCTCAGAATTGTCACGTGACTCCTCAGGCTCTATTCATAGTTTCACATTGATTGTACCACCTGACATTGAAAGTGTACCAGTTTACCTATGAGTTGGAGAAAAGCTAAATTTATCCATATTTCATGGAGAAAAACAAACCTTTTCACTCACCAATAAAGTCTACTTTGGATGCTTTGCTGCAGCAACATCATGTTTGCAGTTCCTACCTCTTTATTATACAATTTAAGTCATGTTTCCTTGGTTGCATTACCCTGACATTTTAAGACATACAAATTATTGGACACAGGTTTTTAAATGATCTTAAAAGCTTTAAAATATTTCTCTTTATAAAGGTTAGCTTATTTGAAAGATTTTAAACATAGAATAATGCCAAGAGGTTTTGTTTTTAATTTATTATTATTACAACACCATATTAAAAAGTTTTCTCAGTATGTTTATTTGCTTGGACGGTTGCACTACTTGACCTTTTAGGGGTTTGTGATGTCAAAAACTAAAAAAAGAAAATATTATTGGAATGTGCTGAAAATGTATGAACCTAGAACATTTTTATAGAACAAAAAGATGCATGTAATGGATTTATCAGATTATTTTAAAAAAGCAATGATACATTCGGACACAAAATTATGCACGTCATGCCAATGACCCTTAAACAGACTACCTGTTCTTGTTGTATGATGAAACAGGTATGTGCATACACAGTAGGCGATTGCAGAAGAGTTAACACAATTGTACCGAAATGCCATCTAACACAACATTTTGGGTAAACTTTTAACAGTTATAAACATGAGTCAGTCTGAAGAGAAAGATGAGGGAGACTCTTCCTCAAGTGACAGTTTGGCTCAGGACAGCGATCGCTGGCCCACATCTGAGAGGTAAGATTAAGATCTGTTCCTTTGCAGCTTAAAAGTCTAACAGCAATATCACACACAATTTCGAAAAGATCAAGTGATGAAAAAGTGCTGATTGACTATTTATTTATTTATACTTTAACCTAATATTTGTCTTTGCATAATTTCTTTCAGGACTAAACGAACGAGAACAAACTCTGCTCCACCAAGTGCCATGTCTATGAAGAGCAGCAGCTCCAAAGACATAGGTGTTGTTTTTAAAGACTCAGAGTCACTTCCAATGTAAGGCAGCACATTTATTTATTTATTCATTAATTTATTTAGCAAAAGACAAATACTACTGGCACAGAATTATCTTTGCTGCCAGAAAACTTATCAATAAATTTGTTAAGTGTAGATGACCTGAAACACTTAAATATTTTAGGAGTGATTGAGATGATCTGCACTTATCACTCCTAAAATATGGTCTGGTCATCATGTCGGTGAAAGATAAACAATTTATCATAACTCATGGTGAACACCATTTTCATCTCCTTATTTATTTATGTTGTACTTATCTAACCAAATGTTATAAAGGGCTTCATACACTGACAGAAAGACATTTCAGCTAATTTCATTATACTTCAGTTGATTATATTTTTAAAAAAGGACAGTGCATATTAGACATTAAGGGTGCTTTCACACCTACACGATTTGGTCCGGTTAAAGCGGACTGGAGTTCGGAACACCTGCGAGTATGGTACGTTTGGGCAGGTGTGAAATGACCGACCTCTGGAGGTGGTCTCGGTACGGTTCCATGCGGACTCCAGTACGGATCGCTGATAGTGAGAATGCTGTGCAGCCTCGATTCGGCCCATTTACAGCAGTTACGAGCAGAAGAGCACAACAAACACAACAGTTTCTTTTCTTCTGGGATTATTCTTCTTCGCCCGCTTTGCCATCAGCTTCAACACAAAACAGTATTTTCTGAACAGCGCCACCGCGTGCCATAGCGGTTGTTTTGTTTGCAGAAATACTGGTGTGAATGTGAACCGGACTAGTTGAGAATTGCAACATTGTTACAACTTTTGGGCCGAACCGAACACCAATATAAATATATTCAAGACTATAGTTAAGTTTCAAATCAATCAGTTTATTCATTAAAAGTAATAATAATTGATTATTTGAAATTAAAAGACTAGAAACATCAGATGAAAAGTGGTTTCAGAGAAGACTGACTGCTGAACTGATTTCCTCATGCACTTTGTTCCAGAGTTTAGGGGCTTTTAAATAAATACTCTGTCGCCTCTGGCCTTAAACTGTCTTTGAATGCTTCATTTAGGACTGAGCAACAAGCACCAAACTCTGCTTCACCAAGTGATGTTTCTTTAACAAGTGACAGATCCATGGACCATCCTGTTGTTTTCAAAAAGCCAGAGTCATTTCCAGTGTAAGTCAGCTCTGTTTTGCTGCACTTTTCTAACCAAATGTTACAAACTGTTGCACACTCTGATTGACAAGTGACACAGTGATTGAAAGAATCAATCAATCACTTAGATAAAAAATAAACATCAGATAAAATAAAAAAAAGCTGTTCAGTAAAACGATGCTTTAAAAAGTAATCTAAGAGGAGATACTGGTGCTGTTGGACTGATCTCATGTACTTTGCTCCAGAGTTTCAGGGCTTTGAACAAAATACTCATTCTTTCAGGACTGAGCAGGAAAGAAAAAATGCTTCTCCAAGTGATGTGTCTCTAAGGAGTGATGACTCCATGGATGTTGTTTATAAAGAGCCAGGGTCACTTCCCAAGTAAGTTAGCACTTTTTTCTTTTTTGATCAAATATTTATTTTATTTACACTCAGATACAATGTGAATGAAAATGTACAGCAACTAAACATATTGTTACCTCATCATCCCCCCACTCAACCATATAGAATTGGGGAGAAATTTAAAAAAAGGAATCAGCACAATTTAAGTGTTGAGAATTAAAGGGGAAGTTAGTTTTTTTTCAATCTGGACCTATTTTCTGGCATGAAATACATTCATTTACTCACCCAGACAGTTTTGGTGTTACTTGAATTCCTTTGGGAGATATTTAGATCCACTCGAGATCAGTGTACAGATGTGGGCATGAAAAGTCGAGCTGTGAGCTCGAAGTGGCTTTTGTGTGGTGAGTCATCCTTATTTACAGACATTTACTTGTTATGGTGTTGCATAATAATGGCGTCATCAAAGCCGCCGCAGTAAAAATGTCTGTAAATAAGGACGACTCATCACGAAAAGCCACTTCGAGCTCACAGGGGGGGGTCCGACTAATGTTTCGTAACAAAACATTGGTAAAATGAAGAAGTTTGTGGCAGATAATGCCTTATTTAGAGGTTGCGTGCGGTTGCCCCATCAATTCCATTATATTGGACATACGCTGATCATGAGAACGAACTTCCTCTATAACCAGATGATCTGCAGCAGTGGTTGTTCCTAAAATATAGTCTGGTCAAGCAGGGCTCTCAGGACGAGCTGCCATTCCCACACATGGCAACCACTTCAATTGTGAAATCAGACAAACGTGTTCTCAGGCTTAGACTCACATCCACAGTCGGTGTAGAATCACCAGGATAACAGTACAGTACTGTAGATGGACCTCAGACACATTTACTGCCCTCCAGACAAAAAACAAAAACAAGCAAATAATTCAGTCATGCGCAAGTTATAAAACGCTGTTCCACTCTCTAAAAAATCATTAAATGAGTAAATGTTACTTTGTGTTGGCAGCATGAAGCTCTTAGAGCAATATAAAATGTTGTCATTTCTCTGTTGCAACAGCAGCAGCAGCTCTGAGTCCGTCTACTCATCCATTAGTTAAAGAAGGGACTGTATGTCTGTGCAGCTACTACAAAATGTCATCTGTAGGAGGTCCACAATGGAGGCCATGTAGGCAGCTTTGCTGTTTCACATAAATATCTAATTAAATATGGATTTGTAAGAAATATCCTAGCTCCAAATAAAGCTACAGGACTTGTGTGACTTTAAAGGCCTCCTTCCACTGAAAACCCATTTAACTTGCTCCTTCTGAAATACGGAGGGTTTCCCTTTGTTTACTTACACATGCTGACTTGCTAGCGTTGCGTTGCCCCCAGTCGGCTGTGCTTTCTCATCAGAGAAACAATACGTAGAAAAGAGCGAATCGGGAACAGCCTTGCACTTCTACGACACATTGCAAATAGCGTGTCCCACGTGGGGTTTATATCTGTCCATGGGAAGGCAGGTAACCCTCCACTACACACTAGAACTGAAGACGGCACGACTGTAGCTTCGGAGTTAAGAAGCTAATTAGCTAACTGTTTACTAGCATGGCGGAACAAACTTGTTTGTCGGCTCTATTTCCTGTCTGTAACAAAATAAGAGCGGAGGGCGGAGCTTCCTTCATACATTCATGGGAGCCAGCCAATCAGACGGAAATTCATGAGAAGGACCCGGAAAAGCCTGCCGTTGGACCACAGGCCTCTCTTCTAGTATACAAATACAGCTGGATACAAAGCAACCAGAAGGTTTTTTTAAAACAGAAACGATGCAGAATGCATTCAATAATAATGGAGAACACAGAAATATTAATGAAATGACCACGGAAGTACAACTTTAACATCATTCATGTTCAAGCAGAAACATAAAAAAGTCTTCATCAAGCATGCTAAGTATTTCCATCTGCACAGTCTTTTAGAACCAGTTGTGACTACATACTGTATGTTATTCATTAATTTATTGTGTGTGATTCACCATCTGTCAATTGTACTTAAATTCTTCTGGTGGATTCTCATATGTCTTTACCTGTCATTTCCACATTTCTATCTTATGACAGATGCAAATACCCTAGCTGCAGCTTAATGGCAGCATTTTAAACTCAGAATTATTGAAAATTTATGAGAGCCAACAAAACTAAGACAACTGTGTTTTTGTCCCATTTTTCCCTGTTAGGGGACGGATAAAAACAGTTCGGTTGTAAATAATAATTAATTTTATTTTTTCCACAGAATTAGCCAGAAGATGGCACATGACTCCACTAGTTCTCAGACAGATGTGGATTTGATATTTATGGTTTGTAACATTTTTAACACACATTTGAAAATTGCATTGATCATTCGAAATTAGAGAAATATTTTAACATTTGGAAAGACATTGTATGGTTTCTATGACATAATATTTAAATTATGATCTTTGTTTTACTGCAGGTTCTTGAGGAGAACATTCTTACTTTTGTGAAGCGTGAGCTGAAGAAGATGTGTTCACTTCTGAAATCAGATAAAGAGTCCCAAGGTGAGGATGAAGATCAGTGTAATTGGGGAGAAGAAGAGGAACAGAAGAGGAGAAGCAAGGAGGCTTTTCTGAATATCACTCTGGAGTTTTTGAGAATAATGAACCAGGGGAATCTGGCTGATACTTTGCTGACAAGTAAGAGACTTTTAATATTATTGATGCTGAAAAAAAAACACCATCAGATGTGTAATGTTACCTTGGCTTTGCATGATGTTAAATCTTTTTTGTTCAGCTCTCGAAAGTAGAATTTTTTAATCTTAAGAATATGTATTCGTTGACTTGTTTTGACTGCACAGTGACATTTATGATGCGCAGTCCTGGAGCCTTTGTTGCCCTGCAGCGTCCTTAAGCTGATAAACTGCATTTACAACTATTTCTGGGATACTGCATTACTTGACAGCTCAGTTTCACTTTTTGCTCATGCCAGGAATACACACTGGCTGTTTTTGAATGCACATTCATCAAAGAAACACAAGAAGATATTGAAGAAAGAAAGGAAAAGAAAGACAGAAAGAGACAGAGCAGGAGATAAAACAAGAGTCAACATTTGACTGACTTTTATTGGCTGAAGAGAGCTCAGAGAAGAGGTAGTAATCAAAATGGATGTTGAATCAGCCATTGTTGGGGGTAATGTGGGAAATTTATACACTGCTGCTCACAAGATTGGGATCACTTTCCGATTAAGTACATTGGGAAAGTAATCTCAAACTTTTGAGTGGTAGTGTACATATACATACTGTATATATATACAGTATATACACTGCCTGGCCCCCCCCCCAAAAAAAAAGCCGCTACCCCCCCAAAAAAAGGTCATTCACTCTAATACTTTGTTGGACCGCCTTTAGCTTTGATTACGGCACGCATTCGCTGTGGCATTGTTTCGATAAGCTTCTGCAATGTCAAAAGATTTATTTCCATCCAGTGTTGCATTAATTTTTCACCAAGATCTTGCATTGATGATGGTAGAGTCTAACCGCTGCGCAAAGCCCTCTCTAGCACATCCCAAAGATTCTCAATGGGGTTGAGGTCTGGACTCTGTGGTGGCCAATCCATGTGTGAAAATGATGTGTCATGCTCCCTGAACCAGTCTTTCACAATTTGAGCCCGATGAATCCTGGCATTGTCATCTTGGAATATGCCTGTGCCATCAGGGAAGAAAAAGTCCATTGATGGAATAACCTGGTCATTCAGTATATTCAGGTAGTCAGTTGACCTCATTCTTTGAGCTCATACTGTTGCTGAACCTGGACCTGACCAACTGCAGCAACCCCAGATCATAACACCGCCCCCACAGGCTTGTACAGTAGGCACTAGGCATGATGGGTGCATCACTTCACCTGCCTCTCTTCTTACGCTGATTCGCCCATCACTCTGGAACAGGGTAAATCTGGACTCATCAGACCACACGACCTTCTTCCATTGCTCCACAGTCCAATCTTTATGCACCCTAGCAAATTGAAGCCTTTTTTTCCAGTTAGCCTCACTGATTAGTGGTTTTCTTACGGCTACACAGCTGTTCAGTCCCAATCCCTTGAGTTCCCCTTTCGCGTTGTGCGTGTGGAAATGCTCTTACTTTCAGTATTAAACATAGCCCTGAGTTCTACTGTTGTTTTTTTTCGATTTGATCTCACCACACGTTTAAGTGGTCGCCGATCACGATCATTCAGGATTTTTTTCCGCCACATTTCTTCCTTGAAGATAATGGGTCCCCACTATCCTTCCAGTTTTTAATAATGCGT
The DNA here is from genome assembly GCA_023101725.1 of Atherinomorus stipes. Taxonomy (NCBI): domain Eukaryota; kingdom Metazoa; phylum Chordata; class Actinopteri; order Atheriniformes; family Atherinidae; genus Atherinomorus; species Atherinomorus stipes. The sequence continues at coordinate 134,032 of JALJCO010002978.1, read as the reverse complement.
TGGACAGTTCTTAACCCAATTTTAGTAGTTTCTGCAATCTCTTTAGATGTTTTCTCTGCTTGATGCATGCAAATGATTTGACCCTTCTCAAACAGACTAACATCTTTTCCAGGACCACGGGATGTGTCTTTCAACATAGTTGTTTAGGAAATGAGAAGCAAGTCATTGCACCAGTTGGGGTTAAATAACTTGTTGCCAGCTAAAAGATAATCACCCATGCAGTTATTATCCAATAGGAGGCTCGTACCTATTTGCTTAGTTAAATCCAGGTGGCGACTTTTTTTTTGGCCAGGCAGTGTATATATACATATATATATATATATATATATATATATATATATATATATATATATATATATATATATATATATATATATATATATATATATATATATATATATATATATATATATATATATATATATATATGTATGTATTTTAGGGGTGTCCCGAATAGTCAACAATTTGACAACTTGTTTCCAGAACTGTGCTTCGAATGTCAGTCTCTAAGTCAAATAGTCGCAGTAATTGGTTACCAAGCAAAGATCATACCATCCTGCCAGTAGGGGGGTGCTGAACGTTTAATTTTTACACAATATTAATTTTTTCTTTAAATAATTAATTTCATAGGTCTATTAGCAGCCGAATAATTCTGTTGCTATAAGTATGGCATAAGGCAAGATGGGCTGGGCAGGCGGGTTTAAACCACAGTCTGCCGGTGAGTCACGCGCGCTGACTGTTCAGCCAAAGAGACGTCTCTATGACCAAGTAGCCAGAGACATGATGACAGGACCCTCAACTGTCACATCATCATCAATGTTATAGCTTCTTCCACTGATTTACAACATCAGTCTTTGAAGGTGGGAAACAGTGACAGACATAAACACTTTGTCTACTTCGTGCGTATTGCTCAAGATGGATGCGTTAAAATGACCTTTGTTCTGTTGTGCTTGCTTCTTGTGAGGTCCCCTGTGACACTGAACACCCTCTTTGCATAGGCTTTAGAAGCTGGCAAAGCCAAGAAGTCCAATGCAAAGGGTTTAAAGCTGTGATAAAGAGAGTCACGTTTTTTGATGTAGACTAGTGTCAGCATGTTTACCTTTGCATGGATTTCAGGATGACTTGTCTGCAAATGTCGCTTCAGGTTTGTTGTGAATTTGCTGGTAATTCTTGCTCCACACTTATCATGAAATACGGAACATGTAAGAAGAACTATTTATAGCATCTCCCCTGGTAACCAACATGTGCAGCCTCACTATACATGAGTTTTTGTTTCCATTGGATGTCTTTGTAATACATTCTGCTTCTCAATACAAATGATTGTTCTATTTGGATGTTGTTGCTATTGGGTATTTTTTGCCTTATTCTCATTTTTAAAATTTTTTACCCTTTTAAGAAAAAGGGTTACCTTTCATTATAGTTTTCACCGCCTTGTGTTGGTTTTATTTTAGTTTTCATTTCGTATTCACCGAGAAAAGTAGGTCATTGACGAAAAAAAACGATGACGAAAATTTTTAATCAATGAAATTAATGCTGGGTGCAACATTGCAAAAAAAAAAAGTTTTGTGATTAAGTGTCACAGTTCAATGCAAAAAATAGTTCAATACAGTTCTTTTCAAAGATTTTCAATCTTTCGTAAGTGTCACAGTTCAATACAAAAAAAAATGTCATGCCTTTTGTAATGTCTGTAAATGTCATATTTGTCGTGTTTCCATGGATGTAGTTAAACATTATGTGGCACCTCTGTACCGTTGTGTTATTGTCCATGGTGCGCTTTCCATCAGGGTCATACTTAACATGAAAACCAAAATAGTTCCAAATGCCAGATCTGACAGATGGTGGAGGAAGGAAAAAAGAAGACTTATGTTGGATGGAGAGAGCTCAGAGAAGAAACAGATGGATGCAGAATTAGCTGTATAGGGGCACCACAGGGAAAATCTGACAAAGTTCAGCAGTTTTGCTTTAAATGGATCATAAAGAGTAAAATCAAATCTTTCTTTCTTTCTTTCTTGATAATATCCTCCTGCATGTTAAGAAAGACCCAGTGTTTGGATAGCCAGTTGCAGGTGTGATGCAGGGCTGTAGAAAACACAGCTGTGATGCTCTGTAAAATTATGAGGTGCACTTTGTCACCTCAGGGATGCTGGTTGGCATTCACAAATCCAAAAATGTGCATGATAATTGTCAGTGTATCATCAAAACGAGTCAGAAGCATAGGGTTTTAACGTCAAATTCAAATTTAGAAAACTTTATTTGTCCCCAGGAATCAGATAGGGGAATATACTATAATTTTCAATCAATCTTAACTTTTTAGTGCGTTAGGTAATACCAACAGAGGTGAACCAATGCGGGCCCTTGAGCAAAAGGCCGTTAACCTACACAACTGCTTCCCAGGCGCTAAAACATGACGTCCAGCTGAGATTGGTTAAATGTAGAGCTGAATGTCCCACTTGGGATTAATAGCGTAAAAATCTTTCTTCTCCTTCTTCTTCTTCTTAATAATAATAATGATAATAGGAAGCAGAACTGTCTGTAAAATGTGCTGTAATCTAATACCATTTGTAATTCGTTTTTTTAGAGACTCTTATTGCCACAAGCCCTCATAGACTGAAGACGAGTCTGAAGAAAAAGTTTGAGTACGTGTTTGAAGGAATTGCTAAACCAGGAAATCCACCCTCCTTGAACCAGATCTACACAGAGCTCTACATCACAGAGGGAAGCACTGGAAAGGTCAATAGTGAACATGAAGTCAGACAGATTGAAAAAGCATTCAAGAAGCCAGACAGATCAGAAATAACAATCAAAGTTGAAGACATCTTTGAACCCTCCCCTGGAAGAAATGAGCCAAACAGAACAGTGATGACAACTGGAGTAGCTGGAATTGGTAAAACGGTCTTAACTCAGAAGTTCACACTGGACTGGGCAGAAGGCAAAACAAATCGAGACATACAGTTCACATTTCCAGTTTCTTTCAGAGAGCTGAATCTACTGAAGGAGAAAAAGTTCAGTTTAGTTGAACTTGTTCATCACTTCTTTCCTGAAACCAAAGAAATGATCAGATTTGAAGAATATAAGATTCTGTTCATCTTCGATGGTCTGGATGAGTGTCGGCTTGCTCTAAACATGAACAGCATTGAGACTCTGACAGATGTTACAGAGTCCACATCATTAGACGTCCTGTTAACAAACCTCATCAAAGGGAACCTGCTTCCCTCAGCTCGCCTCTGGATAACTACTCGACCTGCAGCTGCCAGTCAAATCCCTCCTGAGTGTGTTGACATGGTAACAGAAGTGAGAGGGTTTGCTGACCCTCAGAAAGAAGAGTACTTTAAGAGGAGATTCAGAGAAGAAGAGCTGGGCAGTAGAATCATCTCCCACGTCAAGTCATCCCGAAGCCTCCACATCATGTGCCACATCCCCATCTTCTGCTGGATCTCTGCTACAGTTCTGGAGGATGTGTTAAAAACAACAAAGGGAGGTGAGCTGCCCAAGTCCCTGACTGAGATGTACATCCACTTCCTGGTGGTTCAGTGCAAAGTGAAGAAGATCAAGTTTGATGAAGGAGCTGAGACAGATCCACATTTTAGTCCTGAGACCAGGAAGATGATTGAGTCTTTGGGAAAACTGGCTTTTGAGCAGCTGCTGGAAGGAAACCTGTTCTTCTATGAAACTGACCTGATGAAGTGTGGTATTGATGTCAGAGAAGCTTCAGTGTACTCAGGAGTGTTCACACAGATCTTTCAAGAGGAACGTGGACTCAACCAGGACAAGATGTTCTCCTTTGTCCATCTGACTGTTCAGGAGTTTCTGGCTGCGCTTCACGTTCATCTGACATTCATCAACACCAATATTAATCTTCTGTCAGAGCAATCTCCATCTTTTTGGTCCAAACTGTTTAGACACAAATCTGAAGTCTTCTACCAGAGTGCAGTGGACAAGACATTAAACAGTCCAAATGGGCGATTGGACCTGTTCCTCCGCTTCCTCCTGGGTCTTTCACTGCAGACCAATCAGACTCTCCTTCGAGGCCTTGTGAGACAGACAGCAAGTGTTTCCAGTCAGACCACAGCTGAGTACATCAAAAGGAAGATCAGTGAGATGTCTCGTCCAGTGAAAAGTATCAACTTGTTTCACTGTTTAAATGAGCTGAATGACAGTTCACTAGTGGAGGAGATCCAACAACACTTGAAATCAGGCAGTCTGTCAACACATGAACTGACTCCTGTTCAGTGGTCGGCTCTGGTCTTCATCTTATTGTCTTCAGACGTTAACCTGGATGAGTTTGATCTGAAGATGTACTTTGCTTCAGATGCGGCCCTACATCATCTGCTACCTGTGGTAAAAGCATCTACCAAAGCAGTGTAAGCAAGGAAATCAGCTATACATATAAAATACATTTAAATTATACATAAATTAATCTGTGATATATATTGGTATTTTTTCAGACTAAGTTGCTGTAACCTGTCTGAGAGGAGTTGTGAAACTCTGTCCTCAGCTTTGAGCTCCCAGAGTTCCAGTCTGAGGGAACTGGATCTGAGTAACAACGACCTGAAAGATTCAGGTCTGAAGCTGCTATGTGAAGGGCTGCAGAGCCAACATTGTTTCCTGGAAGCTCTCAGGTCAGGATCCATCTGTTTTTTCACTGGATGACGATTCAAGTATAAAAATGATGTTGCAACCAAAGGCCCCACTGGGTGCTAACTGTCATAAATGATAAATAAGGGAAAATTTCTTGATTTTTTTTTTTTTACTGTTACAACAAACGCCTCTCATGCAGTACTGAAACAAATACTTTATATATATACTTTAGGCCCTGTAATATTGACAAGCTGCACACATGAACAGTATGATAACATTATGAACATTAGTAATACCATAATATGTTTTCTGATACATACATTATTTTGCAGCTGTCAGAGGGAAACAGTTATGAAGTATGATTGAAAATAATAACCCTTGGATAGTCCTGATTGTATAACCTTATTATTTTACCTTTCTCTTGCTGGAAAAGTCAGATGTCAAAGCAGTCAGAAACTGCACACAAATCAAACATAGTGTAAATATACTGCAGCAAGTTTGAAGTGAATTTTCTTTTTACATAGCTTTTTACCAAACAAATGTATGAATGTTGGTCCCTGTGTGCAGGCTGTCAGGCTGTTTCATCACATCGGCAGGCTGTGCTGCATTGGTGTCAGTTCTGAGGTCAAACTCCTCTCGCCTGAAAGAGCTAGACCTGAGCTACAATCATCTTGAAAAATCTGAAAAGCAGCTGCTTTCTTCAGGACAGAAAGATCAAAGCTGGAGATTACAAACACTCAAGTACAAACAAACAAGCTATGAAGCTCTGACCTCAGTTCCATGAAACTTCATACAGTATATTATGTAACCAGCATAATGTTTATTAACTTTTGTTCTTCAATATTCTTATATCAGGCTGGAACCAAGTGGATCACAGTTTCTAAAACCTGGTCTGGAGAAGTGTAAGTACACTCTTTTTTCCATCATCACTGACAAAACTTTGATCCGCAAAATGTTTAGGAAATGTACTATTAACCATGTATTAAAGACAAACTATAACAGTCCCTTTGCAGTCACAAAAGCCAATTTGACTTTATTTATTAAAAAAAAAAAACACAAAAAAACACAAAACAATTCCAGACGGGCTGTTTTGAAGAAATCAAATGTACTTTTGATCATTAACTTTTTCTAAGCCCCATTTTTGTTGGCGTTCAAGACAACATGTGCTAGATTTGAGACTGAAGACCACCTGCCTGGTCCAGATGTCAGTTGTACCTTGTTTGTGGAGAAAAATGTTCTTGTTGAAGGCATGATTGTTTTAAACTTAATGGTCAATATGTGGGTTAATTGTAAAATCTTTAAGGTATCAAAACTAAAAAAAGTGGTGACAAACATGACAAATAATTGAGACTGGCATGACATAACACAATGAACTGGCAAAAGAAAAAGGAAAACTAGAAGCTTAAATAGCCTACAGAGGGACTAAATTAGAAACAATAAGCAGGTGGGACATTCAGCAACTGGATGCAGGGAGCAGGTAATCTGTCAGGTTGTTTAATCCGTCTCATTTTAAAATAGTAATTTAAATTAAAATAGATTAAAGCTTGATTAAAAACTTCTACATCCATAGGAATAACTAAATAAACATCAAGGATATGACACCAAGATACTTGGTTCATTGGTGACATTGCACATTTTTGTTTCTGCTTAAAATTGACAGCGCTGCAAATTCTAAAATGTAAAGTCTTTTGCTCTACATTGACTTAAATTGATATTCTAACAAATAAGATTTTGGATCTGTTTGCTGATCCCTGGCCACCACGCCCCCTTATCTGATTACAGCAGCTGCATATACTGTATGGTATTAATGCCTGATGGAAGTGTCAGTTTAGCTAACCAGTCATCTACAACAATTGCTTTTGACAATGAAATGAATGAAATGAAAAATACTTTATTCATCCCCGAAGGGAAATTCAGTAATTTAACTGAATTATTTAATTTAATTTAATTTAATCTAACAAACAAAAACACTAAAGGTTTAATGGTGTGCAATAAAAATCTGAACAATTCTATGCAGTTAAAAAAAAACAAAAACATCTTCGCTCTATATTTGAAAAATGCTTCAGCCAATATGTCAAATGACAATTTTACTTTAAAGGGACTTGAGGCAAGATTAAGAAACGAAACTCGCAACTGTCGCGACTGGCGCTTCAGGTAACTGCAGCCACGAGCCAAGCCGTCACGGGAGCGTGCACAAACTGAAGCTAAAATGTTGTTTACTCACCTTTTTCTCCGTAGTTACACTTTTTAGTGTCTTTCAGTTGATCTGGATCGTTTGCTGACGGCAGAATAATCCGTAACAATCGCTTACAGTGTTTGAATTTACCGCGACCGGCTTCGTCCTATATCAAAACAGCGGATGTAGCGTCATGTGACGTCATGTCCGCATGGCAGAGCTGGAAAGCTATAATGTTGTTTACTAAGCTTTTTCTTCGTAGTTATAATTTTTAGTGGTCTTTCAGTTGATCTAGATCGTATTCTGATGGCAGAATAATCCATAACTATCGCTTACAGTGTTTTTATTTAACGTGACCGTCTTTTTCCTGCATCAAAACTGCGGATGTAGCGTCATTTGACGTCACGTCCGCAGGGCAGCGCGGGAAATTCGGACACCAAATTGCAGCGCATTTTGCAGCACACAGCCTGTTCAAGGCAACGGAGAGAAACACGGGTGGAAACGTTATTTTTGGTATTTAGCGCTTCATCACCCATTAGTATGAAAAAAAGGGACATTCATGTTTGTTTGTTTTTTTCAAATTCCTGCCTCAAGTCCCTTTAAATTAATTTTCTTTTTTTTTTTTTTTTTTTTTTTTACAAAGTATTTATTGCAACAACTGAAAATGTTTGGAACAAAAACGAAAAATTTTACTAATTTAAAGATCTACAATGTAACTTTTCCACCTTAAAAATATGCATTTCTGATGCAATTCTGATTTAATGGCACACCAATATTCATTGTGCGCATTTTCGAGCCGTCACTGCCCAGCAGTGTCCAGAGGCTGAGAAACCGTTTTATGTAACTTTTCCATCGGGGACGTTGCAGCTGACCATTGGTTGCACGCCACGTCATGTACTAGCAAACAGATATAAACCAGATATGAACACAGTGGGTGTTTTGAACCAGCACCTTGGTGGATTTGGCAAAGAAACGCAGGGAAACAAGGAAGAGAGAGGAAAAGAAAGAGAAGAAGGGACAGAACAAAAGTCAAGATAAGACTGTCTTTTACTGGCTGGAGTGAGCTCAAAGTACAGGTAGGATGCAAGATGGATGCTAGTTCAGCCGTCGATAGGGGGGCAATCTTTGAGAAAACTGCAAAAAGTTGCGTTGTGGGTCTTTAAAGTGCATTTGATATGTCATGATTATGAATTAATTTGTGAAATAATGAACTTCTGTCTCTCCATCAGATGCCTGTAAACTCATACTGGATCCCAGCACAGCTCATAGAAACCTCATACTGTCTGATGACAACAGAAAAGTGACAATGCAGAAAGAGAAACAGTCGTATTCTGAGCATCCCGACAGGTTTGACTACTGGAAACAGGTGTTATGCACAGACGGTCTGACTGGTCGTTGTTACTGGGAGGTTGAGTGGACAGGGCAGGTTTACATAGCAGTATCTTACAAAGGAATCAGAAGGAAGGGAGAAAGTGACAACTGCTGCCTTGGAAAAAATGATCACTCCTGGAGTCTGCTGTGCTCCAATGATGGCCACTCTGGGTTGCACAATAACAAAAGAGCTTCCATCCATGGAGCACCGTGCAACAAAGTGGGAGTCTATCTGGACTATCCTGCAGGGGTTCTGTCCTTCTTCAAGGTCTCCTCTGGCAAACTGATCCACCTTAAGACCTTCCATGCCACTTTCACTGAACCGGTCTATCCTGCTTTCAGGATAAGGACTGAACCCTTTTACTCGTCTCTGACTTTGTGTTAGAGTGTCAAAGCTGATTTCAGACTTACTTTCTAAATGCTATTGCAACATATTACATATTTTTTGTGCTCATGAGAAACTACTTTTAATTAATCCTTTCACATATTTACACAAAGACAGAGCCAAATTGGCTTTACTGAGGGGATCTTTATGGACATAAGTCTCCTCCTAATAATTACACATAGGTATTATTCTTTATTTTAAAATTTGTCTTTTGCTAATTTTACATGATAGTGCTGGACCTGACAAGAAGGGTGGGGGGAAAAGGGTAAACAGCAGAGAAAAAGACAGTGACAAGAAAAAAAAAGAGACAGGAATACACCAGACAAAAAGCAATGATAAAAGCTGTTTAATCGAAACAGGGAAAAAACAGACAATCAGCTGCTACACCTACAAAAAACCCCAACAGAAAACCACCTGTAACATCTTGAAGAAAAACAAAGCTGAGAATCATCAGTAAAAAAAGCACTGTTCAAAAACAGACAAGCTGGGAAAAGAATCATGAATCAACAAAAACATCAGCAACACAAAAAAAACCCCATTGACATTGAGGTGCCAGCCTCACCAGGCGCGGCCCCCCAAGAAGCAAACAGAGTGCAGGGCCCAAGAGCCCCCCCAACCCCAACGGCTGCAAACCCTTCAACCATTCCCAGGAGGACCAGTCCCCCTTGGATGGCCAATCAATCCAGGTCAGCACCTACAAGTCAGGAATCCTGGAAACCCGGGCACAACCAGGGGTGTGAGAACACGCCCCCTCCTCCCCACTCAGTGTGTAAAGTGTGTGTTTTGTTTGCAGTTCAAATACAAATCAGTCATCTTCTGTACCGCTCATCCAGTTCAGGGTCGCGGGGGTTGCTGGAGCCTATCCCAGCTATTAACAGGCGAGAGGCAGGTACACCCTGGACAGGTCGCCAGTCTGTCACATCAAATGCAAATTACATTTGATATTTAATTTCTGAATAATGTTCTTAGAGAAACTGTATTTTTGCAGAAATGACCACAAATCAAGATTCATTGCCAGCAACATGTTTCACCTCAATTTTTTTATCTGCTTTTTTGATGATGCTTAGAAATTGGTGAAGAGCTGTGATAAGGACATAACATTTGGACATTTGATATGTTCAGCTTGTTTTGGTGGCAATTTGTGCATGCAAGACCTGTGAGGAGGTGGACTCAGGGGAAACTGCTGAAGCACTGCAGGAGTGCTACGAGTCTACAGACTGGGATACTCTCCGTCAGCCACACAGGGAGAACAGCAACAGGATGACAGTCTGCATCACGGTGTACATCTGAGTGTATTAGAGCTGCTGCTGACGCACACAATGTGCTGAGAAGTTGAAAGGATGAAATACTCAGAAATTCTGAACAAGGCAGAAATGAAAAAAAAAGAGAAAAAAGGAAGAAAAAGAAAGAAAACAATGACTGCTTTAAAATTGTAAACAAAACAAAGGTTCCCCTGAAATTGTCACAGTTATGAGCATGGTGATATGGTGCACATATTGAGTGCTAGAACTTTGTTGCTTCACCTGCAACTTAAGGTGACCAAGATCAAAGAAATGTTGATGGACTTCCGCTGAGGTACTTCTGGGTTCCTAGAAGTAGACTGAGGTTGTTGAGGACCTGGGAGTGACCATCAACAAAAGACTGGACTGGGAATCTAAAATGGAGAAAAAGGGAATGAGCAGGCTTTACTTAACTGAGAAAGCTCATATCCTTCGATGTATGAAGCAAGATGTTGGAGATCTTTTATCAGTCATTTGTTTCCTGTACGTTTCTCTTTGCTGCTGTGTGTTGGGGGAGCAGCATTGGAAGCAGTGGACACCAGCGGACTCAACAAACTGAAAAAGATGGCTGAGTCCTTCATCAGAGGCAGCATGGACAGTTTTCAAAGAATGATGGAAAGGAAAATGGATAATCTTATTTAAACACCTTCTCCAACACACGGGTTAAACCAGAGGTGGGCAACTCTGGTCCTTGAGAGCCGTAGTCCTGGAAGTTTTAGATGTTTCCTTGCTCCAGCACACTTCAGAGTCACTTCGTAGAACTTTAAGCTGTCGGATCCTTTTAAGGCCCGCTACCCACCAGATACGAACAGAACAGATTTTTGTGCTTTCGAATTTCGTATCCGATCTGGCACCTCCGCATTTCCACTGGACCCAAAGCGCCGCACTACAAAGTCCTCCTGTCACTCCTGTTTAACCAACGCCTCCTTGTTTACCTCGTGCATGTGCTTAGATGTATTGACACCCTATACCTCTTGTTTCTCATGTGTGGCATGAACCTGGAATAAAACCCAACCCGTCCCCCCACCCACTTCTTTCTCTTGTGTGCATGTGGTCTTCCTTCAGCCCCTCTACAGATGCGGACATGAAAAAGTTCCCCTTTCTGCCGATTGCCAGCCACTAACCAGCTACTTACCAGCGGCTTGTCTGCTAATTCAATCGCACAGAGAAACACCTGTGTGCCCAGGGGAAACGATTTCAGAGCATAAATGAATGCCCGGAACAAGGACGTTTCCACACGCCAAGTTTGGACGCCGTGCATGGGTGATAACATATTCGCGGGTGATAACGTATTCGCGGGACATATCGTTCAGCCAGTGATAGAGCAGTAATAGTGCACTATTACTGCACCACTTCTGGCAGAAAAAGGTGGAATTTTTTCATGCCCGCATCTGTACATGCAGCCCAATAATCAGATAACTCAAGAACTGCTAGTGCACATGTGACACATGTGACACACCCTGACTTCCCCACTTTTGTCTTAAACTCCTGATTACATGCAGATCCACCTTCATATCATTGCTTGATCCAGCTGTTTATTTTGCAAAAAGTTTTTATTTTGGAAATGGACTGCTTTTCCACCCCACTTTTTGCCATATGTCATGAATTTGATTGTGACAAGCGCAAACATGAGACCAGATGCCAAAATGATTGCTGCACAAGCTGATTTGTGCGCTGTGCATTCAGTGCCTCGGGGCTGGTGGGAAAGACTTCATCTGTTAAGGTGGCCGCCAATTTTTTTTTCTCGAAAATTCATTCGCCTGCCGCTCCAGATGGAAAACAGGGGTAATTTGAATCAGGCGTATTAGACCAAGGAAATATTTCAAACCTGCAGGGCTTTCTTGAGGACTGGATTTGCCTACCCTGGGGTTAGATAGTGGAGCTCCTTCTCCATTAGACTGAGGCAGCTCAGTGTTGTACAGACAGATGTAGGAAATCTTTCCCACTATGTGCTATCACACTGTTCCTGGTGGACAGGAAACAGCTTGTATAGATGCTGGGTTTTAATTACTGTTTTTGCATGTTTGCAGATTTGCTACTGTAACTTTAAATTATACACATTGTTGAGTTTTTTTCTGTTCGCACATCCGTGTGGTCCACCTACCCATCCATCCATCTGATATACACCAAAATCACCCGAGATTCTGGAATCAATCTTAACAAAAATTCTTACCGCCTGCAGTCCTACTGTCAAAAATAATACTCCTATTATAAATTTGGGGTGGTTGGTCTGCTTTTTTTCCCATCATAGACTCAAACACTGGCATATTCTCAGTTTTTGCTTTCTTTTGTGTTAGATATGTAATCTGTCACATAAAGCTGACATTTCAGCTTACATCTTGATCACTTTTAAAACATGTCAGATATGTCAGACAGATTACGTGTCTTTTACAAAAGAAAGTGAAAACTATGAAAGAACATAGAAACTCTGAACCTGTTTGGATTACTGAAATATTTTCTTTTATAAAACTATTATTGGCCTGTTCCTCTCTCATCTATAGCCATATACAGTCATCGTCAAAATTATTCATATATACCTTCCAATTACAGAAAATGCTAAATTCACAATAGTAATTCACATAACAAAAATAAAAGAAGTAATAATAAATGAAAATTTTAGCAAATTATAATTTAGTGAAATAAAGTGTTGATTTCAAATTGTAGTCTAAAATGATAATTTATAAAACACAAACAAACTAAACTGTCCCGGACAAATTAGAGCACCTTGCTCATAAACAGTGGGTCAGAATACCTGTCAACAGGTGCAGAGGTCTGATTGGATGTTACAGAAAACAGTAGATTGCAATGATTGCCTCATGGGTTGCTCAACAAAATTTGAGATCAGGAGCTCCATCATGCTTCTGTACATGTTTTATTTGTTTGTTTTTAATATTTCTGTCAAACCACAATTCAAAATCACTGTCATGATTTTTTTTTAAATCAAATTTTAATGTGTTATTACTTTTTTCAATTTCAACTTATTTCACTGACAGCTGAATTTGAATCGGAGGGTATGAATCATTCACGACTGTTCTGGACCTTGTTTTTGTTTTAAAGGACTCTGTTACTTGTCTTTAATGTCCATTGGAAAAAAATACTTATGTACATATGCTGCTCCTGTTTACAATAACTGTTAATACATTCATAGATCTTGCATGAGACTTTTTCTGTCATGAGTTCTTTAGAGTTTTGGATAAACACGCACCTTGAACTTATACTGCAGTAAGGACAAAGGCAACCATTTATCCTGAATGGTAAACTTCTTAGTGTTACTTTTCAGAGAAAATGTAAATCAGCTTCCAGTACTAACCTAAAACTGAGTCTCTTAGATCCTCACTTGAGCAGGCTGATACATTTAAATATCGTGAAGTCCAGTTTGACTTTGATCTTTCTTTTAAGACTTGTGCATTCGATTACATACAAAATGAACTTCCCCTAAAAGATATATCAGTTGATTGTTTTTATCTCCAAGTTAGAAAGAGAGATTAATTTCTCAGTTATTACTTCATATCTTAGATTATGCAGTAGGCATGTATGGTTATAAAAATTTCATGTCACGGTTATTGTGACCAAAATGATCATGGTTATTGATATTATTGCAGTATTGGTGAAATCTGTTAAAAATGTTCAAAAAGTACTTATACACACACTAATATCTTTTCACCAAGTTTCAATTAAAAAAAACAGTAACAAGCACAATGCACTTTCTGTTGGCATAACATGTAGATATCAAACATTTAAATGTGCATTAAAGATGCATCTTATGACCATAAGAAGGTTCCTCGCTTTATACAATATTTCAGATGAGAACCAAGAATACTTTCAGAGTTCAAGACCTGATCTAGTCATATATTTCAGAAGAAGAGGTCCAGAAAGGAAACTTTAACTGTTTCATGTACCTTAGTAGAAATCAAATGTTCGTACCACAGCAACACTACCATATTAAATGTGGCAGAAACATTAAAATGATACCATAAATTAATTACTAAAATAAGTTTCCTCCCAGTATCCCTAAAAAAATATCCAGAATTCAGACTTTGTCCTTTTAGAATGGAAAAAATCTCCAGAGCTTCCATGCAGTGCCTTCCACCATGTTTTCAGAGGCAAAACATGCAAACTGTGTCTGAGGGACTGATGCTGCTTCTCCTGGCTATGAGCAGCATCACTGGGAGTTTTTCAAAGTATGATAACCACAGTTTTACAATAATTGAAATCTGAAATGGTAATACTGATTGTCAGGGAATTGAATCCCGATTTATCTTTTTATTGATTATTGTTACATCCTATTATGCAGATTTTGTATATATCAAAATTTTACAGCCTCCTGTCTTTACAACAATAGCCTCCTACAGTTACTATCCGATTGCGATCTATAACTTCTTTTTATATGTATCAAAATGCTCTTTTATGATATATGAAAAATGTTTGTCTCTTTTTGACTTCTTATAGTGTTTAGTAAATGATTAGTATGTTTTTTAGTATAATCAACTGTTGAGGACAGGGGGCACAATGGGAGCTTCTAAGTGTGGTGTAGTGTGTGGCTACGTTTGTAAGTTAGCTACATAAGAAATGTTATTTTGTGTTGTGTATTATATTTTACTTTGGCACCACTGTCTGTAGCCAGCTTGTTGGACCTGTGGACTCCCTCAAAAATTGGATGTTGCATCTCAAGATTCACTTAAGAAATTTAAATTAAGTTTTACATTGTTGTGTGACCTGAAGATGTCTGCACCACCTCCTGACTTGACCCTGCCACACCTGCACCTTGCTATTTAACAAAACCCAACAACCAACCTCCACAGGATAATCCCTGGCTTTCCAGCCAGGCTATTGTCACTCCACAGCCAGCTCAGGAAAATTAAGATGTTTTCTTTCATGAGCTGCTGCCACACCTTCCACCCAAGGGATGGTTACAGTCGCTCAATCAGCAGGACTATCTTTTCCACCCCACATGTCTGGTCAGAGAGCAGTGAGACATGGTCATGTGATCTGTTGACATGTTTTGTAGTGATTAGCTGCTTTTCTTTACAAGGACACTCTTGGAAGAAAGATTCATACATGTGCCTGTTTGTTAATTAACATTATCTACATCAAATGTAATTCTGTAATTTGGACATTCTTCTTGTGATTGTTGACTCGAAATTGCATGTGAAATATTGTAAACGTATAAATAAATACTCTGTGCACGCAATCCTTCATCTTTTCCACTAATTCAGTAACTCAGATAAGATAAAGCACTTTGTAAGTTTTAATTTAACAATCTGTACAAGTTTGAAGAAAAGATTTAGCCTTTAACAGAAGTTAGCCTATGATAATGTTACTTTTAAAAATTGAGATGACAGAATAAGTCAGATTTTTCTGAATCACTTTTTCAGCGCAGTGCTGCCAACTGGCAGTTTACCTATAATGACATGGACAAATCATGATGACAATTTAATGCAAATTCTTATTTTATCATTTCTGCAGCGGGAGAAGTCCAATTAGAAGGTCTGGGAAGTTTTTATTCCTAGGTACAGGTAATCAGAGGGAGGCTGGCTTCTGGGCAGGTCGCACGTTGGCCTGTGAAGGTTTTCTTGGTGATCAGCTCCAGTCTATATTTCCTGATAGATGCCGGCGTCTGTATCTTTGGTTGTGTCATAAAGGAAAGTTTATCAATGAAAAGCAGACAGAATTTTGTCCTTAAGTTGATACAATTTCTTAACTGCCAGCAAAAGTGATATAGAGGCATTTACTGAAATATATTGATGTAGTGATTTATTTTAAAAATTATATCATAAATATTTATAACAACAATATTGATGGCAAAACATTTAAACAATTCTAACAAACCTGAAAGTCTTTCTTATTTATTTTTTTTTTTTTATCATAGAGCAGGTGAATGCCCCTGTAACTTTCATCTCCTGCATTTTGTCTTAATTTCTTTTTCATTTTTGTTTTAAATGTACTTTTTAATGCTCCCTTCAACCCCCATGGTAATACTGTTAATGTTTTATGTAAAGCACTTTGACTTGTCCTGTATATGAAATATGCTATACAAAAAACTTGCCTCGCCTTGTTCCCCTTCTTTGTTACTACTTCTCCTGCTAAGATCTACTGCATGTGATATCTCTTTTATTCTTTTTGAAAAATAAGCCCGCTTAGACTCTGGTCCTGGCTAGTGTTGTTGTTCCTTAATATCACATGACCAAAGTGAAACGAGGCCGTTTCTCTGAAATCACGTGACTGACTTGTTGCGTCAGGTGCAGCAAATACAGGAAGTGTTCTGCGTGATCTGAGGTGATGACGAGGATCATCACACATTCTATATCAGAAGTAATTTACACCATGATTAATACTTTGTTGATACCACATTTACAACTACTGTAATTCATTCAGACTTACCAGTAGGCTACTTCATATGGGGATAAACAAATCTACTTGGGTCTATTGCATGAAACTAGGACTCCGTGATCCGGGATTTAAAACTTAGCTGGGCTCATTCAATCCACAACATGGCCATCCAGGCTTAATTGGTTGCTCAAACCGCAAGCCAGGATAAGTAGACACGGATTGCTCAAGCCAGGTGAAACCTATCTTGGATAAGTGCGCGCTCGCGGCTTCCCTCGCGATCAACCACAGAGTCACTGATCTACCATGGCAACCAGATCAGCGCGTCTCTCTCTGACGGAACAGGAAATCCTCCTGGAAGCGTACGAGGCGGTGAAGGATGAAATAAAAAAGAAAGGAAACACCACCGCTGTCATAAAACAAGGAGAATAAGCAGCAAAGTATCGCGGACCGCCTAATGCGCAAATATGGTGCGCAAAAACATTCACTCTGCTGAAACCAACAATTACAATCACAATCCACATAGTTAATTAACACCGAAAATATGTTGCGCTGATTAGGAATAAAATTGTTGAAATTGCATGTGAAACTGTTTCTTCAAGTTTGCTCCTTTGTGTCATCATCACATGTAGGCTATGGAAGTCACGGTGTGTGTATTGACCTATCCACTGTATGTAGGCCTACTGTAAGCATATATTTTCTGTTAATATACACAAATATACATATATAAAACATTTTTTAAATTTTTTTTATTTCTCTCTCTCTCTGTATATATATATATATATATATATATATATGTGTGTGTGTGTGTGTGTGTGTGTGTGTGTGTGTGTATGTATATATATATATATATATATATATACCGTACCGTACCGTACCGTCTTCTTCCGCTTATCCGGGGTCGGGTCGCGGGGGCAGCTGCCTAAGCAGGGAAGCCCAGACTTCCCTCTCCCCGGCCACAGCCGCCAGCTCATCCGGGGGGATCCCGAGGGCTCCCAGGCCAGCCGGGAGACGTAGTCCCTCCAGCGTGTCCTGGGCCTACCCCGGGGTCTGGTCCCGGTGGGAAGTGCCCGGAACACCTCTCCAGGAAGGCGTCCAGGAGGCATCCTAATCAGATGCCCGAGCCACCTCATCTGGCTCCTCTCTATACGAAGGAGCAGCGGCTCTACTCTGAGTCCCTCCCGGATGACCGAGCTCCTCACCCTATCTCTAAGGGAGAGCCCGGCCACCCTGCGGAGGAAACTCATTTCGGCCGCTTGTACCCGCGATCTCGTTCTTTCGGTCATGACCCACAGCTCATGGCCATAGGTGAGGGTGGGAACGTAGATGGACCGGTAAATCGAGAGCTTCGCCTTCTGGCTCAGCTCCTTCTTCACCACTACGGACCGATGCAACGTCCGCATCACTGCAGACGCCGCACCGATCCGTCTGTCCACCTCCCGCTCCATCCTTCCCTCACTCGTGATGGAGGACTCGTGAGTATATATATATATATATATATACCTATAAATATAAATATACCTATATATAAATATATAGGTATTCAACTTTTCGATACAATTTAAGGGAAATTAAAAAAAGATCTTACATCAAACATCACTGATATTATATCATGAATTGTTTGACATCTAAGTAGAATTACGATGTGGTAATGTCTTCATCTCAAACAATTTATTGAAAGAAGTCCAATCTGACATCAGGCTATAAGCCAGAGGCTCCCGAACTTTTTCTGCAGGGCCCCCTTTGCATTGGCAATTATAATGTCAGCCTCCCCGATGCCCCCCAATGCGTTTTGTTGAGTCATCATCATTTGTTCATTAGTACTTTTTACCTTTTAACTCTCCTCCATATCAACCATTAGGCTACCTTTTGTATTCTGTCATAATAGAAGGAATTTCTCTGTCTTAAATGTCCTGACTTTGTATCCACTGTATTAAGTTCCCAACTGAATTTTCTGAAATGATGTTTTACCTGCACTGGCAGAGGAACTTGTGTTCATAAGGAATAACGCCCAACAATGTGTCCATTATCAGACATTAATGGATGATGCGAAGATGTGAAACGTGCAACGTGTCTGATTCAATCATGATCGAGTGTTCATTCACATGGTTTACTGTATTAATGACCCATTGATTGCAGTTTTCTGTATATTGGAGAGTCCAATTTTCTTCTTTAAACTATATTCTCACACAGTAATGGACTCAGTTTTTCAAGTACAAAACCAGGAACTATGGGATTAGTTGACTAGAGATAAAGAATCATCAAGCTGGGATTCAACATTTGGTTCAATGTGTAAAATTGCATTTAAATGTTAGCCATCCTTGTTTTTTCTTTTCTTTTTTTTCCCTTTACACCTTTTTCCTTTTTCTTTAGAATGGACCACAGTGAAATTAGGATGTTGGAATCTGGTTGGAAATGTAAGTGTGCAATTTTTTGACAACAAATTGGAGCCAATCTTTAATTTGTGCTTTATATTAATGCAGGAGATGTAATAATTGTATAGTAATAATACAGAGAATATTTACAAGTTGGAACTACTATCCAGAATTGTGTTTGTATTATCTGTTAAGTTTTGTAATTAATGTTCATTAGATGTATTTTGTTCATCTGGTATTTGTTCAGTCTTCCTTACTCCTTGATGTTTCAGGCACCTTTCATATAATGCCTGTTTGTCATCCATATTCACTCTTGTTTAACTTATTGACAATGGGGTGTAGCTATAATTAAATTTCTTTGTTTTGTGACAGATGCTTGTGAACTCACCCTGGACCCAAACACGGTACATAAAGAACTCAAACTATCAGAAAACAACAAAAAAGTCAGACTGATGGCAGATGAACAGCCATATCCTGATCATCCAGAAAGTCTGTCCACAACTGGTCGCTGTTACTGGGAAGTTGAGCTGGATGGAGTGGTTCAAATAGCAGTGGCCTACAAAGGAATGAAGAGGAAAGGAAAGTTTGTTGACTCAAAACTTGGAGGAAACGAGCAGTCTTGGAGCCTGAAGTGTTCTGAAGGCTGATCTTTTAAGCACAATAACTATATAAAAACAATCCATGTTCCTCCAGAGTGGGCATGTACCTGGACTATCCTGCTTCAACTTTGTCATTTTACAGCGTGTCAGCAGACAGACTCATCCACCTCCACACCATCAATACCAAATTCACTGAACCCCTCTACCCTGCATTCAGGCTGAAAATTAAGCAGAAATTCTGCTCAGTGACTGTATGTTGAATATAAAAAGGGGGTGGGGAAAAAAAGAGGGTTTTTGTCTTCTGCATTAATTGTCACTATTTACTTAGCTTACAAATAAAGATCTGTTGGCTTCTCTCTGAGAAAAGGTGAGAGTGGCTGTGGAAGTTTGAGCAACTGAACTAAGGCTTAGACCCCCAAATACAGCAAGAAAGTCATTTTAGGAGGTTTAAAATGTTGAATAAATCCTTACTTTACCTTTAGATAAACAAAATCCTTACACCGTTTCTTGTTGAGTTGAAACAAAAATGACCTATATTAGAATTAAAGTTATGTCCACACAGAGATGAAATATCAGTGTTAAGTTTTTTTTTTTTTTTTTTTTAAATCATTTTGGTTTTGTTATGTCATGGTTTTATCAAAGGATGGGAAAGGAATTGGCCAGAATGCATCATCATTTGTGGTCAGAACCTAGCAAACGAAAGCATAAAACCAAGCAAGGTTTCAGCAAATTGTGGCAAAGGGGGTCCACAGCTTTTGGTAGTTGCATGAAGGAGGTCTTCAGGCAAAATAAGTTGGTAACCACTGGATAATTTGCAGGGTTTGGCTGTTTACATTTGTCTTGGTCAGGCTTTCCCTGAATTGAATTTCCCTTTTGGTATAAATAATGTTTTTTATTTCATTTCTCAAAGAGAGTGAAGACAAATTTCGACAAAGAAAATAAAATAGGGGGGAAAAAAGACTAATGATTCTCCTCCAGGAACTGGACTGTATACTTGTGACCACATACCCCTTGTTTGTAGGCAGGGTAGATAAGGGGAGGTGAGGGCAAGGAGAGAAAAAGACTCAGATGCTGTGATTTTTATACAGAATTGGTCAAAATGATTTCTGTTATCCTACTATGGTCTATAAGTTCTGTGATTTTCTTTCTCTACTTCAGTTTTACTGAAAGAAATTCATTGTATTACAATGCCACATATAAATATATAATCTAAAGTGGAAATAAAGCAGTACCTATGTCAATCACATTTTGCTGCCACAGTATTTTCTTCTGCTATAGCTCTACCTTTTTTTTATGAAATAATAGGGGTGTTGAGTTTTTTTTTTTTTTTTTTTTAATAAAGAAGCTGTCAGTCTGTTGCTCTGCACTGCAACCAGAGCACATTTACTAATGTACAATGATGCATCAAAGTCAGTTCAAGTTGATTAACAAGAAACCTGAAAAAGAAAGTGAGGAGGGTTGATTACATCACAGAGATCTTGTCCCTCTGCATTCTTCTCAGTGAACTAACTTCTGCGTGAGACCTTTACTTCTGTGTCGCAGTTTTCATGGGACAACAAAGGTATTGTAAAATTAAGAACAATTTATTTTTTTGTATAACTGTTTAATTATGAAAAGTTGCAGTAAATTCAGGTGTCAGTCTGACAATTTTATGAGGTTTTAACCTGTTAAAAGTTTAAGTTTGAAAAAGTAGAAACTTGGTGTCATGTTCTGATTCTGTCTTAATTACAGCGTTGATTCATGAATGTTCTAATCTCAGTATTTCTAATAGTCTTCATGTTTCTTCAAGAAATGTGAATAATCTTTCATTTGCATAAAATTTATTTTATTTCTTATTTTCTTAAAAAACAGCAAAAAAAAAAGAAAGAAAGAAAACACCCTTTGTAAAAAAAAAAAGGGTGTAGGTTTTGGTTTTTTTCATTCACTTCAGTCATAGCTGGATGATTTAAGGTTAAATTTAAAACTAGAAATTAATGAACAAATAAGAAATGAGAGAACAGAAATGAAACCATGAACACTTGGGGGTGAGGGCACTTTTTTAATGTCAAAATATCAAAGATTTGATATTGTCAGTGCTCTAAATTAACTTCATCTGGTGGATTATTTGTATGAAATAGGTGTGTTTAGGTAACATGTTCTTTTTGATTTTAGATTTTTTTTTTTAAAGGTGTGTTTTAACTGTGGTGAAGTTCAGTGTGAAAGGAGCAGGTTTATCTTGTTTCACTTCAAAGTTTTCCACACCTGCCCAGTCAGGGTTTTTAATCAGTTTATCAGTTCTATTTAAAGCTGGTAAAATATGTAAAGAGCTGCAGGTATTTTGTTTTTCAGCAATATGAAACCAAAAACATTTGGGTACACAGACTTACTGTAGGTCATTCTGTTTCCAAACAAATAAAAAATGACAACTGCTATTGCAATACATAGTTGTAACAATGTTCCTTATACTATTTAAAAAAAAAAAAAAAGAAACAAAATGAGTTCTTCAGCCATGTGAGTTTGTAGCATAGAAGGATAACAACAGAAATGTTATGGCTCGGTGCAGAAGGACTCAAAAAGCTGATTTGCAAATAAAAGACAAGTTTATCAAACTTGAGTTCAGGTATATCCAGGAGAGGTTGTTCAGTTCAGGCACCAGGAGCTTGAAGACAGAGGATCAAAAAGGGAAGCTACTAGCAAACAGAAGTGGACAGAGAGTATCACCATCACACTGGCAAAGAATGAGTGCAGAAACCAGGCTTTTAACTGGAGAGGTTGGTGGGATGATAAGCCGCAGATGTGCAGCGTTCCTGTCCGGTTGAGCCACAAGCGCAGCTATGGATAGAAGGACAGGGTGAGCAGGGCACCAAAAGAGGACAGCAGAGGACGCTAAAGAGGCAGAGTGGAACCATCCATGACAAGAAAGCTTGATGCCAACTTCAGAGAGTTTGCAAAATTGCTTTAAATCAGCTTTGTTGTGACAAAGTTTGTTATTTTTGTCTAAGGTTGTATACTCCATCATGAGTGAGTCTGAGGAGGAAGTTGAAGTTCTCCCCTCCACCTCCACACTTTATAAAGAACATGAAAGCAAGACAAAACATAAGAGGTGAGATAAAGGACTCTAAATCAACATAAACAACATCATAAAATGTTATTTTGACGCTTCCATCTAATTTAATAAAGTCTATGATATTGGAAAAGAGGAAAATATCTCTGGTGATTTCTCTTTTTACATTTTAGGTTTTTAACCAAGGTGGTAGATTATTTTTTAGAAGTTATAATTGAAAGAAAACACTTGTTCTCACTGTTAATTGCAGGAGCGAACCATTGCTGGTTCCTAGAAACCAGAAATTACAGGGTTCTTTGACCTTGAAGAGTTCCACCTCCAAGTCTCCACCTGATGATTTCAAACAGCCAAGTTCTTATTCAGAGTTAAGTCACACTCAAAAATGTTTCAAACACAAACATTCAGTTTCTATTTGTTTCCTCACTGCTTACGTTTTGTGAAGTCATATCCTCAAAAGAAAAAACAAATCAACTGAAAACAATTCACAACAAGGAAAGATTTTTTTCTCCTAATGTCAGGATCCAGAAGCAGTTACCAAGCGGTAAAAGAACTGTCCCCATGATGGATGATGAATCTTTGAAACGGGGTTTGAAGCTTGAAAAGCAGCATTCTTATACAGAGTAAGTAATTGAAATATTAACCAATATTTTGAGATAAAGAAAGAGTTATTTTAAGAATTTACTCATGTGAAAGGGTTATTGATTAAATTCTCAGGCTCTTCTTTGTCCTCTCCATATTTTGGCATATAGGCCACTAAATCACTATTTTATCTATGTGTTTTTGAATGACATCCAATGGGCAGGTGTGTCCATATGTACTTTGGACTGGTACTGTAAGAGGGAGAAACATGAGCAATTTTGGTGCATGAACCTGACCTTTACAGCCATTTTCATTCTGATGGTGGCAAACTGTTCTCATAACAAGCGACATTTTACAGCTGAATTCTGTCCTCTTTATTGTAAGATTTCAGCATAAGTTTCCAGACTCAACTGCAAGAAGCTTTGGGTCTGTGGGAAGTGATCAGGCTTTGGAAGACTTCTTTTCTTATGAACAGCAAGAATCTTTGTCAGGGTAAGTCACCAGAATGAATGATAAATGAGATGTTGGCAAAAAAAAAAGAGAATAAAACAAACAAAAACTATTTTACCTTGCTTGTGCATAATAGGATTATAAATCACAATCTTTTAGCTAAGCCTGTTTCTCTGTCATCTTACATTTCATATTTCAGTTTTTGTTTAAAAAAAAACTTAGAATCACCTTACCATGTATATATTAACTTCTGAACAAGATTTTATGAGACTGTGTTTTGGCAGTTGTACTTCCTTATCCGCATGGCCTTTTCTTTTCTTTTCTTTTTTGTGGAGATACCCTGATGTGTCATTTTCAGTGAGCACAGTAATCAGTATAAAGCTGTGACAGTTTAAGGAGCTGTCACTAATGCATCCATGAGGTCATGCATCCTGGCTACTTGGCCATGGGGATATCTCTTTGGCTGACTGGTCAGTGTGCATGGCTCTTACCAATGAGCCTGAGGTTCAAACCCCACCTGGACCTTCCTCCCTATTTTTGTTTAAAGCCTATAACATTTTAAGAAAAAAAAACCAAAAAACATATGGTTGACCAAAGTGCTACACAACAGATAAAACACAGGACAGAAATGAAACACATAAAACTCAACAACTACAGGATAAGCCACAAACACTGAAAAGAGTGGGGATACAATACAATATGAATAAACAATAAAAGCAAGATCAAACTCCCACAGAGTTAAAAGCTAAAGAATAAAAGTGTTTGCAAATAAGATTGAAAAACTTTAAATGATGGTGCTTGTCATACGTACAGTATGTGCAATCTCATTCCAGAGCTTTGCAGCCACAACAGGAAAAGCTTGATTGAATCTGAATTTCCTGCGTAATTTAAGAACTGCCAGCAACTGAGCATGAAATATCCAGTGTCATAATTAACAACCCCATAAGATCAAACCTTTTTTTTAGTACTGTTTTCATTTTACATAAGTATAACATGGAGAAAATTGTTTGAACAAAAGTTACAGCATGATGCTAAGCACTCATATTTCTACAAAAATAGTCTAACAATATTAATGTGTTTTGCGGAACAATTATGAGACAATGACACTAACGGAAGTTACAATGTTGTAGACATCAATCATTGGAAAGGGGCCTCTAGACTATCACACATCCTCTTCTGTATCAATCTGTGTTAAAGTGATTTTATTACACTAAAGCCCCTTTCAGACTTGCTCTAGAAAGTGGTACTTTGTCTTTTTATGAGGCCTGCATGCAGGCATGCGTTCCGCTCTTTTACCTCGGAGATGTAGCGGACATGTACCGGCTGGACCCCATGTCATAAGAACGGGAATGTTGTGGCACGTCTTTTTTGCTGAAAGCACAAGAAAATGTTCTGGGCAGGATTGACAGGAGAATGTGGATGTGATGACATATCCAGGAACATTTCCTGATGTCTGAACGTGGCCGGGCGCAATAATGGACCTTTACCACTGCACATTTTCGTAACCCTTCCACACGGCACGGTACTCTTTATTTGTGTTTCTTCTGGGAAAACCCGTTATGAGCTGTTAAGATTTTCTGCACCCGTTTCAGAGCTAGCTCTAACCGTGCTGAACCTACACAAAACGTGACGTACCTGACTGCTCTCCACTAATTGGTCAAAGGAAATTGTGGTCATACGCGTCATACATCTTTCGCCTGGCCTCTTCTAAAAATATCTGGCTCTGTTTTCAGTGACTACAAGCCACAGAGAAAATAAAAACAGCAGTGACATCTCAATATCATCCAATGCCTCCATTGTTGTTTTTACTTTACTGACCACAGCGTGGCACAGCAGTGAACGTCACAGCAGTTTCGACCGCACCTGTTCCACCCTCTTCCAGGTAGTAGACTACTATTTCTCCTGTGTGGAAACAAAAACCGTCCTGGTTATCTTTGGCATGTGGTGCCCTGTGCAGCTGCAATTGAAAAGGCCCATATGTTCGTGAAGAAGTGACATTAGAAAAGAGGAGTCTATTTAAAGAGCGGATGGACTTTACTGCTCATGTTCTGCAACACAAGTCTGAGAGCAGCTTTAAAGATACAACTTGAGATCATTTCATACATGATTATTATACTTTTTGCCAGATATGTAAGTGCATTTAGAATTTCTCATTAACAAGTATTTGTTTTTTCTGGCAAATATAGTCAAACAGGAGACAGTTCCTCACAGATGAGCACAGCTACAAATGAAATGGACCATACATTCAAGGTGTGTAAACGAACATGCTCACATTTTACATTATGGAATGTAAAAGAATGTGGCAAAATTCTTTTAAAGGTAGAGTACGAAGTTTCCCCCTGAAAATAAACATTAGACTTGTGCAAGTGAAATCCATCTTAAACCGCGCTATTGGGCCTCTACTTGCGTGCAGTGATGAGTTTAAATGCAACTCCCTCTCCCCTTGGCTGTTATTCACGCTTTCGCTTTGTTATGGTCTGGTCGAGACGTTTCTGGGTGGAGATTTCTGTTTATATCGCCAGCCAATGACAGAGCTAAGGACATGACGCTGTGTGGGAATAAGCTCATGATTGGAGCAGACGCTAGTCACTCGACCTGTCAAAGGGGGAGGGGGAGAGAAAAACGGCGGATGCACCGTAGAAAAGGTAAGAGATTTAAATAGTGCATGTTGGAAAACCAGGGTTAATATTGGTTTGGCTTTTACTTGCTTCTGAGCTCTGAAGGAGGGTTGAAGCTGAATAGGCTGAAGAACGAGGCGTCCATTAGCCCAAGAAGGAGGGACACTCAGTTTGAATGCTGTTGTTTGCAAACAGAAACGGTGGGGGGACTTCGGACTCTACCTTTAACTTGCTTCTTTGTTATCATTTTCATTTCTTTACATGTTGATGTTAAGGTATTTGTGACAGTAAACATTTAAGAAATGATTCATGTTATTACAATTTTTAAAAACTTTTTTACAGTTACAATTAAGTTACAACTTTGTGTTAGATCCTGTAGCCAATTAAAACCAATGAGGAATCGGTGAAAATCTTTTATAACAAAGTGATAAATATTTTTTTCTTACAGCGTCTTGGAAAGACCATAAACTCTTTCATGTGCCATGAACTGAAGACGTTCCAGAGAGTTCTAAATACAAGTTTGGTAGAAGGGGAGGTGGTCGGAGGTGATGAAGAAGAACAAAGAAGCAGCATCAGAGAGGCCTTTCTGAAGATCACCTTGTACTTTCTGCGGGAAAGGGGGGAAACAGTTGTGGCTAATTCTCTGGAGGAAAGTAAGATATGTTTTATTAGATAAAGCAGTGTTACATATGTGGATGGTTATAGTGACCTTGATTAATATCAGGTCACTGACTGAACCAGTATCTGGCTGAATTTGAATTATTGGGAAGATGTGAGAGACTGGCAGCCAGTTGGAAGTTTGTAGATGTAGCAGACAGAAAGTTGGCAGACAAGTAAAATGCAGATGAAGCTAAGAAAAGAAACAGTACAAATTCACATATTATATAGACTGTGACAGAAGAACTACTTCATACAGGACTGTACAAAAGCAATAAGGGCTATATGCACAACTCCACGACTTCCTGAACTTCAAGTTCAGGCAGCTCCTTTGCTTCCTGTCTTTCATTACTGGACAAACTGATTAATCCAAGTGTGTCTGGCCAGTTACTGAGGTCAGGCACACCTGAATCAGTTTTTTTCTTGACCAGCTGAAAAGTTACTTAAAGATGGGTTTCCTCTGAGCAACGTCACAGATAGGATGCGCGCGCAACCAGGGGGCAAGAAAACACAGGAAAACCATTACTGAACTTTGAGAAGATGTGTGTTTATATGCAAGACTCGACTTTTATTGCAGATGAGGTCAAGATATGATGTGAAAGTGTTGGGGAAATGTAATATTTGAGTCCTGGTATTTGTTCTGTTGCAAAAATCAAAACGTTAATGCATGTGAACAGTCGAAAATGGTGATAACAGGACAGAAGGAGTGACTGTCTTCAGAAAACCTTCTCAGATAACTTATGCTGGTTCAGACTACATGATTTATTTAGTCTTTCACCATGGTCACTATGTCAGATTAAACAACCATGGTGGCAGATATTATTCCTGTGTTGTAGTCGGGAGACTGGTACTGCAACAATATCAGTATCACTGCTGCGATCAGTCATTTACCAGTTCACGGCTGCATCACAACACTGTAGCTGTAAACACTGTAGCTGTGTGTGACAACAGTCCTCTGCTAACACAGAAAATAAAAAGAAGGAAAAAATGATTGTGGAGCCGTTTACAAACATTCACGCAGCATAGCAACGCATCCCGGAGATTTAATACCAAGTACGGGGTTCGTAAATCAGATGGCGTTTGAGTTTATACCGTTAGCTTGTTAGCAGTTAGCAGTTAGCTAGTCTGTCTACTGTCTACCAGGATTTCACAATAAAGCACAACGTTACACAAGCAGCGAGTCATCTTTGCCTGGTTTAGTCCCAAACTAGTGAAAGTTGCACCTGTATGGAGGTTGTGAAGACGACATCGGAGCTGAACCTGCTGCAGACCGCAGACTGTTGTGGCCTATTTTGGTTTTCAAAAAACGTCTAAATGAAAGTTTAAGCCGCTTTCTAACTTAAAGATATACTTCCATGGTCATTTCATCAATATTTCTGTGTTCTCCATTATTATTGAATGCATTATGCATAGTTTCTGTTTAAAAAAACCTTCTGGTTATTTTGTTTCCAGCTGTATTTGTATACTAGAAGTGTGGCTTGTAGTCCAACACCAGGCTTTTCCGGGTCCTTCTCATGAATTTCCATCTGATTGGCTCCCTCCCATGAATGTATGAAGGAAGCTCCTCCCCCCGCTCTGTGTGTGTAACAGAGCACACGAACGAGTTTGTTTCGCCATGCTAGCCAGCAGTTAGCTAATTAGCTTCTCAACTCCGCAGCTACAGTTGTGCTGTCTTCACTTCTAGTGCAGAGGGGAGGGTTACCTGCCTTCCCATGGCCGGATATAAACCCACGTGGGAAACGCCATTTTAGATGTGACGTAGAAGCGAAAGGCTTTTCCTGATTCGCTCCTTTCTCCGTATTGATTCTATGAAGAGGAAACACAGCCAGTGGAGGTGATGCACCACTAGCAAGCGCAGCATGAGTACCCAGGGGTGACCCTCCGTATTTCAAAAGGAGAAAGTTAATCTGGTTTTCAGTGGAAGGAGATCTTTAAGTTTTTCAGGCAAATCTCAAATGAGGTCCGACACTAATGATAAACACGTTTTAACAAGAAAAATGCCGTTTCCGGGTAATGACTCCTTTACCAAGTTAATTTAATGGTAATAGAAACAAACAGCAACGCTGCATCTGTTTTTTTTTATTCATCATCAAAATACAGATTTATACATTATAATTTAAAACACAACGATCTCTGTTTGTTTCATCAGGTTACTTTACATTTTTATTAATGATATGAGTGCGTGTTTGGCTGTAGACTGCAGTACAAAAACACAGGCTTTTTGCCCCCTGGTTGCACGCGCAGCAGCCAATGTTTGTAAATGGGAAACCCATCCATAACTATATGATATGATTTCCAAGATACTGAACATACCTCAGGGTCACAAAAAAATGCTAATTTGAGTATGTCAAACACCTCATGGGATCTCACAACATTTTTTATCTGTTCATGCAGAAATGGTTTCTACAAAATGCAAAAGCAAGCTCAAATCAAGATTGAAGTTGAAGTGTCAGCGTGTGTTTGAGGGAATAACCGCAGCAGGAAAACCAGCCTTTCTAAACCAGATCTACACTAACCTCTTCATCAGAAAGAGAGAGACTACAGATGTCAGCAACGAACATGAAGTCAGACAGATTGAACATACATGCAGGAAACCAGCTTCAGCTGAAAAAACAATCAAAGTTGAAGACATCTTTAAACCCTCCCCTGGAAGAAATGAGCCAAACAGAACATTGATGACAACTGGAGTAGCTGGAATTGGTAAAACAGTCTCAACTCAGAAGTTCACACTGGACTGGGCAGAAGGCAAAACAAATCAAGACATACATTTCACATTTCCAGTTTCTTTCAGAGAGCTGAATCTACTGAAAGAGAAAAAGTTCAGTTTAGTTGAACTTGTTCATCACTTCTTTCCTGAAACCAGAGATATCTTCAGATTTGAAGAATTTAAGATTCTGTTCATCTTCGATGGTCTGGATGAGTGTCGGCTTACTCTGAACATGAACAGCATTGAGACTCTGACCGATGTTACAGAGTCCACATCATTAGACGTCCTGTTAACAAACCTCATCAAAGGGAACCTGCTTCCCTCAGCTCACCTCTGGATAACTACTCGACCTGCAGCTGCCAATAAAATCTCCCCTGAGTGTGTTGACATGGTAACAGAAGTGAGAGGGTTTGCTGACCCTCAGAAAGAAGAGTACTTTAAGAAGAAATTCAGAGAAGAAGAGCTGGGCAGCAGGATCATTTCCCACGTCAAGTCATCCCGAAGCCTCCACATCATGTGCCACATCCCCATCTTCTGCTGGATCTCTGCTACAGTTCTGGAGGATGTGTTAAAAACAACAAAGGGAGGTGAGCTGCCCAAGTCCCTGACTGAGATGTACATCCACTTCCTGGTGGTTCAGTGCAAAGTGAAGAAGATCAAGTATGATAGAGCAGCTGAGAGAGATCCACATTTTAGTCCTGAGACCAGGAAGATGATTGAAACTTTGGGAAAACTGGCTTTTGAGCAGCTGCTGGAAGGAAACCTGGTCTTCTATGAGTCTGACCTGATGGAGAGTGGTATCGACGTCACAGAGGCTCCGGTGTACTTAGGAGTGTTCACACAGATCTTTCAAGAGGAACGTGGACTCAACCAGGACAAGATGTTCTCCTTTGTCCATCTGACTGTTCAGGAGTTTCTGGCTGCTCTTCATGTCCACCAGACGTTCACCAACACCGGAGTCAACCTTCTGTTCAAAGAAACATCTGCATCCAGGTCTGATTTACCTCAAGTCAAATCTGATCTCTTCTACCAGAGTGCAGTGGACATGGCCTTCAGCAGTCTAAATGGACACTTGGACCTGTTCCTCCGCTTCCTCCTGGGTCTTTCACTGCAGACCAATCAGACTCTCCTTCGAGGCCTCATGAAACAGACAGGAAGCAGCTGTAATCAGACCACGGTGGAGTACATCAAGAGAAAGATCAGTGAGAATGAGGCTCCTGAGAGAAATATTAACTTATTTCACTGTCTGAATGAACTGAAAGACTGCTCTCTTGTAGAGGAGATCCAACACTACATAAGATCAGGAAGCTTGTCAACAGATAAACTGTCCCCTTCTCAGTGGTCAGCTCTGGTCTTCATCTTATTAACATCAGAAGAAGGTCTGGAAGAGTTTGATCTGAAGAAATACTCTGCATCAGAAGAGGCTCTGCTGAGACTGCTGTCTGTGATCAAAGTTTCCACAAAGGCTGTGTAGGTTAAACAATTATTGCATGAATTAAACATGAAGAACCATTTTCTGACCATCTATGTATTTCTCTTGTCGCAGGTTGAGTAGCTGTAACCTCTCAGAGAAGAGCTGTGAAGCTCTGGCCTCAGTTCTCGCTTCCCAGTCCTCCAGGTTGAGGGAGCTGGACCTGAGCAACAACGACTTAAGAGACTCAGGAGTGAAGCTGCTGTGTGAAGGACTGCAGAGTTCACACTGCACACTGGAAACTCTTCGGTCAGGATAATGAGATTACAAAAGATAATTTAAATCCTGCTTTACAAAAAGTCTCTACAGTTTGACTTCAAAGTTTGACTTTGATGTCAATGATTGAGGCCCCGCCTTTGCCACATGCATAGTCTGGTGGTAACATAGAGCACCGTTTGGAATCACACATGTCTTGTGAACACACAGGCCAAATTTGGTGGCTCTATGATTTGCGGTTTCGGACAAATGCAATGCAAACAAAAAAGCCAAAGTGGTTCAAAAAAGAAATCAAAGCACTTCCTGCGCTTCTTCAATCACATACCAAGTATATGATTTGATCTGTAATTTGATCTGTTTCAAATGTTGAAAATGCCAAAATGGCAACTTTGACCCAAAATGGCCGACTTCCTGTAGCTTGACAGTGGAGAACACAGATGTAGTAAAAGAGGAGTACTTATACAAAAATATTTCAAGAAATTCAAATTGATCTGGTCACGCTCGAGTCATCAGTTTTAGGAGATGGACACGTGAAAATACAGCTTGTTTTGTATAATAAAGATAATATATATAAATAAAACTCATTTACAAAGCTGAGCGGCCAATCAGAATGAGCTCTCTGTGATAAAAATACAGGTAGAATTGGCTTAAAAAAAGACATTGAGACAGATCCTGACAATATTGATGAGCTGCACACACCAGAAATACAAGACACAAACGTTTGTTGGTGCTCAAGACATTTGCAAAAGCTAATTATCAACTTGGTATAAGACACTTGGGCCCTGATTTACAAAAGGTTTGCACGTGTTAAAACGGGCGCTATCTTCATTACACGTGCAATAATCCGCCGGAGCTAATTTACAAAGCAGGGCAAAAGGAGGTTTGCGCCTGTTAATGGGCAAAACAGCCCCGCAATCCATTCTGCGCGTCTGCTGTAGATGAATATGCAATATGGGTGTTTCTGCCAGAACATGCAAAATATTGGGAGGAGACTATGCAAACAACTTAGTCTCAGCTTAACACACACAATGTGATTAATCAAACGTGCAACTATAAGAGGGCGCAAAAAAATGTGTGTAATTCAGCGCGTCTGAAAAGCAGGTGTTAACTGGCTGCTTTATGCACTGATGGCTTAAAGAGTGCTGCTGCCTACAGGACTGCAGACATGCAGCATCGGTAAAAATAATTTCTCATGAAGTGTGCATACGACGCGTCCAGTTTTCATTTTCTAATTAAAGAACAATCAATATCACTGTTTAACACGGTTTATTTTAGATGAATCAGAACATCTGCAGCTGTAGCATCATGGTAGTTAAAGCTGACATTTATTATGTCTTTTTTCTTTTCTTTTCTTTTTTTACTAATGGCATACTTTTAAATTTAGATCAGTTCCTGCGCGCTCATCCTCTCCAGACCCGGTTCCTCCTCTCCACACCAACCGCTCCACACTGCTGCTCTGAGGTTGCTGTCCAGCGTGAAGTGACTCCCACCCCACAGATAACTCAGTGAAAAAAAACTAGAAACGTAGCACAAACTATTATTCTATATTTCACTGAGTTTTGCGTGGAGTGGGGCAATTACGCAGGTCCAGCACCTGGCATTGTGCCAAAGAAAGCGCACTGTGTGCGTAATATCAGACCATCTTCAACAGCGTCTCCTTATTCATGTCATGATAAACTGGCCTCTTCTTATGACCCACAGGGAAACCTGCTGCATTGTTTTTATTTTATAGTTATTATATGAAGAGTTCATTTGCAAAAACAAACACCACTGTGGAAAAACAGAGCTAACTGCTTTTCATCACTGTCGGGTACAAACGTCCTATCTTCATTTTACATAATTGAAACCCTCTACCTTCATGTGAGCTTGATTTGGTGAAAATATTCAAAAAGTAAATGAAGAGTTTATTTGCAAAAGCTAACTCAGTTTTTTCTAAATGGCGTTTGTCTATTTTTGCAAATGAACTCTTCATTTATCTTATATTCTGTTTTTTACTTGCCTCATATTATATCTCTGGAACTAATATCTCTCTATCAGGACAAATTTCATTTTGCATTTACCACATGCTCTTCTGAGCTTTCCATGGCACAGCAATAGTGCACGCTAAATCCTCATTTAAATACTGTTGTTTGCGCCTGTTACAGATTGCGTGTGTAATCTTTGTAGATCACCCGCAAACGCTGAAGAGACAGCGGACGTTATTTCTTTGCGAGGCAAAGAAATTAGTGGTCTTTATTTGGATTCTTTGTAAATCAGGGCCTTGAAGTTTAAATATCATGTTTTTATGACATGGCAATATGGAAATATGGTCAGTTCAGTGTACTTCTACGTGTGTGGTAATGGTAATATTTTCTTATGAGTATGTGAATGTTTATGTTGCAGGTTGTCAGGCTGTCTTGTCACTAAGGAAGGCTGTGCTGCTCTGGCTTCAGCCATGAGATCCAACCCCTCTCATCTGAGAGTGTTAGACCTCAGTTACAACCATCTCGACTCAGGAGTGGATCTGCTCTCTGCTGCAGACTGTGGACTGAAAGAACTCAGGTATGTACATCAAAGCTTGTGGGTTTGGTTGAGGAAATGTGCTTAACACAGTTTTATCCATGCACATGTGCTCAACAAACCTTCCAGAAAGTGAAAGCTGCTTTTGACTCTAAATATTTCTAAAGATCTATTTAAACAAATAAATATCCATATTATGCGCAATGAATTTTATTGTTTGTATAAGATAATGTAAACAAAGAACCACTTTTTGCTATTTTGCTGACTGAACCTTTATCAAACAATTTTTAGTCACAAAAATACAGTTAATTCAAAACTTAATGAAACAAAATTCCACTGGTTATAAGATTAGATTGAGATTGAGTGATGTTACATCACTTGAATAACTGTATTTGTACAATTAATTTAAATGTTAATATGCAATTGTATGAGTGTTCTTATTAAGTTTAAGGTATTGTCCGGAGTTGAGCACTGTGAAAACACTCAGCTCACATTTTCCAACAAAAATCATAGTTTTTATAGAGCATTTATATAATATGCAGATGCACCAGTACAAATAAATCCAATGAAATGAGACAGTTGCTCAAAAACTGTTTTCACTGGAATGTGCAGATACTGCGTTACATGTAGATGCTTCGCTTATTTATGTCTTTTTTTTTCTCTTCTCCTCCTTTTCCCATAGAGTGGACCACAGTGAAATAAAGATGCTGGACTCTGGTCTGAGAAAATGTAAATATGCATTTCTATTTAAAATGTCAAATTAAACACACACAGAAAGTCTTTTTTTTTCTTTTACTTATCTAAATTAACGTCTTCTTGAATCAACCAATTTATTTATTTATTTAATAAATGGTACCTTTATATTTATGCGAGAGATTCTGCTATTGTAAATGGTCAGCGTGAATGTTGAAAATGATGCTTTCTAACAAAAAACAATCTTATCTTTAGCTGTGTTTGTATGAATCTGAGTCTTGTGTTTAATGTTTCACAGCTCTTTAGTTTTTAATTGTCCATCTGCTGAATCTTGCAGATTAATATTTTAGGCACCTCTGATATTGTGCGTCTTTGTCATCTACTGTATTCAGTGGTATTTATTCTTGTGTAAATTGATAATAATGTTGTGCATAAATCATGCTATTTCTTTGTTCTGTGACAGATTCTTGTGAACTCACGCTGGACCCAAACACAGCATACAGAAAGCTAATACTGTCTGAAAACAACAAAAAAGTCATGCTGGGGAAAGATGAGCAGCCATATCCTAATCACCCAGACAGGTTTAGCTACTGGAACCAGGTAATGTGTACAGAAAGTCTGTCCACAACTGGTCGCTGTTACTGGGAAGTTGAGCTGGATGGAGCGGTTCAAATAGCAGTGGCCTACAAAGGAATGAAGAGGAAAGGGAAGTTTGATGACTCCAAGCTTGGAGGGAACGATCAGTCCTGGAGCTTGAAGCGGTCTGAACGTGATTGGTCTTTTATGCACAATAACCACAAAACAACAGTCCATGTTCCTCCATCCAGCAGAGTGGGCGTGTACCTGGACTATCCTGCTTCCACTCTGTCATTTTACAGTGTGTCAGCAGATAAACTGATCCACATCCACACCATCGATGCCAAATTCACCGAACCCCTCTACCCTACATTCAGGCTAAATCCCAGGCGGCAACACTGCTCAGCAACTTTATGTCAGATTTAAAAATGAGGTTGAAAAACAAGAAGGAAAAAGAACAAGTGATTATTTGTCCTCTGCAATCATATTGCGTTTCAAACACTTCCTGAGGTCAGATTTCCTACTCAGACAGCCAGAGAATCCTCATGACCTCCAACTTAACGTTTAAAGATGGCCCCATTAAACCAGTTGTACTGGCAATTAATCATAATATGTTTTATGTAGGGTGACACTACTGTTGTGTAATTCACATTTTCATGCGGTACATGTAAACTACAACGCCCGCTATGCTAATAATGGCTAATGGAACGCTGTTTGACATCTTTCACTGTTCTGACGTCCCAGTTTTAAGGTAAATGGAGCACACCATAATACTCAGTATGCACATCTAAAGGCTACTGTCCTGGGGAAAGAAGGAGTTGCTATGGAAGTTTGAACAATCAAAGAGTAGTTGCATTTCCAAATACACTAAGAAAAACAAGTTTGGGAAGGTAGAAAATGTTGAACAAGTTCTTACTTTACTTGTACATAAACACAATTCTTATACTGTATCTTATACATGTGATTTTCACTAATGACTTCTAACAAACTTTGTTATAAAGTACTCAATTTAGGTGGTTTTTGATCTAAATCAAGCCCCAGAGACAACCTTACTGTTCTGCTCTAGAGGAAAATTTTCAGTGACTACAATAAATGTTATAAATTTGTGGAAATAAACCAGCCATCTGTTCTGCTTGGTTTGGGCAAGGTGCTTGTTATCCTGTTTAGCGTTTTATCATCTTATTTGTATTTCTTGATCACATATTGTTATATCAGCTATCAGCTGTTAAAAACCTGTTAATTTATTATTCCCCCCCCAAAGTGGAAAAATATGTAAAATATTTATTTCTTAGTGTTTATAATAGGGGGCTTATAATAGGGGGATAAATGCTTTATCTACTTTCACATAATATATGTGCATTTTTGTTTTTAATATTGACTTATGTGAAGTGTAAGCATTTTTGCAGGCATCAACCTTTGAAAATATAGCAATAGTATGTTTGGTTTCAGTTGATGTTGCATAAGAGTGAGACATGACCACCTCTAACAATTTGTGTAATTAATACATTTTGGAGCAATTTTTTTCAACACAGCCAGTTATGATATGCTAGTGCTTTACTTAAATCTTAACTAATGAATCTGTAAATGCATTTGACCTCAAATGTTGGTCATTCTTATATTATTTTATTTCATAAATTCAGCTGCAATTCTTTGATGTCTTTGGGATCTGTAAATGAGATGATAGTTTATCATTATTGTTTGTCACCTTTTAAGTTCAGCTTGTACTCTTATATTAATTTCTCATACAAAGATGCACAGATTCTGATAGCCAGAGAAAATCCATTGGTTTTAACATGTTGACAGAATCATGGCTTGACATTGATGTTTGTGTGATATCTACATGTCCATACATTGACAGCGGACAGCTCGGGTAACTGGAAACTATTGAATGGTTATCTGAGGTTATCAGTATGTATGCTTTTTTTTTCTTCTTAATTTTGCGCATCACAGCACAGCAATTACAGGAGGACATTGGCGACTAAAAGCCAGTAACATTGTGACACTTGTATGAACGATGTATATAACTCAAATTCACTATGAGATTGAGGAAAACAGAGGGTGCAGCTTTAGCATTCAGACTGAGCCTTATACTTATGTAACTCTGTGTTCATCTAAACTGATCTGAAAACAACAATCTACAATTTACTGATCTGAACTGATTAGTAAATAAAATAGTACTCCAAAAGATCTGTGTTCCTTTAAAATGTATTCATACATATCAATCTATGCATCGTATT
This sequence comes from Atherinomorus stipes, assembly GCA_023101725.1. Lineage (NCBI taxonomy): Eukaryota > Metazoa > Chordata > Actinopteri > Atheriniformes > Atherinidae > Atherinomorus > Atherinomorus stipes. The sequence continues at coordinate 97,195 of JALJCO010002978.1, read as the reverse complement.
ATAAATAGCAGGGAAGACTGCTTTGTGTCATCTTGTGAAGTCTGAATACATGGTTCTGTGTCTCTATTTAACTTTCTCCTCACCAACAAGCCTGATAGTGCTGAAACACTCCTATAAAAAGGTCCTTGTTTGAATAAACACACAAATAAAGTTTAGAGTCTCTATAGCTTCATTTTATTTGTTTCCTTTGAAAGTACGATTTAATTTCTATGGCATATTTTCACAGTTATCTATGTTACTTTTAGCAGATTAGGTTGCATAAATGAAAAAGAGTTTTGCAGATCACTCACAGGCTGTATCATATAGATTCTTTATGTATAGTCTAACATTCAGGAAAATTCTGAATCACAGAAAAAGTTCAACATATATGAAAGTTTCTCCCCTTTTTTTTTTCTAATATAAATGTATGCCTCCGAGAAAATTTATATATTGAAAATGACACCCCCCCCCCCCCCTTTTTTTTTAAATAAATTTGAACATTCACCAGTCTGAAGTACCTTTTCACAAAGCATCTACTGTATTCTAGTATTGGCTTTAAAAACCTCTGACAATACAAACATTAAGACTTTGAATTACGACTGACTTTACCATAAATAACAAACACAGTTGCTTATTTTCTTTAAGGAAATACTATAAAGATATGTTACTTTAAATGATTAATGCAGTTATAATGAATGAATGAAAAATATAGATGTAACAAAATGTTACAATGCTATGACAAACATAACATACAGTAGACATGGGAAGTAGTGTAGTTTTGTTCTTCGAAATGTTTCCAACATTCGTCGATCCTCAGATTATGGCTGATTTCATGAACTGAAAAAGAGAAAAAGTATCAGAAAAAAAAAAAAACTTACATGTATCAAAATTTGGTCAGTCTTAATATTACATCTGGTTTTTGCCTTCAATTATATCAATGCAATGGCAATAAAAAACATAAACTAAACCTAAACCTGTAAAACTAAACCTTTTCAGCACAATTGCCTTTACTCAAAAATTTGATAATGACTCCTGCACACTGTCCAACTTACATTAAGGCATTTATTTGCAATGTCTCGGTACTAGACCTTCATCAGGTCTACGGAGACATTGCAAATAAAAGCCTTAATGCATGTTGAACAGTGTGCGGGAGTCTTTTTGCAAATTTTGGACCTTTTTTCTCTCACACACCTGTCATGTTACATGGACGCATGAAGTGCTCACCTAAAATTTGGTAATGCATATTTATAAATTGTAGAGATGCAGTTCCTACTCACTTTTCAAAGTTTGCTGTTTTATTTCTTTTCTTGCTTTTTTTAAAAAGATTACAGTATTTTCAGCATTAATAAAAACGATAACCTAACAGTTACACTTTAATCACACCTTCATTATCTGATATGTGTGAGTTAACTATTCTGAGAAGTCCTTTGTTCTATTAACTATTTATTCAGTGGAGCTTATTTTTAAATTATTTGTAAAATGACCCCAAGAATGTAAAGTTTCAATTAAATAGCTCATGAATAATATCTCCAGCTTACAACTGCCTTATTGTGTGTTAGTGTTAGTCATTCCACTATCTGAGTAACTTTTCTGCAGGTTTACACACGGGTGAAAAAACAAAGTGATTTCTTTGACCGGAATGAATAAAAGTGGACAAACTCACCTGTTTGAAAGAGAAACTGGCAACCTGGCAGTCACAAGGCAAATTTTGCAGATGGGCTTGGAAACGACCTGAAACAAACACATATTTCAGCTAGTTGTATTAAGCAACCTCTAAAGTCACTCAGAGAATATTAAGGAACCTTGTGCATGTGTATTATGGGCCAAAGTAATCATCTTACAGTAGTTACCTTTGAGAATGTGAAGTTTTGTCAATACTGCAACGTAGTTGTCATAGTCAATCCCACCTTGGGAGTGGTACTCAAACCAGAGAGCACTGAAAGTTTCCTCATCAAGTTGAAAATCTGCATTGAGAAAAAAATAGTGAGTAAAAAATCAGTCAAATGAAACACTGAACATGTTGAAAACTTTCAGGAGTGTCGCTGTAATCCTGTAACTTGATTACAAAAATCTGATATATTTCAGCAAAATGTGACATAAATTCCATGAAGGACTTACAAACAGAAAAAAAAGCATTTTTGTTTAGCTCCTGTTTTGTCCCATATCTGAGTTCACTGCACAACCATTACTATTGTTGCTATAAGTGAATTAATTATTACTTAAATTAACTTTAACTTGCGGTGCAACTTTGGTTGAAAGATATAAGCACATATTATCTTTATCCAGACACAGCCACACAAGTAATTTGTTTTTCATACCATAGGTGGTAAATGTCCTCTTCATTTGGGTCTGTGTGACAGCAGGTGGATTTGTGCCCTCACATTTCTCCACATATTCTCTCCTGACAACAGCCACATAATGCTCCAGTTTGAACAACTCCACCACATTCAAGTCTCCTGTCTTGTCTGCCTGAAACCTTTGTTAAAGATCATATAAGTTGTCAAATTCAACACCCTTAACAACCCCTTCCATCTGTTCCAAGCAAGGGGCTTCCATTCTATATCATTAGCTGAAAACATGAGAACCTTTCAAAAAATAATTTACAGTTGTGCTTAAAAGATTACATACCCTCCCATTAAAGAAAAGGCTAAATTCACAACAGTAATTCAAATAACATAAAACTGAAAAAAGGAAAAAAATAAGTAAAGATTTACTAAATTAAACTTTACTAAAACAAAATACAGATTTTGAATTTTTGTTTAAAAAATAATCAAAACAAATAAAACTGTCCCAGACAAATTAAAGCACTTTGCTCATGAACATTGGGTAAAAAAAAACGGTCAACAGGTGTAGAAGTCTTATTGAACATTATAGAAAACACCTGGTTGCAGTGCACAGACAAAAAGAGAAACTTCGGCAAAAGTCGCTTTTAGTGTACAGTGTCAGCAGGCAAAATATGAGGAACAAAAGTGCTCTAAGATGAGTGCATGCCACCTTTATACAGTTGTGCTTGAAAGTTTACATACCTTTCCATTAAAGAGAGAAAAAAAAATCAGCTGCCAGTAAAATAAGTTGAAACTGACAAAAGTAATAATAATAATAAAAAATGATAATTACATTGATCTTGTATTGTGGTTCAACAGAAATATTAAAAGCAAACAAAAAATAAAAAAAGTAAACAAGCATGATGGAGCTTCTGAGATAAAATTGTGTGATCTTATCATGCACTGGTAGCTGTGATGATTCAAGTTGTTCTCAGCTTGTTTGTCTCCTGTAGGGGACTGCTAGTTTTGTTTTCCAGCAAAGACCATGCGATGTTCTCCCTTGTGTTCCTGTGCAGATGCAGCAGTTGGCTGTTTGAGACACAGTCAAACATACACCCAATCAGCCCACTTGCACTAAGTAGTACACTACTTTTGAGACTAAGAGCAGGTTTCAACTAAAATTCAGTGGTCTTGAAAGTACCCGGATACTGTCCCAACAACAGTCAAAAATCAAGTGCAGAATGAAGCACACAACTCACACTTAACCAATGCCAGAATGAAGAGGTGGCGCCCCCAACAGCAGCGGAGGCTGTACTGTACAGATGTAACTAATGTTCATGAAATTATCCAGATAAATTACTAATGCATATTGTGGCATGCTGCCAAGCTCTTCACTCCCTGATGACTGTTATGAATCAGGTCATTTGTTCGAGGTTGCAGTTATACTGGTTCAGTGGAGTTAGCACATGTTAGCGGTCAGTGCTAGTCCATCACTTCCAGTAAGTGCAGTGCTCCATTTGGATCAGTATTTACCCACGATAGTGTCCTTTACTGATTTAATGCACAGTGCGTACTATGCACTGAATTCCAGTGCACTCATGCAAGTGGCTGATTGAGACACACTCATTGTCTTTTCTTTTTTCTTTTCACTTTTTTTCTAATTTTTGGTCCGCCTCTTATCGATTCTTTCCTTAACCTTCTCTTTCCTCTTGTCAGGCCTAGCAATATTATGTAAAATGCAGTTATAAACAAGCATTCAACGAAATGAAATGAAATTAAATGAAATGAGTGCTATCTAACCAGCACCGGAAGACAATCTTGTAATAAGTCATAAAAGATTCATTTTTACTGAGCACATTAACAAAATGAATAGCACATAATCCAGCAGTTTGAGTTGGAAAGGATACATCCATGAGAATCAAGAGCAGACGGGCCGTCCTGAGAGTGAGGGCTACATTGTAAAAAGATATATTCCAACATCAGTGTGAAATATTCATATTAGACTGATGAGAATATCTGGTGAAATAAGCAAGAAATGAACTGACATTTGCCACGAACAGTATAGCCACCAAATTTAAGTTTAGCAAGAACATCTTCAGCCTTCAGCATCTGGAAGTGAGGACAAATAAAAATAGATGAGATTACAATGAGTTCTGTTTCACGCAATACATCAATATGGTTAAACACTGCAAAAAAATTCAAGTATCATTATCCAGTACAGCCTTACTTGCTCCTTACTCCTACCCTTTCAAAGAAGCTCAAAATACTGCTGCTTGCATGTTTACTGGTGTATGCCGACATGCTCACATGTAGCCCACTCTGGCTCAGACACACTGGCTCCCTGTCGCTTGCATCCAATTTGAAATCTTACTTTTTATGTTTAAGCCCTTAAAGGCCTCTCACCCTCCAACCTATCTGAGGTTCTCCCCAGCTATGCTCCCCTACATCATTGAAATCATCGTCCTTGCTTTTCCTGGATGTCCCCAGGTTTAGGTGTGACTCTAAGGGCAGCAGAGCTTTCTCTGTTGGGGCCCCATGTCTGTGGAATGCCCTCTCACTTGACATCAGGGATCAGTCGTTCTCTGCCTTTACTAACCGATTTCCCTTCCAACTCTCTTACTCCTTTAAGTTTGTACTTTTGTATAGCAGGGGTGGCAAAATCTGTCCTCTAGAGCCACAATCCTGCAACTTTTATATACATCCCTTCTCCAACACACCTGAATCAAATGACTGAATTCCCTCAGTCATTCAGGCCTAACGAGCCATTCATTTGATTCAGGTGTGTTGGAGAAGGGATGCTTTTAAAGTTGCAGGATTGTGGCTCTTGAGGACTGTACTCAGCCAACCCTGAAATAGCACCTCAAGCTCCGAAAGGACGTTGTTATAGGGGATTATCACGCTTACAGACCCGATTTTCAGATGTATGTGTGTTTTAAGACGCACAAAGTTAAGCACGTCGGTAAACGCTAGCTGGCTAATGCTAGCATGCCGGTGTTGTGCCCCACCGGCTGCAAACAAACATGCTACGTTGTTTTATTATAAAGTTCGGCCCTTCACTCTGGTGAATCGCTTTGATCCACTTCCTCCTTAGTATCACTTCAGTCTGGAATCCGTAAAAATTTCAGTAGGGTTGGCGTTTATTCACGTTATCTACGAAGTAAAGCAGGGACATTGAACTGAACCGGAAGTGGGCTGTCTAACTGTTTAAAAACGGAAGTTCGGAACACGGAAGCGTGATAATCCCCTATTGTGCTCTATAAATAAATTGAAGTTGATTATACAATAAAACAAATTAAAAATCACATCATGTAAATAAATGACCCACCTAAAGTGTGTTGTGGTGTATTTCTCTGCAGAGGAACCATATGCCGTCTTTTATAAGTTTCCTCTAATTTTACCATGTTAAAAATGTGTTTGGCTGCAAACTTTAGGTGGTCAGACATCAACCAATCAAGCATGTGTGAGGGTGAAAATAATTTGTTCAGTTTTGTTGCATCACCCTCCTCTTTGTACCTGATCCTGGCTGCAGGGTAGTGCAGAGAAGGGATTATTTTCTGTGTTTTATGAAGTTAATGCTTTGACCCAGTCTGTAAAATACAGATTTTTTTCCATTCACTAATTTGTTCTGCAACTAGTAAAACCCAGTCTTTTCATTTCCATTTCTCTGGCTCAGCAGTTGAACACACTTATTGATCCACCTCACCTTCACTTGTGGGGGAAGGGAAGGAGGAATTTCACAGGACAAGTTTGAATTTTTTTTTTTTTTGATGTTTGCAAAATGTACTCAACCTAAGAATAAAATAATTCTCATACACGTACTATATTATACTTTTATAGGTAATATGTAAAACAATATTGTCTTGGATTTAAAAATGTAATATTTCTTGACATATTCCAGCACTGTCTCTGTCTGGGAACTAATCAGTGAAAGCTGAAAACATGAGACTGTATTGTTGTGGTCTGTGAGTCTTTGGTTTAGTTGTTTTGTTTTTTTTTTTTTCATTGTAGTCTTTCCTTTAGTTTATTTTTTTTTGCTGTTTTTCTTTTGACTTTTACTCCTCTTTTTTCAGTTTAATCTAGTAGTTTATCCTCTTGCGTATCTGTTCAGTTTACTTTCTGCTCCTTGATTCTGATTTCTAATTGTCACACCTGCTTCTCGTTTTGTAATTAAGCACACAGGTTTTCCTTCGTTTAATGTCTGTTTATTGTGTTAGTTGTGTTTGTCCTATTATTCCCAGAATTCCCCTCATCCAGTCGTCTTACTTATACCTTTGTTAGTTTTTGTTCCTGGTGTTCCTACTTCCTCAGTGTTTTTTCTTTCATCTAATTAAACAATCTTAGTTCACACATCCACCTGTGTGTCCTTCAGTTTGCATTTAGGTCCATACCGTCTGGCCTCCTTCTGCTTTAATCCCTGACATTTACTACCAAAGTAAAATTTTTCATCTTCTAAGTTATCAAGCTGCAACCACTTGACACATAGGTAAAGTCTCAGCTTACTTGCCTCTGTTCTGCTGTCCTCCTGTGAAAGAAAAGTGAAAGCAAGATGTTATTTATAGAAAAGTTTAAAGCTGAAGAATTTAAGAAAAATTTGGAATCCTTTTATCTTAAAATACCACCATTTTTTCCACTATAAAACAATGTCCATTACTTACAGATATACACATTTCCTGTGGGAATGAGTGACACTGCAGCTCTTCAGGCCAGGAGACACCAAAGCTATTCATTAGACTTTCACAGTCCCGTCTGGCTCTTTCACAGAAAGACCTGCAGGGCTGCTGCACCTGCCCCTCCACACACTGCGGGGCGTACACCCGACACAGGAAGAGCCGTATGTCCGCTGAGCACACGGTCTGCACCATCGAGTTGAAAAAGGACATCTTGGAGACCGCTTCTCTTTGGCTTGTGTGACCCAGGAGATTTGGAACAATGGTCACGTTGTAAGACAAGCCTTGGCACACGGGTATGATGATGGGCTCGCAGATTCCCCCGCTGCTGCTCACTCCATACTGCAGACATGAGTGCACACTTTTACTCCTGGTCCCTCATGAGCTACAGTATTGTACATTTTTCTTATTTTGAGAGTATTTATGTATTTTACATAATTCCGGTTCAAATATAACTGTTTTTTGCTGGGAAATGATATTGTATTATTATAATGATATTGTACACTAAAATTCTACATCGACTTCAAGAGAGTCCTATAAGGGCTGGGTAACAAATGTGATTGGAGAGATAAAAATAAATATTAAGGAAAAAAGACTACACACAAGCTTATACCTGTACACTGTGCTGGTAAATTGAGGCACTGGTGATCAATGGGGGCTCATTTTAAGCCAGGTGTTATGTTTGGTTAATGAAAAAGTATCAAATTTGGACCACAGGTCCCATTGGCATTGCTTCTGTTTGTGAGGGCAGCTATCAGTGGATCTGATATTTAATGCAGAAATTAAACTCAGATATCTAATTCTCCAGTTTCTCCAATACTGCAGCATTAAAAGGAAGTGCATCTGAAAGTTATATCATGTAAACATGCTAATAAATCCCCCAAATAAAACCATGGGAAAAGGATGAAAAGAATACTTTTGTGCAATGCAGAAAACAATCAGCATGCTCTCGGTTTGCGAATCAGTGAATGTTTCTGATGGGAAAGCTAAGCTAAAAGCTACATAGGAACAAATTTGTGCCTTCAAAAGAGAAACTCAAACTCACAGCAGTTTGAGTAAACACAATGGATTATGATTTTACTCTGCCTACTTTTGGATCCAAGAAAACAAAACTTGGACAATCCAGAAGATGCCGCAAAGAAGACTATACGGCTTGTTCCGAGTTGTTTTCATGATACATGAAATTATGTAGTCTGAATGAATTCAAATCTTATACCAGTATGGATAAGCAAAATGGTTGTTTTGGTCCTAAAAGTTCTACATTAAAAACTACTCTTGCATAAGTGGAATAGAAAAAACCTTTTAGTGAGCTGGCTCTGTTTTAAATGAAAATTACAAATCATACATGATACAGCTTGGTATGAACACCTGGTATGACCCTTCAAACATATTTTTTTTTATATTTGAGAGACGGGGCAGACTTACCTGGTCACAGGACTCTGTGCTAAATGTCTCACAGTTGAGGATTTCAGGCCACGGGAGGCCAAACCTGTTCATCAGCGGCGCACAGCTTGCTCGTACCTGCTCACAGAGTGTTCTGCAGGGAGGTTGAGGTTTCCCGGACACACATTTGGGAAGGTACACAGAGCACAGGAAAGGCTTTAAATGAGAGGAGCACCCAAACTGTACAAGTGGTGCAAAGGTACTTAATGTCAGGCTGGCATCTTCCTGTGTTTTGTGGCCAGTAATGCCAGGCAGAGCAGTTTCTGTATAAGAGAGGTCTCTGCAGAAAGGAATGGTAATGGCCTGACACGTTGAGGGGAACGCTTCAGGACCATTGAGGAAAGGAGTCTGTTGAATAGAAACATAAATCAGTCCATTGAGAACAAATACGTTACTGTATTCTCAAAAACCATAAACTCATCGAGTCCTCTCTGCTCTTGCTACATAAATGTTTTAAAAATTGTGTAAAACCCTATATCTCAGTTTTCTGCAGTGATTTGTTGTAGTACTGGCTGACAGTTTCAGCTGCTACCATATTAGGAAGAAAAACCTTCTATAAAACTTTTGTTCAGATACTTATCATAAACTCTGCACTGACTGACTTCAAAGATGAAAACATTTCCTATCAGACAAACTTACCTGTCCGCATGACTCTGTGGTGAAAGATTCACACTTCAAAGACTCAGGCCATTCAAATCCAAAATTGTTCATCAGCGTTACACAGCCGGACCTCGCCAGCTCACAGAGTGTCCTACAGGGAGGCTGACGTCTTCCTGAGATACATTTAGGTATGTACACTGAGCACAAGAAAGGCTTCAGGTGCGCGGAGCATTCCACTTTAATAAGTGGGGAAAACTGATGAAACGTAAAGCTTGCCTCGTCCTGTGTTTTATGACCCATAATATTGGGCATGATGGTCTCTGAATAAGGCTGATCTTCACAGAAGGGCACGGTGATTGGTTGACATGCTGCAGGGGAGCTTTCACTTTGGGATGAAACGGGGTTGGCAGGGATGGATTGACCCTGGAGGAGCAGAAAATACCAAATTAGTGATGCATTTAATTTTCATCAATCACAGGAGGCCTTTTCCCCTGTCATTTTACCGCATTAACTGACACTGGTGGCCTTCAACATGAAGAGGGATTTATAATTTACTATTTTAACTATAGGTCAAACTTAAGGTTTTAAGTTGAATTTTCACAGTTCTAGGCACACTCATATGCACACTTATGCTGAATTCATCTTAAAACAACAACAAGACCAAAAAAAGCCACAAAATTTTAGTACCTTTAAAAACTATCACTATCATTAGTTAAATAATTACTTAAAACTTTGTGCATGTACTTAAAGATACACGTAAAATTAAGGCTATTATATCTTATGTACCATAAGGACCAGCAATCCATTTATTTAATTGTTTATTTATGTGTAGTTAAAATTAAAACAGTACTGTTTGTAGCAGTGGGATTGCAACCCACTGTTACATGAAAAAGAAAAAACACTAAAAACTGTATTAAAACTAGACACAATTATTTTTTTATTTGATCTTTTTTAATTGCATAGATGAATGCAATGTCATCACATTTCAATAAATACTGGATTTAGTTTGTTATAGAATAATGCAATTTATGTACAAAGCTAGATTACAAATACTCCCCAAACCTATACAAAAATACTTTTCTCCTTTAGAAAGTGCATACAAGTTAAGAGACACTTCCAAATTTTGGGGGTACCAAAAATTAAAAAAGCAATAAGAGCAAGATGTATGTCTAGTGTAGGAGTTAAGCTCTGGAATAAAGCGAAACTAGATATAAAACTTAGTCAGTCAATACTTATATTTAAAGCTAAACTTCATAACAACATATTTGAGAGTTACAAAAATGATATAATAAAGTGTTATGGCCAAATTGTTCAGGTTAGCCATTCTAACTGATATTTTTTTGGATTAAATTTGGTTGGATCATATTATTTTGTATGTTTTGCTTTTCTGTTTATTTGTTTGTTTGTTTGTTTGTTTTTTATTTAGTTTGTTTTTGTTGGCATATAAGGTATTGCTCCTGCCAATTGAGCCAGGCTATGGCAGCATTGTGATGGATAGGATGATGACTGATGGAGATTGTTGGTGAGGACTTCATGGCTGAATAAATTAAACTGAACTTAGAAAATATCTGTTGCATCACATTTCAGTGGTGAGTCTACATTTCCTAAAAAGATGGATTCAGTGTAAGGTAGTGCACACATACAATAATTTAGGCAGAAAACTCAAGTATTACTCCCATCCACATGCATGAACGGCTCAGAACAGGGGAGAGAAAAGATTTGTAGGAAATAAAAAGTTAATTACCACATCTCAAGTGGTAATCTAATATAAATATAAAGCAAATTTGTCAAATCAAATAGTTATATTATTCCATTTAATCAAAAAACAAAACAAAAAACAACAACAAAAAAACCCATAACTGAAGTGTTGCCTGTAACAAATCCTTAAAAGATTTACACTCCTATCTTTACTTAAGGAAAAAAAGGGGGAAATGCACACACAAGGGTTCAAAAACAGAATAATCAAATCAGTTTAATCTCACCTGTACACAGTTGGACTCTGGTAGAGATTCACAGCGGAGCTTCGATGGCCAAGTCAACCTCTTTGTTCTTAGTATGGACTCACAATCTCTCTTGACTTTCTCACAGAGAGCTCTGCATGGTTTCTTACGACTGTCGTCCTCAGAGTTGCATTCAGGCACAACAACACGACACATGAGTGTAGCGATGTTAGGTGAGCAGGCTGTCCCCACAATCTGACCAATTTGCTGCAGGACGTAGCCTTGGACTCCGCTGGGATGGAGGGTGGTGGTATATCCCAAACCTTCACAAAAGCTGGACGTAACTGGCTTGCAGCTTGGCCTTTCACTTCTCCAGCTTTGTGCCTGCAACAGAGGCAGACACACAGCCACCAGGAACAAATGCTTCATAGTTGTAACTCTGAGACAGCTCTGCAGTTACAGAGCTTTTGGTGGGTTGGTATTGCTGTTATGCTTCTCCAAGGTTAGGAGGTGGAGTACAAGTCTGCGAATGAAGTTTCTACAAACAAGGCACTGATTCAGGATCACTGACAAGGTCACAAAACAATAGGATGCCCAGCATGAAACTGATCTGAGAGCAGGGGCCCTGTTCTGATCATTGCAGCATGCACACATGGCTGTGATTATGTGCTTTCTGAGTCACCAATGTGGGGGATGTTTGTCTTTAAAACTGGCATAATAAACCTGAGTTATGGACAAAAAGTAATTCAGCACAAATAGGAAAAAAAGCAAAAACTATGGACACATTTTTAAAAATCTAATTGAAAAAAAAGAGTTTATCTGTGCTTGTCTGGGGAGTTGCAGTTGCCCATCCAACCCAGTGGTACTGGATTTTTTGTTAATGGTTTACATTCTTACTGAGAGGTGCTAAAATCTTATTTAACATTTCAAAGAAAAATAAAAGTTCAATTTTAACAGTTTAGGAATCCTGAGATCAGTTGCAAGTCTCTCGTATGATGTTTCTGACGAAGCAAAACACCAAACACCTCTCCATCGTAATGCTGGACACTCATTATCATTAGCTCATACTGTACCCGACTTCTCTGTTTCTGATAGTACCTTAATGAGTTTTCCTTTAGAAACAAAACAAAGATGACAATAACTTATTGCTACTTTTGATTTAACGTTGTCCTCCAAGGTCATAGGTCACCTCCTAAAAGTGGATTTTTCTCTTCCCGCTTACTAGTTCTCATGGCTGTGGTAAAAGCATTACGTTTCAAGGATTCTGGCCACTGAAGGTCAAAATTGCTGTTCAGTGACGCACAGCCAGACCTCACCTGCTGGTGTTAAGATCTTTAGACACATTTATGTGAGCCTGAGCACTAGAAATGCTTCAAATAAGGGTAGTATTCTGCTTTTACAGGTGTAAAAAATTAATGTATCTCAAGGCCAGCCTCCTCCTGAGTACTGTGACCTAAAATGTAGGGCAGAATGGTCTCAGGCAGATCTTTGCAGAGACGGACAGTGATCATCTGACACATTGAAGGGGTCACAGTAGCATGGATGGCTTGACGCTGAAGGAGCAAGAAAAATATACTGTATTTAATTTTGATCTAACACAAGTACCCTTGCTGATGGTCTTTGTTTTGTCATTTTCATCCCAGCCTGTTAAATAAGTGTTACATCAAGAAGATCAAGAAGGTTCTGGCCAGGAGAGTTCAGCCTCAGCTGTAGAGGTGAGGTTCAGAAAGAAGATGGATGTTCAGAAAGATGATGGCTAGCTGCTAATCGGCTGTTGTCTCGCCATTTATCTGTTATTGTTTAGCATTGGTCAGCTGTGGAATTCACAGGACTTCACCTACTCTGACGTCGGAGGTCACATGATTCCAATACTGTGGAGTGGTTGTGAAGGAGAGTTTTATCCCCTCCCCTTCCCTTTTTAAGTAATACTTCCTGGTTCTTTTCAACTTAAGAGACCTAAAAGTTACTGCCTCATCTCAGGGAATGACTTTCTGCCATTATAAAGAACATGAAACGTACACTTTAAGGTATACGGTCATGTGATTTCTCCCCAAGAAAGATCTGTACAAAAACTGAAATCCACAAACTGAAATCCATCCATCCATACGTTTAACCCTTGCTGTAAAGCTCTTTGTGTGTCCGTTGGGTACTATATATAAATAAACTTGATTTGATTTAGATATAAATCTTAAAGGAATCATGAGTATTGGGCCCTTCAGCCAAGTTGCCTGTTAAGCCTCATTATGTGGAACTCGCACTCTAGAGTTTAACTAGTCAAGATTCACACTGGAGCCCCATGGTTCAAAATGACCACTTTGCTCTTAGTTTGGACTCATGTTGTCATTTCTTCATCCTCATGTCTGCTGGAGAAACAGCTGCAGATACACAACCACCACCAACAAATGCCTCGTGGTTCATGGTGATTTCAGAGTTCAGGTTTGGTAGCTACTAGTGTTTGTGCTGATTTGCCTAAAATGTGGAATACACAAATGAATCTTTTACAAAAGGGGTACTGATTACCTTTGGTAAGGTCACACAAAAAAAGATACTTCACACAGCATGAGAGTCAATCTGGTCTCAGAGCTGGGGGAGAAATTCAAACCCCATGAACATGAGCTGTGTGGCACTTGCAACATCTGGTTGTGATGATGTACCTGGTGGTTTACCAAGTGGGTGATAATCAGTTCCATAAATCAGCCACAACACACAAAATACTTGGACAGAAAGAATTTTAGAACTGATATAACTGTAAAACAATGACGGCTGACAAGTTTTTAAGACCATTGTCTCTGGTACACATGAAGTGTTATTTCCTATGTTCCATATTCACTGTATCTCATCATTTATTACATTTAGTGAAGCATTAGTTAATTACTTATTTAGAAAAACAGTTATTTTTACTCAGCAACATACAATCAGAGCATAAAAAGATGTAATAAAATATGTGGGAGTTGATTCAAATTCAGAAAAAAGAATCATTTGCATGTCTTCAAATCTGCTTGAAAAGGAGTGAAGAAGTTTTCTTCTTCCAGCTTCTTTTCAAGCATTAAGGATGGAGATTTTTTTTTTCTTTCTCTCTTTTCTTTTCTTTTTTCTTGTGCCAGTATTATTCTATTAAGTGAAATTGGTCTGTTAAATGCTGTTACATGTGTTTTTCTGTTTTGTTATGAGTGCTTGAAATTAATCAACAAACTGAAATAAAATAAACTAACTGTAAGGAGAATTAGCTGTTTCGTTTGCACAATGACTTATAAAGACAGAAGCAGAAAGGATGGTGGACTTTTTTGGTAGATACCAGATTGTTTTCTCTTTTCAAAGATTCCAATAGTTTTGACTGCAACTACTGGTCATCAAGTGTAAAGTCCTATATCTGTTTCAGTAATAAACTATTCCAAACACAACTTTTGGGAACACCAATCGCATTAATGTATCTAATGACTGAAATTCTAAAACCCTGTAGAAAGATCTATATGTTTTATAAGAATCTGCAGGACATGCAATCTGAAGCAAACACTGCACCATATCCTGTTTATAAGGAGAAATTTACTGGATAGAACTTCAACTCAACCTCTATAACTGTAGGCTTTGTGGTGTGAGGGTGTTTGGGTTTGTCATTACCTTTTCTCTGCTGTTTTATTACTCTTTCAGGTCAAATACAAACCTGACTTATCAAAGGTTCTGCATTTGTTTTCTCACCCTTTTTGTGGCTTATGAGCAGAGTTATACACAATATTGTTTTTACTCAAAATGTGATGAGTTCAGACCAAGTGGTCTGTTGACTCTATACCATTAAAGCGATAGCAGACAAAAACAGCAAAACCCTGACAAAGTCAAGAATGTACAAGACCTCTTTGCACATTTTCAGTGAGAAAGAGTGTGGTGTGTTTTATACTTTTTACTCTTTTGTAAAAACTGTTGCCTTCCAGCACCCCTAATTTGAATTTAAAGAGGTGAGTTGAGATCATGTTACAGTTGTAAAATGCAACACTTTACAAAGGAGGTTTTACTTTCACCACATAAAAATACAGTAATGAGCTCAAGAAAGGCATCTTTAAAGTAAATACAATTAAATAAAACATTGTTAAATGAGGAACACATCAGCAAAAGTTATGAAATATTTTGTGGCAGGAACAGATAACACAACTAAAGAGATTATTACACAGAACGATTTCTTCTAGGAGCAACATTTTCATACCCAGATGTTTTGTAACGCTCTTTTTGAATTAATTTTAATTATAACCAGAGGGGAAAGTGTAGAAAGTATAGTCCTGCTGCCTGGAAATCTAACAAATAAAGCAGTAGACGTCACTATTAACAAAATCTCTGTTTTCCAAATGTGTTTCCTGACCACACTAAAGCACATACAGCAAGAATAAGAAGGCACAGCAGCGCAACACTGTTGAGTTTTTAAACCAGTAATCATTTACCAATCAAATAATGTATAAAACTCCTTCCAGAAAAGCTCAGTGGTTTTCCGTAATGCAGCAACAACCTGAAACCTGCCATTAGTTAATTGTAGAAGAGTACAAGTTTTGGTGTCACTGTATGGGATTCTTGATTAGGTCAGTCTCAGACACTCAAAACAAATAAAAAATGCTAAAAAAAAAAAAAAAAAAATCTTACAAATATTAATGACACTTTTATTATTCTTTTAAAAAATGCAGAGAAAATATTTAGAACTAAATTGGATCAAATTATGACCAGCTTGTGCAAGCTTTTAAACACATTTTGAAGGTACTTTGCAGGTACCAGGTACTTTGCAGGTACTTTGCCATCTGTGGATCAAATCTCTCTTTGACCCGAATATTTTGATTGACAGTCTCCCCATCATTTTGGATCATTTCAGTGCACTATACAATAAAATAAGTCATCAGGTTCTCAGTTTTCTTTTGCATCTATGCTGCTGGCCATCATACATGCATGCACCGGAACAGCTTATTTGGAAAATTTTCTCAGCCAAAAATACTTTTGCAATTAAAAACTCTTTGATGCAGATTGACCACCATCATACTCTTCTCATGGCAACACTTCTCTAGCAGCCCATTCGTTTTTGCTTCAGTCAGCGTATGTTGAATTATTTGTAATGAGCTACATAAATGCATATAATGTTATTTTGATATGTTTCATATTTTTAACACCACCCCAGAGTAATTACAATATATTTTGTTTAATGTTTATTAACAGAAGATACATGTTTATTAGGAATAACGATTCGCAATAACAATACTTGAAAAAATTTAATATGTTTTTTTGGTGCACTGCATTATAATGAATGATGATTCTTTAACATCTCTAATTCAAAAAATATTTTGTTAAAGATTAATGTGATCAGCATGCCCTCTGACGAGTTACTGTGAGCACAGTTTATACAATTATTTAATAATTGGATCAACAATGTTTCCAATTCCAATACTTTATATCATTATGTTATATTATACTGTGTTGTATTAATGCACCCAAAATTTGGTCAGTTCCACACACTAGAAATGCTCTCACATGTCATTACACACACACCTACTGTATAAACAAGCATGATTGATACGAGTGTCCTGGGGTTACGGCTAAGAAAACTCTGTCACCCGTGTTTGAGCATATGTGAAAAACAGCGTGTGAGGGTTAAACAACCTTTTAAAGATGCAACAAAAACAATAACCTGCTGGAGCCACTTGAAGCAAAGCTTTTATTATTGGTTTGAAGGTAAGAAACAGTGCAGCAAAAACAACAAAAAACAAATTGACCCGTAAAGCTCCATTTAAAAGAGACATAATAAATTAGATTAAAAACCAAGAAAACCAACAAGACTCACATTCAACCAGACATAAAGCCATGCAGTAAAAGTAAAAGGCAAGTATGACTGTCAGGACACACATACAAGATTTATTTTGGCAAGCTAATGTCCAAAAAGGCCAGAAATATTCCTTATATATCCATGATTTAATATGACTAAAAACACGAGTGAAAAAAATTGCATATTCCCTTTTTGTCCTCATGGTCTAGAAGGCTTCAGAGCTACCAGCACAAAGTTTCTTGGAGAGAAGTTTGGGTTGAAGAGAGGAACTAAGTGACAGTCCACACCTGCAGAGAGAGACAACACTTTAGTGTAAGAGCATGTAATAACCCACAAATCCACACGAGTTTGGGCTGAACAATGTTGGAAAAAACTATCACGGATTTTTTTTTTAACCCTTTGATATATATTGCAATATATATAAAAAAAAACCCCAGAAATTTTCAGCAGACTTGAATATCACTTCAAGTTATGCTGTTAAATTATTCTAATTTTTTGAGTTTTTGAATTTGAGATTTTCTTAAGCTGCAACTTCTAATCACCAACATCCAAACAAATAAAAGCTTGAAATATTGATTCACATATTATTTGTCTATACAATATGTAAATTGCACCTTTTAAGTTGAATTATGGAAATACATGAACTTTTTCAGAATATTCCAATTTTTTGGGTCGTACCTGTATGTGAAATGAAAAGCAATTTCCTCTCATTGAGTCGAACGCGTTTATAATGAACAGCGATTTTTTAGTTTTTCTTCATCCAACATTGGGTTAAGTGAACGTTGCTGAACTCATCATCACGTTGTAATGAAAGAGCAACAAATTTGGAAATAACATGACAGCATTTAATTCAATTGTTATGTTAGATAAACATCATTTAACCCGACCACGGCACATTTACCCAAAGCTGGTGGTAATCCTGCAGGTGCTGAAACATATTTGACCATTTCCTTCTTTCACAGCAACTTTTTAAGGCTGCTTTACCTTTACAGGCTGGCAACACATTACGACCCCTAAGCCATTTTTCTCAAAAGAAAAAAAAAAATCCAACAAAAATGATAATCTATTTGTTTGGGGGAATAATTCTTCCTCTGCTGTACTTTCCCACTTTCACATGCCTCTTTTGCAACTTGCACAGAACAAAAACAAAGCAACATAAGCAGCAACATGTGGATGTTGTGCAACTTTGTTTTTGTTCTGTGTCAGCTGTGTTGATCTGGCTTTGTGGTTCAGGCATCATCTTTAATGGAAAGTGGTGACATAGAGCGATCTTTATGATTTATTAATGGAGGCATATAATATTGTGATTACTTGTGAAATTATCATGACATCCCTCATCAGTGTTACGTGTCTCACCGTTCTCCTGCAGGTAAATCATCCTGTCCAGCAGCACCAACGTCTCCACCACAGGAGCCAGCAGCAGGGCCAGGCTGAAGTACACCACCACCCTGTTCTGATGCCTCAACATGGCCTCCACTCGCTCCAGGTCCAGGGGCAGGTTGGGAGGAAGGCCGACCCGAGCCAGACCCAGACGGGCATATCTGAGAGGGAGGGTATATGTAGACGCAGGTGGGCAGGAGCCGTTAGTTTGACCAATTAAGTATCACAAAAAAAGATATAAGTGTCATGAATAGGGCTGGGAAAAAATATCAATACACTGAAATATCCCGATATTTTCATATGCAGATTTTTATATTGATATTTAAAAATGCGATATTGATCTATTTTACCAACGAAATCTCGCAAGATTTCAGAAAACCCACGAGATTTTGTGACAGAACAACAAAAATCTTAATCTCGTAAAATAGATTGATACCGGGTTTTTAAATATCGATACGATATCATTATATGAAAATATCACAATATTTCAGTGCATCGACATTTCTTCCCAGCCCTAGTCTTGAACCTTGAATGAAAACGTCAGAAATGAGATGGGAGGAGGTAAACAGACTGCAAAATATAGTAGGTTTGCTTTTAATTTGCTGAAATTTAAAACTTGCATGAATGTCTGGAGGCCGCAGTGTTCACTCACTCTGTAAAAGGTAGTAGGTGAGCTTTCTTTATGGTCTGGATTCCTGCCCTGCGCAGATCTGGCCTCGTATCCCTGATGAAGGTTTCCAGCATCGCTCTGTAACAGTGGGTCCTGAGCAACTCGCTTTCCTCCCTGAGCCTCCGTATGTAGTCCTCCACAGCATGACAAGCCCCCTCTCTGGCCTTATAAGACAGCTGATGTCCCGGCAACCCCGCCACCCAGGAGCTCATCGGGAACCCAAACTCAGAGGGAAACGCTCCAGGGTCTGGAGTGAGAGGAGCAGAAGGAATGACCAATCCTGGGGGGGTGGGGTTTTCTTTGGTTGTGATTTTCATGTAGCAACACGCCACAGAGGTGATGCCGCGAACATGTGGGCAGTTGACAAAATGTCGTAGAAGGGTGGCACTGAGATCGCCGCAGGCGTGAAGACCAGTCAGGACGAAGTCTGGAGAGCTTTGCAGGCTGTTCTCGTCTCGGCTGACCTCCTGATCAACAGCCTGGATGCCTGAGCAACGATTCTCAGCTGATGACTCATCTTCCTGTGAGCGAGCATCAGAGTGTGATGGTGATGTCTGGATAACACAAGAACATCCCTGATGGTCAAAGCCACGTGGTCTTTTCTTGCTGGGTCCAGAGGGAGTCGGGGGATCTTCAGCATTATGATCTGAAGCTCTTAGCTGCTTGATGAAAGCCTCCCATGATGCCCTGGGGTCTACCCAACCAGCCACATGCCTGGGAAAGGGCTGGGACAAAGCCAGCTGAGAGGAGCAGTTCTAAGACACGGAAAGATGTTTAGTAACTATTTATGTCATATATGACAGGAAGGAATGATACACTCAATCATCTTTTGCACTGGAACTGATACAGAGAAAACAATACTTCATCGGAGGATGAACACTTATATTTATGTGATGGATGAGTAGTTGTAGAAATTCATAAATGATTGAGAGGCCATCCACTTTTAGGGACAATTCAAGCAATTCATTCCTAAACATGGAAATGAGGAATATTACTAATTACTAACGGGGGGGGGGGGCGTTTTTTTTTTTTTTTTTTTTATTTTTCCTTTTTTTAGATATTTTTTTTATATTTATTTTTTTTTTTTACATATTTGTAAAAAAATAAAAAAAATAATTTTATTTTTTATTTATTTTTCTTCCCATAAGGAATTTCACAATAAATATATATAAAACCCCAGGATTTTTATTTTTTTTAAAAAAAAAAAAAAAAAAATTATATCCCTCTTTTCTATATTGGGGATATTTTCCCCTTTTCTTTTTTTTTTTAAAATTTTTTTATATTTTTTTTTATTTTATTTTTCCCCCCACCCTATTACTAACTTTTTCTGCCTTTCCTTCTCCAAGGCCCACAGTAGCTGTCCATCAAATCTGGATGCCATAGAAACAAGAGTGTGGTCGGCCTCAATTGCAGTCACAGATAGTCCGAGACCAAAAGACAGGAAACGAGTAAGATGACCCTGTTTAGTGCAAAACATGTAAAGATTTTTAAGCTTCAATTAAAAAAACAAAAAAAAAAATCTAACCAAAGAATCAGGCGCTTTTAAAGCTTAAAAAAACACACACACACACACACACACAGAAAAATCATCTGTAATCAAAATGTGTATGTTTTAGGAAAATGTTGAAGGATTTCACAGTAGATGAATTAAGCATGCGACTCTTGCATGCTGCACAGTAAATCACCACGGCTTGCAAATGATACCTGCCCAGAGCCCACATCCACTACACTTCTGCAGTCAGTCTGGTCACAAAGTTGTTTCACCAGCTGTCAGAAAACAGAACAAGAAAAAAAAAAGATCACTTTTACTGGAATATAAACAATGCATGTATTCAAACTTTACAAAAAAACAAGAATCCCTGTACCACTCCAAGCTTTCGGATCTCATGCTGTTTCTTGGGTTTAACGTGTTTCCTGAATATGTGTCCCAGCAGAGAACTCTGGCTCTGGTTTTCCTGGAACTCCTCAGGCTTCAACAAACTGGCTACCTCGCCTCTGCACTCTCTGGGGAAAGCAAGGGCATGAGCTGTGGCACGGAAAGCCAAAAGAGACAGCGGCCACACCGAAGGATATCTGTAATGACAAAGTGTTTGTAGTTATTATTCATTTACCTCGCTGCTCTCTATTAGGTTTACCAATATTATTTTTTCTGTAAGGGATGCACAGGTTAATTTTCTTTTTCTGTATTCAAAATTCCCCCTTATGTTTATAACTTAGCATAAAACATGTAATCGATTATATAAAAGCTTACTGAAAACAAGAATGTTTTGATTCTTTTAATTCTTATTGAGGGAATAAGTGAAAGGTCTGTAACTACTCCTGTAGTTTTCATTTGAGTTGACCTTTTGCTATCCCTTTTCTTTTCATCCCTTTCTTTAAGCATTTATAAAGGTACATCGTTATAACCCAGCAGTACCTCCTTTCTTCATGATAAGTATCCAGTAATAGATCTGCAATCTGTGGATATGTCAGGTCCTGCAGGACCAGCTGCCAGGTGCTGGGTAACGTGTGCCAGAGATCTTCAGAGAAGAACTCCTGCAGGTGAAAAAACAAACCGACTTTTAAAAATAAGACATATCCCAACTGTGCAAAGAGTACAAATGCACCACAGATAATAAGGAATACATAAGCAGCACAGAGTGCAAATTGTACACAAAAAATCTGTACGCACGATAATATAGGAGTCAGTCAGATGGTTGTATTGAGACAAAAAAGCTGCGATTCTCTTCGCCAGCTCCTTTTGTTGCTCTGAAGAGAAACTTGGTGTAAACATATCAACATGCTGTACCGCTAACAGAACTGACATGAGAGTTGATGTAGAGCTAATGCTAACATGCGTTAGCTTGTTAAAGCTACCTTGTTGTTGTAATTAAAACTAACGGTGTCTAGAATGCGGAGACGACTACCAGTTTGCTGCTAAAGTGTGAATTTATAACATAACTAAACGTACAAAGCTTTACATTGACCAATTCCTGGTCGCTTCTCACTTAGCTCACTGTAACTTATGTTGCCTGTCGATGCGTTCACGTACCCCCGTACGTTTAACTATGTTGGTGGCCGGGTCATTACTTTACATAACTGAAACCGGATTCAGTGGTAACTTTTGGAATGAGTAAATACAAGTTATTATTATTAGTAATAAATTAAATTGAAAACGTTATCTGATCTAAATTCTTATATTAAAATTAATCATAAACGTTCTGAAAAACGAACAGCCGCAATACCCCCTGAAGCCAGCACGCCCCGGAAATTAATGTTTTGTTGAGCAGGAGGAAGCCTCGCGTGTTCCTGGCGTGCAGCAGGTCTGGTTTTGTGTTTCACATAGCTATTCTCAGAGATTTCCTTTAAAGGAATCTATCGATGTGGACTAGTGATTGTTCATAAACAGATTGAGTCGATTGTTCCTTTCGACGATCAACATTTCACTCATATAAAGACATGACGGTTAGCGTTAGCCGTTATCAACCGCTAGCTAACGTTTATGTCAAAGGCGAGAGTAGCGAACAGCGGAGTAAAAATATATGAACTATCTTTCATTCGTCTTTGGATGATAGGATATCAGTTTCTTTTCAGTTACTTTTGTAGTAACGTATAAGTCACTGTCAAATTGTTATTTAGGTATGAGCTTGGTTGAGTCCAACTCAAAAAATGACATGTTTTGACATTCTTATTGATATTCCCTAAGTTTTACTTTCCTGGAAAAAGAAGTGAGAGAATGTGGACCAGCCTACAATCGGGACTAATTTGGCACCAGATTAAACACTGTTTTAAGTTTTATGTTCCTCCCCTGTGACTATAAATTCAAACAAAAACAACATTTGTTTACAACTGACTTGATCCTTAGCATGAGCTGCTTGTGACTTCGGGACTGGAATAAGACTCATCAATTTAAAGTTCGTGGTTAGTCTCTTCTGTCGTCTTCTATTTGATTTTTGTATATTGACATTTTTAATAATGTTAGATTTAAATGACATTTAGTCAGTAAGCAGATGCTTTTATGTGACTTGCAAGCGAGCGAAATGGTTACGAGGTGCCAGTGCAATGAGAAACCCTGGTTTTTAGTAAGTGCTTCATCAAATCTAAGTATCTTTAAATGACAGAACTCCTGTAGTGGACTTTATAACTGTTTGAGGGCTATCTACACCAATAATTACTATCATAAACTATAGATAGTTGTTTGTCATTTCCTTGTGCTGCAAGAATATTTACAAACTCCACACCACAAGCAAGACAGTAACAGCAGCAGTAAATAGTATTTGGGGGATTTCTTTTGGAATCATTTGGTGAACAGTATTAAAAACTGACAGCCAGTCAAAGCACATTGAGATCCTAACATCTATTTCAAGTCTTAACACTGTTTTCTTGTTGTCATGTGGACACTATGTAGTGAGCATAGAGAAAAAGCTCAGTCATGAACTCCAAATACCTCTCTTTTTTTTGTGTGTGTGTGTGTGTGTGTGAAGGATGGTCAACACTATTGCAAAAACCTTTCCACTCAAGTCTCAGCTGTCTGCTGACACTTACTGAATGTTAAAATAAAATGAAATTAGAAAAAAAAAAAAAAAATTCTTCAAAATATTATAAATATTTCTTTTTTTTTTTTAAAAAAAAAAAAGTCGTTGTCTTTTTCTTTGGGGGTTCGGGGAAAATTCCCTTTTTCTCCCCCCCACGAACTCCACCCCCCCAACCCCTTTTTATTTTTCCCCTTTGGAGGAGGTGGGAAGTGCCCCCCATATTCTTCTCCTTGTGAAGTTTTTTTTTTAACATCATTCCAAAATAACAAAATAACATAATACTGAAAATTACCTGCAAAAAGACATAAATTTACTGGGAAGACACTTCCAATTGTCTTATACTGTATTAATGGGGTTTCCGATTTATTATTTATTTATTTACTGAACTCAGTC
Source organism: Atherinomorus stipes (assembly GCA_023101725.1). NCBI lineage: Eukaryota > Metazoa > Chordata > Actinopteri > Atheriniformes > Atherinidae > Atherinomorus > Atherinomorus stipes. The sequence continues at coordinate 73,557 of JALJCO010002978.1, read as the reverse complement.
TACTGGTTTTCTGTTTCTTTTTTGTGTAGCTAGAATTGGATTAAATCCTAATGTTTTAAAAATAAACCATTGAAAGGGAAAAGGAAACTGCTAGGACATCAAACTACTGTTTGTTTTTGTTGTGGCCAAAATGAAAACAGAAAATATGCTGTTGTCATTTAAAGACAAAGTAACTACTCAGAATCTGCTCTGGTTTATTTACAGCAGAACTTGAAAAATCCTGACCTATTTTAAATTTCCACATGTTATCACTCCCCTAATTAGAAACTCCAGTTAAACTTGAATTTTAACATGTTCGGATGCTCCGTAGACACACATCAGTTGTGAAAAGCTTTGAAGCTCAGTCAGTCTGGACACTGTTTTATAATTTGTTTTTCTTGCAGGATGATACAGCTAAACTGGTTTCATCTGATACAAACTGGACTACGAAGAACAGAGACCTATTGAGCCTTTCAAAATAAGCAGAACTTTGTGTGCAAGCCCATTGAGGAAACATCAAATTTGACGTTAACATGTCGGACATTCTGATCAACGTCTGCTCCACTGGTGGCAGCTCACAGGAAACAAGACCAGCAGGAAATAAACAGAAAAACAAGTCGTTTCACAGAAAGATGAAATACTTGGCGGCAAAGGGCTTCCTGAACGCTAAACAAAATCTCCCTCGCTTCAAGTCCAAACATAACAAACCTCCACATCAGAATGGAGCAACCACAAAGTCTGGTTTCAGCATCGCTCATACAAGTTTACCTCATCCAGCCAGCGCTGCCAGTGCCTCTTGCTCTCGGCCTTCCACATCCGCTCACATCCTGCCTTCAGTTGCTATCACTGTGAACAGCCAAGGCAGCCATAAAACACCAAAGGAACCTGTGGATACAAAAACTGCCCCTGGCCCCAAAGCTTCAGCGCCAGGCTGCCATAAACCCACCACCTCTTCGGCAGGGAACCCCACTAAGTACCTTGCTATTGACTGTGAGATGGTGGGTTCGGGACCAAAAGGCCGCATCAACCAGCTTGCACGCTGCAGTATAGTGTCCTATGAGGGAGATGTTGTTTTTGATAAGTTCATCAAACCATCAATGCCTGTTACGGACTACCGCACACGATGGAGTGGCATCCGACCGAGAGACCTCATCAATGCCATGCCGTACGCACAGGCCAGGAAGGAGGTAAGGAAATTTTCACCACAATTTCCCCAAAGTTTCAAAGTGATGCATAAAGTTTTCTCTACATGCAGGGTTACTATAAAGAAAGCATCAAATGTATTTGTAATTTTCATGTTAGAGACCAGAATCACGTCCCTACAATTAAACTAAAGCAATGAAAAATGTACGTGCTTGCTTAACGGCTCATTACAGATTCTCAACAGGAATGACCACTAAACACAAGTGTGAACCAGTTACATCATTAACCAAAAATAAAAGATGAAATAGAAGGAACTCTATATGTTTAGTTGACTTGTTTTTTCTATAGAGTTGGATTTTACCATCATCAGCCTATAAACTTGCTGAGTGCTGCCTGTGATTGAAATGTTTCCATTTGCCGTGTAGGTTCTGAAGCTGATCATGGGGAAGGTGGTCATTGGCCATGCCATCCACAATGACTTCAAGGCCCTCGGTTACTCTCACCCCAATGTCTTGACCAGGGACACGTCTCGAATCCCGCTGCTCAACCTGAGGGCTGGGTTTGCTGAGAAAGAGTGTGCTTCACTGAAGAGACTCACCAAAGCTATCTTCAACCGTGACATCCAGGTAAACAAAGTTATTTGATAGATTAAGTTTGATTTTAGTTAAATCAACACAAATACACCAGCATTTCCTGAAAAGGAATCCAAGTTAATGTCTTAATATACTCTAACCGCTTTTTAAAGGTTGTAAAAAAATGTTGGATATTTCTAATATTTTCAAAGATTTACTTTAAGCCCTATTCTGACGGGATTAGTATTATCTAGTGGGACCACATGTAATTTGTAATAATTACAGAGATTGTCTGTGATTTTAATCCCGTGCGAATCGGCCATGTCTGTGATTTGCAATGTAATAATTCCCTCACAAATTACCTACTATAATTTGCTAAACTCCGAGGTCCTCTGATCATACTAATCCAATGCGAATAGGCATCTCTGTGATTTGGAGAGAAATTACACATTATTTGGCGATACTAGATGCATTTAATTTCCTTTTTGGCGAAGAATGGAGGCTGCAAAATAGGTTTTCCCTCCAAATAACTAGAACAATTTATAAAGCATTAACTTTGGAGTCAGAGTGATAGGGGGAAGTTTCACCAGTCATATGGCCTACTGTATATAAAAAATCCATAAATGGCATTTTCCCTTGGTGAGAAACACTTATTTTGGACAACATGCGGACATGGAGCAAGTTGACGGCCTGTGAGTTATTTCAACACATTTGTCTCTGAATGATCGTGCGCTGCTGATGGAAACGTAGCTGTATGATCAGATGTTGCGCAATACATACATTTTGACATATCTGCTAGATGTCTGTGAATTTCAGTCAAATCTCAGACTTCAGTTATCCCGTGTGAATGCGCAACATAAAAAACAGATGTCGGGGGGTAATTTATTTATTACATGTGGTCCCTAGATAATACAAATCCTGTCAGAATAGGGTTTTTAGTCACATTTTGAACTTTAGAGGCTGTCATTGTTTTTGGTTTTTTACACGTACTCTTGATGACTTGATCTGGATGTAGAAAACAGTTATATGAAACTTCAAATTGCGAGGATTAAAACTTCCTTTGAAATGTTAAAATGATGTCATCACAATTTAATAATTGTTCTGAGCATATGAAACTGAACTCAGCGTCTCTTGTGTCCTCAGACTGGGAAGCACGGCCACTCTTCCGTGGAGGACGCTAAAGCCACTATGGAGCTTTACAAAGTGGTGGAAGAGCAATGGGAGAGGACTCTTGTCTCCAAATCAATGGCCACTTAGTGGCAGTTTTGGGGAGAGAACGTAGAAATGAACGCAATTAAAAACTTGCCTAAAATTTGCCAGTCCTTTTGATAAGAAATTAGTTGAATTGCCATATTATGTGTTTGGTATTCTGGAAAACATCACTAGCAAAAGAGCTGTCAGACCAAATGCCAAGCATGTCCACCTTTAAACTGCAGGTTATCACTGGCGGTTTCAAAAGCTAATATTCCTTCAGCAGGTTTTGAAACAATGTGGAACTTAAAGTTGACCCTTGGGAACATGGTTAGTTTAACATTCGGAACATTTTATTCTTGGTTTCTGGTTTAGTCAAGCACAAGAGTCGAGATGTAGAAGAGGGGGAAATTTTATATCCAGTTAGAATTGTGTAAAATCCCATCAGAAAGCTTGAGGGGATTATTTTTTACTGTATATTTTCTGCACGTTTAATTTTTAAGGAATAATGATGAGTCTTTAAGCATATAAACTGTTTAGTGGAGAAGAAGTCTGTACTCATGCTGGGAGAAGCTTTGTAATGAGAAACCACATACATGTTCACTATGAATGAATACATTCTTTCTCAGGATTTACATTGATTTAAAATGAAATGGTGCTCTGCCACTTGGGGGCAGTCATGTCTTTCCAGCAACAAATGTACATAATGGAATCAGTTCATGCTGTTATACACCTGAACTGGTTTGAAGTAATCACAAGGCAGATCCATAAGGAAGTCAGAAGTTGGGTTGTCTTCTGGACACATTTATCCTGTAATCAGTCCTGCAACACATTTGCGTATCGTCAGCTTCTTGCAGTGCGGTCACTACTGATAGAGAAATTGAAATTAGACTAGCATGCTTCAAAGGGATTTTAAATATTTTGAAGTAAAAAGATTTTAAGACTTCTTTCATACTGTTCAAATTTTTGCAGCAGGAATGTTAGAAAAAGTGAAGTCACAAGCCCTTGACTTTAGAATATAACATCAAATGTTGGTGTTTTAATAAAAAAACAGTTGTGCTTGAAAGTTGACAAACCCTCCCATTCCCATCATGACACTGATTTTGTATGTGGTTCAACAGAAATATTAAAAACAAAACAAAAAATAGAAGAAGTATAAAGCCTGATAGGGCTCCTGAACTAAAATGTTTAGCAGCCCTTTGAGGCAATCACTGTAATCAGGTGTTTTCTGTAATGTTCAATAAGACTTCTACAGCTGTTGACAGGTATTTTTGCCCACTGTTTATGAGCAAGGTGCCTTATTTTGTCTGGGACAGATTCGTTTTTTTTTTTGTTTTGTTTTGTTTTTACAAATTTTCAAAATCAACATTTTATTTGACTAAATTATAATTTAGTAAATTTTTATTTATTATTACTTTTATTTTTAGTTTTGTTATATTTGAAATACTATTGTGAGTGTAACCTTTTCTTTAATGGGAGGGTATGTAAACTTTCAAGCACAACTGTAGGGAAAAAAAAAGTCGGGCTTTAGAGTATTCAGGCACATTTGAAGTCTAAATTTGGGTGAAAATAAAGAGGTATGAGTATGAAATAAAGAGTATGAGATTTACATTGAAGTTCAAAATAACTTGCACGAGTAGATTTTATAAACGCACTGCAAATTCTGAGGGAATAACTTCATGGTTGTATTGAAAGCTACTGTCCTGATAATGTTTATATTTTTTCATTATACAGAAGTGACAAATCACCAGTGTCCCAAGACTTCAGTGATATTTGGAAATCTCTTCAGATTCTTAATCTAAATCTGCTATTTTGGTAAAACTGAAATAGTTACTTTATAGTTTCTTCAATTTGTTGTTAATTTTCACACACAGTTGGTTTTCTTCCATGCATTCAGCCTGGTCTTGCCTTCAATAAATCATTACCAAATTACTTTCGACTGATTTTCATGAAGGTTAATGTTGTCTAATGTTCCACAAGTTTCACGTTACTCTACTTTTACTTTTACTGTGTACGTAACGTAACGCATCGACCTTATTAGCACAGATGTAGCTAATACATTTATTTCCAGTTGATATAATTGTGCTGGCCACTTACATCAATGAGGTCTTAAATAATGTTCAGAATATTTTGATTATACAATCAATAACAGTATAATTGACAGTAAAATTTCACACACGGTTGTACATTTAATCTTGCACCTCAGTGATACACAAAAACAAATATATTTACTGCAGGAGCCTTGAATTAGACTGCATTCATTTTTTTTTTTTTTTTTTTTTTTTTTAAAGCATTGCCACTTTATTGCCATAAAGTGGCAATGGTACTGTTAATGATATACCATAGGAGTCATTAGATTTGGATGTGTTTAATACTGGATTATAATGAATCTTAATGTCCAGTCATGAACATGAATTAATTTTGCCTGGTCATCAAGCCCATGTTAATGTCTCTTATAAATGATCCATATAAATTGAGAGTATTAACACATTCTGCAGGTTTACTCTGAGATTATTGTATCTGAAATCCACCCTTGGATATCTTTTTATGTCACTTTTTAAATGACTGGTGCTTGAAGTCAGAAAGCATCTGCTGTCCGAGAGTTTTTGAATGAAAAGTTGCTGAACTAAAATGTCAGCATGCTTTTACCAATTAAAATGATTTACAGAAATGAGGTAAAACATGTTACTGTTTTCTTTTTAGCATGTTAATATTAGCATTTCTGACTAAATTTAGTTAGCATGTAGGGCTGTCTAAAGATTAATCCTAAATTAATCCCATTGTCAAACAAGAGATCAATTTATTTTCCTGTACTTCTATTTGCAGAAAATACATTAACTTTTGTTCTACAACTTAAAGGCTAAAACCAAGCCAGAAATCTGTGAGTAGTTAAGGACTCAGAGCTGAATTTCAGCTTCACGTTAATACAGTTGTGAAGTCAGCCTGTGAGGACCGTATCAGCAGTATTCTGGACTAAACTGCTGACGTCTGACGGACATTTGGGAGACATGTACGGACAGGGTCTTAGTAGTCTAGTCTACTAAAGATAAATGCAGAATTCCTGAGACACCTTTCATCCTAAATATGTTCTAGAAGTGATAAACGCAATGTGATTAATCAGGATTAATTTTTTGACAGCCCTATTGGCATGTAATGTATGACCAAAGAGTGGAATATGTGATAAATGGAAACTGACGAGTAAATGTAAGAATAATTCATTTAAATGATGCACTCAGATATCAATGTTGAATTATGATTCACAGTCAGAGGTATTCAAGAGTTGGGTCTTAGGTTAAATTCTGTTGTATAACCCTCCATAGACTGTATGTAAAAAAACATTTAACTGTATATGAAACTGTATATATAGACTGTATAAAAAAAAAAAAAGAGTGAGCTTTTACAATACTGAATTTCCCTTCTGGGATGAATAAAGTATTTTTCATTTCATTTAATTTTACTGAATAACTAACTCTTCCTGACTGTAATGTCTCTGCTCCAAGAAAAGTCAGGAAGGTCCGCAGGCTAAATTTGTTTGGAGACCAAAAATTTATCAATTTTCAAGAGAATACATTCAGTGAAAAATGTGTCTAGTGTTTCTTGACTATTTTTTTCCCCTTTTTGATTTATCTTATTTTGTGGGCAGATTAAGCTGGTTATCTAAGCTTTCATGAACATGCCATCACCAATCACCAATTTCTTCAAGTGGAATTTTTTTTTCTCATTTCAAATCAATATCAAAACTCAGAAAACGTTTTTTGCTCTACTACCAGTTTTTAAAGGAGTGATGACAGAGCAGTAAAAACTAGTTCATGTAGTTGACATTACTGCACATGTAAATACTCCAAAGAAAAAAATGGCACTTTTTACAGTGGGGGATTGTTTTGGCACTAGACCTCCTCTCCTCAGTAAAAGAGTTGGGTGCTGTAATGATATGCAGCTTTACCCGGAGACCAAGTTGACTCCATTTTGATTGGCTACACCTTATTTGGCTATAACCTTATTTAGAGAAAGTAGGTCAAGCTGAGTCTGAGTTTGCTAAAGGCTATCTGTTAGCAACATGTGCATTTCGGACAGTGAGCTACGTTTATCAGACAAGACTGCATTTAGAAAATAAATAAACTTACAGGTAATGACAACTCGGTATGTGGTCGCCTCCCTCAGTGTTGCTGCAGAAGTTTTCTTAAATCCATTTGTTTGAAAACCCAGACCTGACTGCTGAGCAGTTACTCATCTGCACCACGCAGTTGAATCAGGGAGGGAGGGGGTGAGAGCGGAGCGAAGGGTGGAAGGAGAGCTATTTGCTTGATAGTGTGCTCTAATTGGACAATAGGGGATTATCACATTTCCGCGTTCCGGTTTCCGGAAGTTGAAACATTTGGCACTTCCTCTTCCGGGCCATGTTAACATCAGCCGTTCCTGCTCTGTTATACTGTTTAAATCGGATAAACTCCAAACATATATAAGTTTTCATTCTAGACTGAAGTGATACTGGATCAAAAGCTGGATCAAAGCGATCGATTTGCCGCGGTGAAGGGCCGAACTTTATAATAAAACACACGTTTGTTTGTCCCCGGTGGGGCACAACACCGGCACTTCACAGCATGCTAGCATTAGCCAGCTAGCGTTTACTGACGTGCTTAACATTGTGCGTCTTAAAACACACAAACATCTGAAAATCGGGTCTGTACCCCCGTTTCCAGTGGAACAACTGGGGACTGCCAAGAAAGGAGACGCTTTCAGATGCTTGTGTGTTTTCAGCCGCACAAAGTTAGGCACGTCATCAAGCTGGCTAATGCTAACCTGCTAACAAAAGTCCGCCAGCTACTACTCTGTTAAACTTTGTAAATCGGATAAACGCCAATGCCAAGTTTTCATTCTAGACTGAAGTAATGCTAAGGAAGAAGTGGATCAAAACGACCGATTCACCGCGGTGAAGGACCGAACTTTATAATAAAACGACATGTTTGTTTGTGGCCGGCAGACTGCACAGTCGTGTTAGCCTGTAAGCATTAGCCAGCTTGATAACGTGCCTAACTTTGTGCGGCTGAAAACACACAAGCATCTGAGAGCGTCTCCTTTCTTGGCAGTCCCCAGTTGTTCCACTGGAAACGGGGGGGGGGTACAGACCCGATTTTCAGATGTTTGTGTGTTTTAAGACGCACAATGTTAAGCACGTCAGTAAACGCTAGCTGGCTATTGCTAGCATGCTGTGAAGTGCCGGTGTTGTGCCCCACCGGGGACAAACAAACGTGTGATTTATTATAAAGTTCGGCCCTTCACCGCGGCGAATCGATCGCTTTGATCCACTTCTTCCTTAGCATCACTTCAGTCTAGAATGAAAACTTAAGTATGTTTGGAGTTTATCTGATTTAAACAGTATAACAGAGCAGGAACGGCTGTCGTTAACATGGCCCGGAAGAGGAAGTGTCAAAAGCCGGCAACTTCCGGTAAGCGTGATAATCCCCTATTGAATTACGTAGAATGATAGAACTACCTAAAATGATAAGCTGCTGTCTGATTCAACTGTTTTTTGGACAAAGAAACAAAGCTTACAGACCATAAACAGGAACTTTGATACTCACTCTAGACATTCGCATGGCCTCATCAGTGCACAGCAGTTCATATTATACCTCCAAAACCCCAGAAAAGTGAAATTTGATATCATGGCACCTTTAAATCAATGTCTAGACCCGTGAGCAAGGCCTTTGACCTGTGTTGGATATTGTTTGACCACCTGTCACATTCTGTATGTCTCCAAGCTCCTGTGATTAGCGTCTCACTGCTCCACTTTGTCTCTCCTCTAGCAACTGTTTGTCCTTAAATCTGAGTGTATCAGCACTATTTCCCTGCTGTGAATTTGACACCAGCGCATTAATTATACAGCATGCCATCCTTCCTGCGAAAGCCACATCAGACACAACCGCTGGCGCATGGAAGCTCATTAAAGAGGAGGAAAATCACCAAAGATGAAGATTAGCAATGGCCCTCAGGCATTTCCTGTTTGTACTGTTGGAAAACTGGCAAAAACATGATGTTACTTAATAAGTCCTCCACAATTACAGAATATATGTTTTGTCTCATGTATATGTGAAGTCCTTTGAAAGTGTCATTAATCGGGATCAAATGTCTTTGTAATGTGAGCCTGTTTGCAGAGAATAATTACGCTACTAAGCAGGAACCCCTCAGTTCTGTGAAGTATTTTAGCCTCTATTTGTGTGTTTTGTTTTTTTCATAATTGCTACATAAAGAGTCTAACAGGTTTGCTGTTTTCAGGCAATAAAAAAGATGTGGAACAATCGGACACTTCATCTGAAAACCTTGAAGCCTTTAATAGTCATGTGAGGTTTTTTATTCATCAGGTAATTAAATAACTGCATGAAGGCAAAGTTGAAGCGAACGGTTCTAACAATATTTATGGTCTAGATCAGGGGTGCCCAAATCCGGTTCTCGAGAGCTACTATCCTGCAATTTGTAGAGCCTACCCCTATCCAACACACCTGAATCTAATGGCTAATCCCCTCATGCTGCTAACGAGCCATTCATTTGATTCAGGTGTGTTGGAGAAGAGATGCAACCAAAATGTGCAGGATAGTAGCTCTTGAGGACTGGACTTCGGCACCCCTGGTCTAGAAAATGTTGCGCTTATGTGTAAAAAAATTAAAATTAAATTAAAAATAGTTAATTTTCACCTCTCAAAAGAGGATTTTCTTATTTAGAAAGTTAAGAGAATTTTTTTTTGCTGTTTTCTTCCTTAAATTTGAGATTAAACTGAACTTTTTGTCTTCCTTTTCTACAATAGCCTTTTACTGAATATACTTATACAATATTACTTCAAATAATACGTTTAAGAAACTACATTAAAGAAGATTAAGTGATCACCTGCTGTGTTGATAAGACTTTGAAACACATGAAAGAGTGCTGCTGGGCTCATTAGACTATTCTGTACTGCATTTTGTAATTTATTGCCCCCTGGGTCATGTTATTGAAAGCTAGACTCTGTAGATTATTCTTTATCCTTTATTGTATATCCCTTTCCATACACACATCACACACTGTACATATTAGTCATGGCTCTGCATTAGTCCCATGTGCATAATTCGATTTTTATTACCCAGTGCCAAGCCGTCAGGAATTTGTCTATTCTACAGATTTTTAGTTGAACTTACACATACAGTACATACACAGCACGGTGTGGGCTGGTGTCGAGATCAGTGAATGTGGAGGGAGTGAGGGAAACCTGTTTGAGTTGAAAGAAAACCTGGATTACTGATAGTTATGAGGAAATGAAATATTTTCTTAGACTTTCCTTTAGCAGATGACTGTGTCAACTGTGTGTCAAACCACTGGAATGTGCATGTTTTATTTTAATTCATGGTGTTATCCATTTTCTACCAAGACAAAAATAAAGTTATGATTTCTAGTCATCCAGCAGGAGAAAGGTTTCAAACAGTGGCCTTTCTGTGTGGAGTTTGCACGTTCTCCCTGTGTATGCGATTCACTCCGGATGCCCCGGCTTCCTCCCACCGGCCAGACATGCTAGGTTAATTGGTGGCTCTAAATTCTCTCTAGGAGTGTAAGCATGAGAGGTTGTCTCTCTGTGTTGGCCCTGCGACAGACTGATGACCTGTCTGGGTGTACTCTGCCTCTCGCCTGATAATTGATGAGATAGGTTCCAGCCTTCCCGCAACCCTGAATTAGAATAAGTGGTATCGAAAATAAACGAGTCACCCAGCAGCAAAACATATTCCAGCTTAATTTACCAAATTATTTGCTGTTTGTATGACACGCTTCTGCTCAGCATAAATTGTTATTTTCATAAAGTGTTGTCAGAGAAAAATGCTCTGATAAACCAGCTCAGCAGAAGTTTGTGAACTGCCATTGAGTCATATCCTGGCATGCAACTTTCTTTTTCCGGTAAACACAACTCAGTCCTACTGAACAGTTGTGACAACTGTTCAGTAGCTAGCCTATGATTTTGTTTATTTTTTTCTGCATTTGTTTTGTTAAGTTGTATTAACCTTAAGTTATTAAAAAGTCAATGACATGCTTTGTTTATTTTCTTTTGTATTAAAGTTTACATTTAATTTCCAGTCTACTTACTTTTGCTCTCACTTTCTGTTTACTCAGGTTGCCTAATCACTAGTCTACAGATTTATCCTGAGCTGCAAGATATCTGTTGCCAGACAGAAATGGTTTGGAAATAAAGACAAAACAACTAAAAAAAAAAAAAAAAAAAAAAAAAAAAAATAGAAAAGAAAAAAAAAGCTATATTTATTTTTCTTCTTTAGCAACCTGGTATTTGTTACAATGTAAATCAATATTAAAGGCTATAATCAAGTGATTAGCATTTTTTTTTATCTGATTAACTTAGCTAACCAAATCTTAGGTATTGTCACCGCATGAAGACACTGACTAGTGAAATTTTGAAATTATAAACAAGATTAGCAGATACAACTAAAGCTCTTCCGCCCTCTAGTGGCCAAACATGTCCGGGCAATCACATCTTTAACTTTCGATAATTCTCCTGAAATCGGGTCGTTTAATTTATATCAGATTAACGTTTGGAGACCCCCCATTTAATTTTAATTTCACGGCACAACAGTGTGAAAATAAATGATTAATATCGTGATTTCATAGGTGGTCGCCTGTCAGCAGGTTTTATGGTTTTCCAGGCAGGAGGGAGAGGAGGAGGAGGAGGAGGGAGGGGGTCCTTGGTCCTTTAACGCTGCTCCAGTCCCTGTTTCTCCTCTTCACCTCCCCTCATTCTGGTGGCAGGGAGAGATTTGGCCACTATCCGCTCAGAGGGGCTGCAGGAGGAATTACAGCCTGCACCTGCTCGGAGGTTTTCGTCCAGAAGACGTCGCGGCTCCACAACTTCCAAAAGCAAGATTGAGAGTTAACCCGGTTGAAAATGAAGTAAGGCAGTTCTGTTTAACGCATTTTAAAGGGACAAAAACATGACTGCTTAGGTATTTTATCTATTTTTTTTGTTGACCATCAAATTTTCCCAGTTTAATAGCATTTTTATTTGCATGCAAACATCTGCGCAGACTTGTAAAACATGATTATCAACGAACTGGTTACAATTCAAACAACATTTAGTCCCTTTAGAACATTGATTGAGAACCTCAATATGTGCGTAATTAGGCTGCGCATGCATTAACAGCATTTCATGTCACCTGCTGCAGCATCACTGCATGTTTCTGTAGAGCTCAGATGACCTTAGAGATAGACTGCTGATCCAGCATGAAAACACCCCAAATGAACTTATTTTTAGAGCAGGAATAAGGATACTACTACGAATGCAATACAATAATCTAATCTGATGTCTTGAATTTCGTATAACTAGTATACCATACCAGATACAGTGAATTATACACATTTCAAGTACAGACAATAACTTAGTTTTATTTTTTGCTTGCTTGTTTTTGAACAGAGGAGGACATTCCTGGTCCAGAAGATAAAAATCCAGTCAGTTATTCCAAACAATCACTAAACCAGCTGAATTTAATAAGCACAGGTAGATGAGCTCGTTATTGAAAACACCTGTTCTAAATGTACAGGCAGATCCAAAAATATGTCAAGATTTTTACTTTCTGGCACCTGAAATTTCCACTTCTGTTTTCAAGTAAGCGGCTTAAAGCAAGTCTGATTTTTCGGATTATTACAGAAAATATAAAGATGAAAAACATGCTTGTCTTGGGCATCAAAACCAAGGTTAGAATCAAATATTACTGAGATTCCTGCAGTCTGCTGATAGTATTTAATAAACTGTCATAATCACTCTCACTTTTCAGAGTTTAACAGTGACAGTTTCCTGGTGTTAAAGGTTGGCAATTTCGGAACAACGGTTCAAGTAAGCGACAGTTTAAAAAAAGACACCACCCAAAACAACGCCTTCAGAGCGCAGGGACGTGTGCGCTGATGTTTTACGAGAAGGTTAACGATTACAGCCCAGCTTGTTAGCATGCTAGTAAACAGCTGACAAACCACGTTTTTAAAAGCTTTAATCCACTCACCTCCAACTCCTTTTGTGTTGTAAAAAGTCCACATTGCAAACGTCAACGCCTCCAAGACTTAATCCTTACCTGTTGTTTTGCTTTTTGGCGCTGCAGCAGCAGTTAGCTGTACGTTAGCTAAATTTGTTTACAGTGAGCGGCGCACAGGGGGGTCACGTGGGGGGCCTTGAGAGGGGAGGAACAGAGAAGAGACATAAAGGCATCGATTTGTTCTTTCTATCCATTGCGAATGACCAACTCCTGCCTTTCTCATGGCTGTCAAGTATTTTGTTTGAATATAGTTTTCTGACATGCAGTTAGAGTTTTGCTGATACCGATACTGGTATCAGAAATACTCGCCGATCCAACTGAAAATATGGCAAGTATTTGGCAAGAATTCCTGTCAAAAGACCATCCGATATCACAGAAACGGTTATCTTGCCGTGAAGTTACTGTTGCACTTTCAACTTACTTGTATCACTGTAAATCCCAAATCCAAGATTTTCTCATTGGTAGTTATTTGATTTGAGCTGAACTACCATATTCTCCAGACTATAAGTTGCTCCTGAGTGTAAGTCGCATCAGTCAAAAAATGCACCATGAACAGCAAAAAAACATATATGTTGCACTGAACTATAAGTCGTATTTATTTATTTAAAATAGGGTGATTTTCGGATTTTTCATATCGTATCAGTCCAATTGCAAAGGTTATGCCTGTAAATGATCATAAACATCATAACTAAGAAGGATAAACATGCTTTTTGAGGATTTGTCCAAAATGAACTCCTCTCACTGAGATAAGGCTATTTTGGAATTTTTGCCCTTGGAGCAGAATGTAGTTGTCACAAGCCTAGAGCGTCCTCTTTTGACATTCCAGTGGTGTCCAAAGTCAGTCCTCAATGGCCACTGTCCTGACGGTTTTCCATGCTTCCTTGCACCAGCACAGCTGACTCAAATTAAATGAATCTAAAAGCCTATGAATTTGAGTCAGGTGTGTGTTGGAGAAAGGAGACATGGAAAACCTGCAGGATTGTGGCCCTCGAGGACCGGAGCTGGACACCCCTGCTTTAGACAGTAATATTTACTCCTTGGCTCATGTCAGTCAATATGAATTGATGTTGAAAAATATGTTAAATTGTATATATTTTAATAATAAGTCGCACTGGACTGTAAGTCGCACAAGCCTCCAAACTATGAAAAAAGTGTGACTTATGGTCCGGAAAATACAGTCCTCAATAATGAGGGCTGCATGGTGGCGTGGTGGTTAGCACCACAGCCACAGCAGTAGGAACGTTTCCAGTTTGAGCCCCGGCTGGGAAAGATGCTTGAAAAATTCCAACAGTGGCCTTCCTGTGTGGAGTTTGCATGTTCTCCTCGTGTTTGCTCTCCGGCTACTCTGGCTTCCTCCCACCATCCAAAGACATGCATGTTAGGCAAATTGGTCATTCTAAATTGTCCTAGGTATGAATGTGAGCGTGAATGGTTGTCTGTCTCTCTGTGTTGGCCCTGTGACAGACTGGCGACATGTCCAGGGTCTCACCTGATAATAGCTGGGATAGGCTCCAACAACCCCTGTGACCCTGAACTGGATAAGCAGTATAGAAAATAACTGATGACTACTCAATAATTTAAAAAAAAGTTTTGTAGTAATCATTGTTTTCAGTGTGAATTCATGTTTTATAGTTCAACCACTGCTCGGCAATTGAATGAGTGCAAAAACGATATCATACAACAAATTCTATGATAAGTGTAATTTATTTAAATCATAAATTTAATATACCTCTTTAATATAACACGGGTATCAGATTGGTAGTCGCATCGGCAGATACCTAAACTCTGGGTATCAGAACTTCAGATAATGAAATTGGAACATTCTTGCATGCAGTGCAGTCAAACATCACAAATGTCTAAGTATTTCTTAGTACTCTAAATGAAAAAAGCTGAACTCATAAGGAAATATAGGAAGTGTCTGGTACAAACCTCCTATCTCCATTTAACATCATTAAAACCCTTTACTTCATGTGAGTGTGATTTGGTGAAAATATTCAAAAAGTAAATGAAGAGTATTTGCAGAAGCAGTTAACTCTGTTTTTCTAATGGTGATTAACTGCTTTTGCAAACGAACTCTTCACTTTCTTATTGGTTCAGCTTTCTTTTTAAATTAATACTCCACACTCCATCAATTTTCTTACATTTATTAACTCTGTAATATTCATAACAAAATCTTTCCAGTACATTCACTCAGTAATTGTTTTAAAAGTTCATTGAAACATTGAATGAGTGCACTTATAGCAGGTTTGAAATCAGTTGACCGGTTTTGTCTTGGTGTTTCTTGATGTGGGCATCTTCATGCAGGTTACTGCACTTTCAGGAGGCGATGCTTCTCCACAGCAACATTGACTTTCCAGCAGCACTCAGACAATGAGTTTATACCAGATCTGTGTTTGCAGGTGTTTTTTGAATTTTCTCACCATGTTTGAGTCATATAAGCAAATAAAACTCACTGCAGTTCTGCCTGATCAGCTTGTGGCACTTACTCATGAAATTGTTGAAACTGTTGTCGCTAACAGCCGAGTCTCTCAGCTTATGGTATTTGTCAGAGCTTTAAAAGTCTTGCCCTCTGGCACCGATAGTCAGCAGCTAAAAGCTAATAAGACATGGCTGCTGCTTGAGGTTTACTGGTGAACTGTTCCAAATCATTCCTGTGAACTTAACGTCTCTCTCAGCACTCAGTCATGCTGTACGGAGCTTTTTTCTTTCTTGCTGCTACCTCTATTCTCTGTGAGGTCTCTCTTGCTTCCAGCTCTCCCCGACTGCTGCTTCCTGTCAGATTGTATCTGCCAGGGGGGGCTCAGGTTGCCCCTGGAGATGGGCATCCTTTGAGGTGGTGTGATGTGGGACTGGTGGGCTGGAGAATCTGCAGAGGGGCAAAACAGGCTAACGACGGTGGTCCTTGCCGTGAGAAAACGGAGGGGTTGCAATGGAGGTCAGGCTGGTGCAATGGTGGCTCAGCAAGCGGTCTTGCTCTCATTCTCAAATCTGAATGATAGATGCGTTGGAGACGGTGTTTGGTGCGCTGGTTGTGTGTGTGTGTGGGTGTGAAACTTTTAGTGTCACTGAGTTCGTTTGCATTTATTTATTTTGAATCCCAGTGAGCGAGATGTGAAAACATAACTTAATAAAATAAAAAACAGATTTCTGGATTTATTAGATACATGCAGATGTTCCTCTAAATTCATAAATGCAGAAATCTTTTCTAACTAAGATTTATTGTGTTTCTCAGTCCTGTCTTCTACAAATTGACAGACTTCTTACAATTAAAATTACAATACAATAAAAAATCAAATACTATCTAACAGCTGTTGTTGCTCCTGCACTCGTAATCAAGGTCACAATGAATTTCAGTGCTTCCCCATCATTCTGCCACTGGCTCAACGTTTTAGCCCTACATCAATCCCTGATTATAATTAGGACTAAATGGGCTATATGCACAGTTCCACTACTTCCTGACCTTCAGACAGCACCTTTGCTTCCTGTCTTTCATCATTGGACAAACTGATTAATACAGGTCTGTTTGGCCAGTTATTGAGATCAGACACACCTGGATTAACCAGTTTGTTCAATAATGAAAGACAGGAAGCAAAGGTGCTGTCTGAAGTTCAGGAAGTAGTGGAACTGTGCATATAGCCAATTGTCAATAGATCTGCTTTACTGTTCAGCATAGTTAAGTGAAGAAAGAATGGAGGAGAGAATAGTTAGCATTTCTGCCTGTAACTGTAAACTGTAAACTTGTACAATATTGTACAGTAAAATGCTCTTTGAGAAGCAACAATCAGTTTTGCACCATCTGATAACCCTTTCAGTAGTAGCCTGTAATTATAGGTGAACTGATGACCGAAAATAGAACAATAACTCAGGCCCTTTCTTTCTGCCTTCTGTTTTAAAGTGGACATATTTTGTCTCTTTTTTCTGAGGTTGACTCAATAGACTAATGTCTTTATGGAATACAGTGTTTGACATGCTTTGGCACAAGACTTCCCTTTCAAAACATAAACTTTCAGTAAAAGGATATAACATGTAATATAAAAAACCCAAAGAAGAGCAGTGATTTATACAGTAAGTTAGATATAAATAGTATTAAGACCTGCTAGTGCATTACAGAATGAGCTCTTATTTATGTTAAATCTTCAAACTGAAAGCCATCCTTTTCATACTTCTGGTCCACCTGTTTTTTTGTTTTATTTTTTAAGCTCAGTTAAAATGTAGACACAATTTTTAAGGATAGCATCAGTTGTCAGATAATGAGGCTAAAATGATGTAAAATAAATGTATTAATAGATATGGCACTATAAAGTCAACCCAAAAAACAAAATGAAATTCATTACTAACAGTATTTTGTAGAAATACACAGATCAACAGCAACCAAGCCTTTCCTCATATGCATAGTATTCTCAAGTTTTAACTTTCAGGAAAAAAACTATATCACTTCTTTTCTTTAGATGTTTTTGATTGTTTGTGTTTTTGCTGCAGTCATTCATGTTACTATTGACCTATAATCCTCACAAAACCAAATCCAACTCAACATGTTTTGGTGCCACATGCATAAAAAATGTCTTCTTGGCTTTATTTCAGCTTTAGAGGACCATTATTTTGTTCTTTTCAGAGAAAGAAAACTTTCTTTTCACTTGTTGATCTTTGGCTGCTCCTGATTGGGCATTAACACCAATTTAAGATATCTAATTGGTCAAAAAAATATCAGGAAGTGGTTTCATCATAATTTCCAAGTCAAAATAGAGGTCTCTTAACAATATGTAATGATATTGATCGTGATCCTTTTTTAAAAAAAATACAAAAATGTGATAAGTACAGTAATCATGTTATCTTGGAACACTCATTTTTGATAGATCATGTAGAGTCTCTGAATAAACACTACAGTTGTAATTGGATTGTAAACCTCCTGGTTGGGATATAAATGCATGGAAAACTTTCAGAGATCATCTAAAGGGTAAGTTATTGATTACCCACAGAGTTACACATTCCTGAGAAATTGTTGACAGTAAGCAATGGTGCTTGGGGATGCCGGCAATTCAGCAGAGTTTTAGGGTTAAGGAAGCTACAATATACCTGCTAAGAATTTATTGTTGAAACCAAAAAAAAACCCACGACTAAACTTCAGAATTCCTGCTTTGGTATAAAGATGGAGCGGCTGAATTATTCTACTCTGAGCTGGGATTGTGACATAGAAACTCACCTCAGCAGAGCAGCTCACTAAGTGACATATTTTCAAACTTAGCTGGCCCCAAACAAAGTGTCAGGCAGCTGTTTACTCCTGTGTACATTATAAAAAAAATTATATCTACAATTATGCAGAACCACTTTAAATATAAATCCCTTAGATTTTTAGTATGAACCACTTCACAATCCTCCATACATCTGTTTAATACTTCAAAAATGGTGAAAATCAAATAAATACAATAACACAAAGATGAGTTAAAAGATATTAAATGATGCTGAATGGGAATTATTTAATTCAAGATTTACTTCATAAGTCAAGAATGATTGTTTATCCATAAACAGAATAAACCTTTCCGTATCTAAACATGAGATACAATCAAAAACACTAAGAAACTTGTGGAACTGCCTGATTTATAATTTCAGAGTGAGCGTTTAACTACATGCTGTATTCTGCACTGTGTGGAGCACCAGCCTTGTCATCACACACTGGGTAAAGCGACAAAATGGGCCAAACTCTCACAAAGCTGGTGAAGTCTTTTAAGAATGTTGCTTCCCCCTTCCTTCTCCCTCCTTTGCAGCCTCAAATGACCTTCCCTGGCAAACTGAGCGGTCAAACATCCTCTCTTGGCCCCAACCTCCTTTCCCTCAAGGTGAAGTCATTGACTATTCAGCCACTTGCGATGCCTGTCTTTGCTCTCGTGATGTTGCCTGGGATGCATCCTTTGCCTGGGGAAAACCAGCTCCCTCTTTCTCCCTCCCCCACTGTCTCTCTGCCCTCCATGCTATATGGAAATGTGGTAATGGCAAGAAGCCATACACTCAGCTCAGCACCCAAGACGGTGTGAGTGAGTCAGAAAATTGCCAAGTTTGAATGTGAAAGGATTGTTATATTTTGGTTGTAAGAAGGTTGTTAGAAAGATGACACACTTTTCAAACATTTTTTTTCCATTAAAGCTTTCTGGTCTGTGCTACATTGGGATAAAATCAGCTCAGTTAATCAATCTCTGTTTTGTAAAACCAAAGTTCTTTGACAGTAGGGCTGCTGTATAAGATATAGTAAATAAAACAAACAGAATCTGCAGGCATCTCTGTGGACATGGGAAATGGCCAGAAATCAACTTAGAATAATTTTTAGGCCCTCTGGCAGCATTAAATCACAAACAGGGATGATTCTGTCTTGATTAAATCTTGATTAAAAGCTATTTTTTATCATTACCTCTTCTTTTAATACCATATAAGATTACTGGCTTTTCTTTTATTTACTCTTATTTACTGTATTTTTTTATGTTTTAAAAGGTTTTGTTTTCTTATTTTTCTGTACAGCACTTTGGTCAACCTTGATGCTGGTTTTAAATGTGCTTTATAAATAAAGTGTTATGGTATGGTAAGTAGAAACATGAACTCAGAAGCACTTCAAGAACTCACTGTCTGTGAACACCATTCACCGTGCAGTCCTTGAATATAGTTTAAAGCTCTATCACAGATATGTGATCATGATGCAGAGACTCTGCCATCTTCTTTAAGTCAAAGCTAATGGTCTGAGGCAAAGTATAAAATTGTTACGAGGTCACAAAAATCTGAATTTGACATTCTTTCAGTAGAAGAAAATGATGCCACATCCTCTGGACTAAAAAGAGGGGACTATCCTGCATGTTAACAGCTGTTAATTTAAAAAACTTGCATCATTAGTGTTGCAATTTGTATGTGTTGCATTAGTGCCAGGAGTTGGCAACTTCCATCTGGAAAGACACCACCGATGCTAAAGATATGCAGAATTATAATCCACATTTTTACCAAGAAATGCTCTATTTCAGCAGGGCAATGCTGACCACATTCACAACACAACAGCAAGACTTTCTATTAAAAGACTTGAGGTGCTGCACTGACTTGCCTGCAGTCCACAACTTTAACTAATTAAGAATATTTGGTGAATCTTTTAATCTTGTTTTTCTGACAGTTTTTTTTGTGGAGGACAGCTTTTTTTTGCAACAGTATGTGAAGCTCAGGGGCCGTTCACACGAGGATGATTGCGGGTATAAATGGCAAAGTATTTAATTGGAAGTGCCTTTTGCTCACATGGCAACGGCGTTATTTTGGGTTGAAGATGCAAAAATCTGAAGATTCATTCCAAAGTGGAATTCCTAAACGCGCGACGCTGTTGAGTTCTTATCTGCACGGTCCAAAACGCAAAAATGATAGTGGACCTACTCACGCCATGCTTATGTCACACGTGCATTGACGTCACACACAAACAGGAAAAACCACAATGTACGTAATGTGGTGAAACTAACGTAAACCCAGCGGATCTAAGGTAGATATTATGCACGTGGACATGGTGGAGTTCCATCACAGCACCACCTAACAGCCTGGCGTGCATATCCAATCGAATTCCACACACTCTTGCGTCCTTGTATGCACGCAGATTTCTTCATGACGACGCTCGTGAAAACGCGGATAAAAAGATGAAGATGAAACGATACTTTTACGTCTTCTGATCGTTGCCGTGTGAACGTAGCCTCAGACATAATACTATGGAACAGATTTTGTCAGTGAAATGCCTCCTAATTCATCATCCATCTTGCATCGTACCTCTACTCTGAGCCATCCCCAGCGAGTAAAAGTTATTCCAGTTTTCACTCTTTCTCTTTGTCTCTACCTCTGTTCATGTCTCTGTCTTTTCCTTTCTTCCTCCAGTAGTGGTCCTTGAGTTTCTTTGCTGAATCAGCCATGGTGCATGTATCTACAGTACCAGTGTGTTAATATCCAGGTACTGGCGTGTGGTGTGGTGCATACCATAAAGCTAAATTAATCTCTTAGGTTAGGTTCCAGGCTGGAAAGAAAAAGTTGTGAAGTGTGGATTCTCAGCCTTGCGACACTGCTTGGTAACAATGGTTCCAGAAATGTACAGAATAAATGTCATTGTGCCATCAAAATGAGCCAGAAACAGATTTTAAAGGTAATGCTGCTTTAGGGTCTGATAAAGAACATTTGTGAATAATAGCTTTCAAACTTTACATCCTTTTGAAGTTATGTTGCTTTTTTATTTGCAATTTAGGATTGACCTGTTTTTCAATATTTTGTTCGGATGATTCTCATGGGTGCCATGAGAGCGAAAACCTCAATATGACCTCTTTCAAATTCAATAGAGGTTTGCTGTTACCTCTGTGCTGGCCTTTCCTATTTATATTTTATGAGTTCCTGGAAGCCCAAGTCTGTTCAATAAAATAATCTCAGCAGCTACTTTTATCCCATATGGCATCTGTCTTCAAAGCGTTCATTACTGCAGTAGAAGAAAAAAAACTTTGGGTAATTTCATATTAATCCTGTTTTGATTATAAGCCCGTCTCTGCTGAGACTCACAAAACAAAATGTAATATCCTTCATTTGTCCAAGTTTAACACTGCTTACAACCAGCAGCCATTTTTCGCTGACATGACTTTAAAGTCTGATACTTATAAAATGTCCATTTATTTTACTCAAGACACACAAAGCCTTTTTTTAAGGATATTTGGGTTCTAATGGCCTTTATATCACAGTGGACTGACAGGAAAGGGGGTCAGGGAGAGTGGGGGATTGCATGCAATGGGGGGGTCCCGGGCCGGGAATGAAGCCTGGACAGGCTGGGCTGAGGACCTGTAACCTTTGTACATGGGGCGGCTGCTCAACCAGTTGAGCTAAACACTGCCCCCCAGCACTTTTTAAAAGAACTTGTGCAATAGATTTTGCCTGAATCATACACACTCATCCTGATTAATTTCTTCTCATCAAACCTCTTAACCTATTTACACAGTTATTTCCATGCTCTAAGTCAGAGGTGTCCAAATTTCTTATATCCCGTTTCCACCTGCGGGTCTGGGTCGGGTCGAGTGGGTTTTGGTACGGATATGTTGATTTCACGTTGCGTCCCCACAGCAACTGTCCCCTTACCCTGGAGGTGGAGTATTAACCGGATAGCGCTGCTATGTGATTGTGTGACATCATCGCAGTGCAATGCCTTTTAACCAAAGCACCACACCACACGTGACAGAAACAAAGGACTCATCCCTGCTCTTTTTTTTTCGCTCGGGAAGTGACGGATTTTTCAACGAATCAACGGATTGCTTTGTATTAGCTCCACCTCTCTGGTCCGGATTGGTTATCAGTACCTTTACCAAAGGGTACCAAAAAAGTAGGCCAGGTTGGGTCGGATATAAGGGTACCCGTCCCAGTTTGTATCTGTGGAGACGCAAAAAAACATGGACCGATCTGGCCCGGCCCGACCCGACCCGACCCAGACCCGCTGGTGGAAACGGGGCTTTACATAGGAGGGCTGCAAATGACTTGGGGTGGATGTTCGCAACCTGAACCAGCAACCTTCGTACTGTGAGGCTGTGGTGCTAACCACCATGCCACCATGCAGTCCATAGTGTAGTTGTTCAAAATAAAACCTCTTAAAAAGTAATATTGAAAATGAATAACACTACTCTTTATTGTGCTCATTATTTGTTTTTCCATATTACTTTGTATGAGGTTTTATTTTGGACAGCATCTTCTCATTTATTCTCTGATCAAGGGCTTCCAGATCTGAGCTGATAGACGACCCACAGTGCCACCCACAATGTGAGGCAATTTTTGTGGTTAGGAAGAGAAGAACAACAATTAATGGATATCAAAAGAAATTTTCACCTTGCTAGGAAAATCACAATAGAATTTTAAAAAAAGACAATCGGCAGCAAGGCAACAAGAAGCACACGTGGGCCAAGTTTGGCCCCTGGGCCCCAAATTGGACAGCCCTGCTCTGATATAAGATCTGGCTAGCTTAGAGGCTTCATAAAATGTCTAATATAATATATATTCATATACATTTTATATGGGCTCTGAACAGTTTCCAGCTCAGAAATGATCATTTATTAACTGCGGCTTTTACTACAGAAATGTAGTTTTTTTTAGGTATCACAGGCAAGTGGGACTGTTTTATTTAGGCGTTAGGCATTGGTAGGAACATAAAAGTGGCTCACAGAGGCCCTTGGAAGACAAGTGTTTTGTTGCACTTATGATAGATTGTACAACAGAAAATGGTAGGGACAAGTCAGAAGTTGCTGGACATGTTCCGACTGTCCCTACCCAATAGACCCATATCACTGGGTCATTCGGAAAGGAATATAACAGCTGTTTCTTAGCCTAGGATTTAAACTTGATGCTCTGTAGTAAAACAATGAGGATAACTACACAGCTTAATGTACAAAATAAAACAGGTTATAGGATTAAGTGGCAATCGTAAAATCTGCATAAACTTGCAAGATTTCATTTGTGAATGAACTTGTGCATTACTGTTCAACAGAAGTTTGTAATATGTACTGCACACATTAACTCCTCAGTCAAGCCATGTAGGTAATGGTAATACTAAGGTTTTTCTCTTCTTTGATTAAAACCTTTCACAGTTGTTTGACTGAATGAGCATGTTGTTGTCAGCCACTGAAAAGCAGAGAAATAAAAACTTAAGGATGCAACCTCTTATAGATGGTTATTTGATTATAACTGAAAAAGGAGACATAGTCAAACAGGAAACAAATGTGTGTACTTCAGGATATTTGGAGTGGTAATAATGTAAATCTAATTAAGCTGACAGCTGGGCTTCTGTCCGACCCTTCTGGAAGTTTTTAGGGAATCAGAATTCAGCTCACACTTTGCAGCTCCTGAAGTCTGACTCAGAGCAGCTAGAGATCTCAGAGGACACACAGGCAGTCCCTCTGTCTGTCTGAGTCGGCTTCTTCGTTCCAGCAGGCACACTCACGTATTCCCATGAGGATTACTCATCGGCATAATGCATTCCCTTGGACCCCGACCTAACCTTAACTGTTGCAACTGAACCCCAGCCTACTTAGTTCTCACTTTTACCCCCAAAACGAATCTTAACCCTTAAAAACAGCTCCTCCTCGCAGGGACAGTTGATGTACAACAAAAACATGGATCACAGCACAGTTATCCATGACTTGCCCATGTTCTACTACCAGTTGCTTTCTGTTTTAGATTGTATCTTCCCTTCTGCTAACAAGACTTGTTCAGACTCTGTAGCGGAGAATTCCTGTCATGTTCAAGTTTAAACATTTTGTCTCCCTCTTCTTTTTCTCCTCTCATATTGTAGACTGGATGTGCCTCCACCTGTGCTGCTGTTTGCCATCTGTTTCCTCGTCCTACCTTCGTCCTCTACTACCCACCACGAGTCAGGTACGCAGCCCTCCCTCTCAGTGTGTATTACTTCCACCATCCCATCCAAAACTGACATTTGTGATTTCATTAAATCATGGTGACCTCTGACGTTGTGTGGCAGTGGGTTGGTCTTTAGTTATTTCCAGCTGTTTACTGTTTTTGCTGACACATACACTCTGGGGACCATTCTCAAGGATGTCTGTGAATAACAGAAAGTCAAGGTTAACTTATGTAGCTCAGTAGATGCCTAATCATGGATCATATCACTGGCTGAAGCATTGTAGCTTCTAAGTGAATTTTATTTCAACATGAGGTTTTCAGCAATGTTACCAGATCAAAAATAGTGTTTTCCTAAGAAAAGATGAATATTTATGTTATTTATAGAATAAGTTAAAATATTACTTGTCAGAGACTAGTGCAGTTGTGTTGTCTTACAGTCACTAGGTTGTTGGCAAACAGTTTTGGCTTATAACTTGCTCAAACTTATTTCACAGTATTGCATTAAGATTATTGATTGAATCGAATACATGTTTCTTATAAACTTTTAGTTACATTTAAAACGTTGGCCAGAAACTAGCGAGCTCTTTCACCTTCCATACACTTTTTATGCTACAGTAAGCTACGCTAACCCTCTTAAAAGTCAACACACTCTGAAGTGCACAGACTATGTAGGCTACGGAGTGCAATGGCTCTTTCTGAGGCTTTAGAAGCAGGACAGCACTTGACGTGACAATGTGATGTATGCAGCCGACGAATCCGCACTTCAAAGTGCATTGACTTCCATATAAGACACAGCTTTTGTGTATACAAAAACTGACCAACATGAGTGGTCACAATAGGCTCATTTGACCATTAAGAAAACGAGGAAGAATATTTACCAGTATCCCCCAGAAATAACTTAACTTATCATGTCGCTCTTCTCAGATGATTCAAAGCTCCTCCATGTAACCATCGCCACCAACCAGCCAGTGATCGCTGTCCTGGGGGGTTCTCTTACCTTGCCCTGCCTGGTGTCGTTGGCTCACCCCCCACCATCCCCGTCCACAAACGGCCGTCACGCAGTGCTGTCTGTGCCCCGTGTGAAATGGAGCGTCTTGACTCACGGTCGAGAGACGGAAATCCTGGTGGCCCGGGGCGACAGGGTGAGAGTCAGCGAGGTCTACAAAGACCGGGCCTCGCTGCTCAATTACGCCTACTCTCCAGCTGACCTCACCCTGCGCCTGGAGAACCTGAGGCAGAACGACACCGGCTTCTACCGCTGCGAGGTGCAGCAGGGTCTGGAGGATGCGGACGATGTAGCACAGGTCAAAGTCAAAGGTCAGAGATTCTGTATTATCTGACAAATTTGAGGAAAACCATCTTAATCTCACTGTCGGGCAACTGCTCAAATCCTTAAGGTTGTAACATCACTCAAACAATCAAAGCTGAGGGATATAAAGAAGTACTGGGATGGAGAGTCTTGGGGGATCAGGGTGAATGATATCAAAGGATTGATAGATGAAAACCTCCTCTGTGCATCAAAGACGTAGCTCTATGCCCTGTATTTAAAACAGTGAAATCTTCGTAGAGGAAAAAAGGTATTACACAGCACAGCAAACTCAAATGACCCTTTTGTAAAAATTTCTAATACATATTCTTTATAATTTTAGAACACATTTAATGCAGAGACTGCATTAAAGGAGACTACCCTGTATTTCTGAAGACTGTAAACTTATTTTATCCACCTGTTTTATATACACAGCTTCAGAAATTACCTCAAGCAAACCCTACAACAACAGATTACAGTATTTGGCTGCTTTGGCATAGAGAAGGCAAGCTGCAATCACAACATGAATGCAAAATATTGGTTCATTTATTTGCAGGAGCTGCTTATTTACACATCCAGCTGCTACAAACAATCAATTATTTGGAATCAAGTTATTTATTGCCAACACTGACATTCTTGTTCACTTTATTTAAATTCACTTTATCTGTTTGGAACTTGCAGATGGAGCACCAAGCAAACACAGTAAAAACAACAAAGAGACCGTGCATTCACACATGACAGTCACACTTGCCATATGACATTATAAATAAATAGAAAACTGGCTGCGTTTTACAGTTTTTCACTAAATAAAGGCCAAAGTTTAAGAATTTTTTGACAAAGTAGCCTACAATTACAATTCTAAGGTGTTTCCATTGAAGAATATTTAGTGTACTTAGTGTATTTAGTGTATTTAGTACATGTAGGACGTAATTCTTGTAAAATCTCGTTCCACAAGACCCCACTTTGAGGAGAATGGAAAAACAAAACATTTTGTAATTTGGAGCTACTGCTGTTGCCATTGTCCTCATCAGGAAACAACCATTGGATGATAATTCAGAGCCAAACTCCATATGTACGGAGCCCTCTGTTAACATCAGTGAGAATAAAGATAAGTCATGCCCACACGTCACTCTGAGACTGACACTTAAGATTCATTCCTAAACTTTGCTAAAAGTGAGAATAAGACACTTGATAAGGAACTTTTAAATGAAGCTTTTAGCAAATAGTTTTTTGTACTTGTAAATAATCTCTTAACAGTGTTCTTAGGAGTAATTCTAAGAAGTATGGTGAATACAGCCCCAGATTTCACAAATGGTACATATTTATGCCAGAGGAAAACCTAAAGCAAACTTTCACATGTAGAAATGCTGTTGATTTGTTTACAATCGGTGTGTTACTTCTAAGAAACTAAAATAAACCCTTCTGCCATGCTTGGAAAAACTAGACTCTTAACAAGGATGATTTGTTAAGACTTAAGAAAGTAGCTGTATCAAGCATCTTGAGGTTACCACAGATTTTGTAACAACTTTCTATCAGGTTTTATGCCATTTATCTATTTGTGAAATATAGGATTCAGTGAAATAACTAGGTGTCCTTGTAGAGAAACATGTGAGCCAGGATGTATTATGTGTCTACTGGGTTGATAAAAAGTGTCTGCACATCTTAAAGAGGATGAAGGTTAAACAAATTTAGTGGTGAAAATCTTAAAAAGGCTGCCATGTTGGTTTTTATTCCAGTTTAACAGTTATGTAATATTCTTTGAACATGTGTGATGAATGGTCTCATTCAGTGCGCCCACCAAGTAATAGGTTATGGATGTTCTGACCACAACCATTTGTGAGCCAATATATCAGGCAAAAAACCCAACTTTCCATACTGTATCTTTTAAATCCACCAAAGTACTTTATATTACTGCACAATGCAGCTTGCAAGCTTGTTCACTGTAAAAAGTACAAATCGTCTAAACAAAATGGCAGAAGCTTTTTGATTGGCAGAGCAACATTTGGGAGCGAGGTGACTTGCCTCTATTTTCTGTCATGTTTCCCTTCATTTTGAGTGACCTTTCATTTCTCCCAGACTGTAACGGAGACCAGCACACCGGGGGAGGCAGGAGCTCTCTTTCAGAAGAGGTTTTAAGCTTGTCAAAGTTAAGATTTCAAAGGACTGCTGCATCAAATCTTACATTTCCAGGTCTAAAAGTACTTGTGGTACATGCTGGTGATTTGCCATCTTATAAAACTATGTCAATAGCATAGCTTCAGTTTATTTAGTTTCTTTTTTTTCCTAAAAAAAAAAAAAAAAAAAAAAAGCAATTTTATCGCAAAGTTACCAAAAGGCTGGAAAGTTAAGTGGTTGGAAGTTGCAGGAGCTGTGAAGAGGTCAAAACATTTTACATTTCACTGCAGCCTGAATGAAATGTTCATTAGTCATCTGTATTCATCTTTAGGTTGTGTGTTTTTGTAAAAGGACTGGTTTTACGTTGCGCCAATGTTTATTTATTAATTTTTATACATAATTTTATACATTGAAATCTTTGAGTCTGTTTTTAGGAAGGCTATGAAGTGTTTTTTTTTAATGCAAACACTTGTAGACATTGAAATTTAAGATAAATTGTTTAATCAATTTTTTTAGTCAGCTTTAAGAGAGGTGAAATAAGGCAGTTTGTAAGAGGAACATAAATCTTTTTTTTTTTTTTTTTTTTTTTTTTTTAAACAGTTACCTTTTAATCTCACAGGTTTGTTTCAGAATTGTGTTACAGATCTGGGCATTAAAAAGTTCCCCTTTCAGCCGACTGCCAGCCACTTACCAGCGACTTGTCTGCTAATTCAATCGCACAGAGAAACGCCTGTGTGCCCAGGGGAAACGATTTCAGAGCATAAATGAATGCCCAGAACAAGGATGTTTCCACATGCCAAATTTGGACACCGTGCGTGATGGTGTATTTTTGGGACAAATCGTTCAGCCATTTTCTGTCAGTGGTCAGTGGTGCACTATTAGTGCACCACTTCTGGCAGAAAAAGGAGGAACTTTTTCATGCCCAGATCTGTAGATGGTAATGTTACCCCTGTATGACATACTTACCCAGTTAAGATTGATCCACCCTTAACTTGGGACAAATTAAGCCACAAGAGCTGTCTGTTGTAACACAACTCTGATCGTTTATATTGATAAACATTTTGAAATTAAGTTAGATCATTCTGTTGTACTTTAGTGTGATTGTGATATTTCCATTAAAGGAAACATGAGAAGAAAATTGATGATAACAATCCTTCCTCTGACAATTGACAAAAATAAAAAAAAAAAAAATGTTAAACTTGTAACTGGGGGTGGTGGACATGTTGATACCGGAATGAATCAAAATGGGATACATGTAAAATTCACTCATTTTAGAGTGGGGAGTTTTTGTATTTCATAACGGTGTAAGGAGAGGAAACATTTGTCAAAAACTGAAAAAAAACAAACAAAAAAACAAACAAAAAAAACATTTATGTACACAGGGATTATAAAGAACGTCAAACAAATGTACACTACAACTTTTTCCTTTTAAATTTTAATGAGTCTTATAAAGTCTGTGATATTTAAAACTCATTGCCCTTTTAGACAGGAACTTCAGAAGAGCTGGTAAATTAACTGGACATTTACCAGTACCAGGAATCACTGTTAAATGTGCTTTTCCTTACACCAGAATGATACATGAGAGTTAGATATTTATGTTTGATCTGCTGAGATTGTCCTGAGTTGTGAACATACTGTTAATGATGTTAAATAGCGGCTGGAGAAACAGTTCAGCCAGATAGTCTGTGTTTATAACTCAGTTAACTCAAAGTTTGTTTGTAAAGAGCCAGTTACCTGAAACTGGATCTGAATTAAAAAGCATCAATGTTTAATTCTTCCTCCAATAACAGGTGTAGAAGGAAAATGTGCTATTCTGAAAAATATGAGTGATCTCTTAACTGTATATGAGTCATGACAGGATTGAGATTTAAAAACCTCTCCTCTGGGTTTTTCAGGTGTGGTGTTCCATTATCGTGATGCATCCAGTCGGTATGCTTTTACCTTTGAGCAAGCCAGAGAAGCCTGTGAGGAGATCGGAGCTCGCATCGCCACCCCAGAGCAGCTTCTTGCAGCCTATCACAGTGGATACGAGCAGTGTGATGCTGGCTGGCTCTCAGACCACTCAGTGAGGTCAGGACCTGAGAGAAAGGGGTCTGGGTCTAAGAGGACTCTAAACTTCTGCATTTTGAATTATATAGAGTAGGATCACAGTTTCTCATATCTTACAGCATTCCAAAATGTTCCTTAAGCTCCACATGAATAAAAACTCCATATTGTTGGACTGAGAAGTGCAGCTAAGCACATATTGAAGTGGCAGGGCTGCAGCAGAGGATTCATGTGCTCTTTGCACATCACAGCACTCATCTGATCTCAAGATGTTTCCATGACAGAAGATTAGACAGTTGGTGCTTCATTGTTGTGTGACTTTCACCTCATAGATATCCGATCCAGATGCCAAGAGAGGGCTGCTTTGGAGACATGGATGGCCTGCCAGGAGTGAGGAACTACGGGCTCTTGGAGCCTGATGAGCTCTATGATGTCTACTGTTACGTGGAAAACATTCAAGGTAAGACAACTTCAAGAAAAAACTCCATTTCATCTTGTTACCTTTATTTTTAATCTCATGTTAATTAATTTAAGCTGTAAAATTTGTTTCATTACACTTGAGGATTCAGATATTAGTACCAACGATATCAATGGTTTAACATACCTTTTCAACCTTAAACAGCCACTGAGTGTCACACAAGGGGCCAGAATAGCTAAGCCAAAACAAAACAGAGCTTGAACTGGAAAAAAGTCAGGCTGCTCATAGTGTTAAGTTTTTAGAGAAAAATGGAGCAAGAGCAACATGGACTCTGTCATTGTCCATCTACCGTGTATGTAAGTAGCTTTTATTAAAAGAATTTAGTTTATTTTGTGAAGGAAATCTGTACAGGAACTCCTGCACATGGAACTTATGGGCAGATTAATTACCACAACACAGAGCTCATAAATTAACTACAGTAGATGACAGACACAGAGGGAGTGACTTTTTTTGTTTGTTTGCTTATCTGGAAGCCCACCAACTATATTCTGCTGACTTCAGCCTCAGGAAGAAAATTTCTGGGCTCCCAATGTGATAAACAGTTATCTGCATAATCAATAAGACTTCTCATTCTGAGCACTGGTTGAAGGCAGATAAGTTTGAACAAAAGCTAATAAAGAGGTAAATTGTTTTAAGTTTTAAGACTTTATGTTCCACATCTTAAGTCCACTTAAATGTGTGTGGTAGCTAATATTTCATTTACAAATAGGAACTGAAAGTTTTGATCAGCACAAACTCCTTGCTCTGCAGATATCAGCTGGAGGGATAAACCTCAGAATGCTGTTTTATTAAGAAAATGATCCAATTTTGTGCCAATAGTTTGTGTGGACACATTTATAGCATTGATTTCTGTAGTTGCCTTTCATGTAGACACTAACAGCCATTATTACAGCTGAGGCACAAAAGTTTTTAGATTAAATACTTCTAAGATTACATTTCTGTGATGGAAACATGTTCAGATTTATTTGGCAATACAATAATAAAAACCTTGGCAAACACACCACAGAGGTCTTCTATAAATACACGTGGTGATGAAATAAGATGGAGGACGCAGACATGTAACATCATGAAAATTCTTTCAAATACAGTGGTCAAGTAATCAGTTCGTGAAGCAGGTAAATAAAAAAAGGTAACAGGCAGAAAGACTGGATTAAATGTATCAGACCCAAATGCAATAACAAAACAATGTTTGCCAAAACAAGTTTTGTGCAAACCAGGGACCAAAAATCCCAACACAAATGGCAGAAATACGACAAGGTGGCAAGGAACAAAAAGACCCAGAGAGTAAGATTATTAAAGGCCTCCTTCCACTGAAAACCCATTTAACTTGCTCCTTCTGAAATACGGAGGGTTTCCCCTTGTTTACTTACACATGCTGACTTGCTAGCGTTGCGTTCCCCCCAGTTGGCTGTGCTTCCTCATCACAGAAACAATACGAAGAAAAGAGCGAATCGGGAACAGCCTCGCACTTCTACGTAACATTGCAAATAGTGTATCCCACGGGGGTTTCTATCTGTCCATTGGAAGGCAGGTAACCCTCCACGACACACTAGAAGTAAAGACGGCACGAATGCAACTTCGGAGTTGAGAAGCTAATTAGCTAACTGTTTGTTAGCATGACGGAACAAACTTGTTTGTCGGCTCTATTTCCTGTCTGTAGCGAAATAAGAGCGGAGGGCGGAGCTTCCTTCATACACTGATGGCAGGCAGCCAATCAGACGGAAATTCATGAGAAGGACCCGGAAAAGCCTGCCGTTGGACCACAAGCCTCTCTTCTAGTATACAAATACAGCTGGATACAAAGATACCAGAAGGTTTTTTTTAAACAGAAACGATGCAGAATGCATTCAATAATAATGGAGAACACAGAAATATTAATGAAATGACCACGGAAGTACAACTTTAAGGTATGTGCTTACTAATTACAAACAGGTGTTTGTACAGGTGCACACATCCAATCCTAACCCCGGCTTTACACCTGGTCCGTGACGTGAGCGCAGCGCAGCGGCGCGCCCTGCGCACCGGATCGCGCCCATTTAATCAATGGTGTGAAACATATTGCTCACGCTGCGGCGCGTGAGCGGTCTGTCGTCGCTCCGGCATGCCGTGCCGCTGCGCTACAGATACGCGCCAGCTCTATTTTTGACGCTCCACGCACCGACACCGCGTCAATATCAGTAGTTCAGATCGAACCAGACAGGAAGTCAGACACAGGTTCAGCGTAAAATATCCGGTAACTTCCTAAACAAAAGCCACCGTGCAGCTTTTAAACTGCTGAACCACCTGAACATGACAACATCTCCGTGTCCACGAGGTTACAGTGAAAGAAGAAACCATGACGCATGAACATGTGGGCAAAATGAACCATTTGGATGAGAATCACAGGCGATCTAGCAGTCCTCTCGTGATTTCGTGATGTCACCAATCAACAACAGCTGGTGCACTCGCGCGTGCGCTGCGCGGCCGCACAGTGAACGGTGTAAATGCTCGCGCCGAGGAAGTCGCAGCAAAGACGCTGCGCTGCGCTGCGCTCACGTCACGGACCAGGTGTAAAGCCGGGGTTAAGAGCGTAACTTCTTCAACACACCTGAATCAAATGAATGGCTCGTTAACAGGCCTCTGCAGAGCTGAATGACATGTACATGAGGTAATTCAGTCATTTGATTCAGGTGTGTTGGAGAAGACATGCTCTAAAAGTTGCAGGATCGTAGGACTGTGTGTGTGCGCGTAACGCAGCGACAGAACGTAATCAAGAAACCCAGAACAGGTGTGGGGTGAAGGCAGAAAGAAAGTTTTCTAAATGGACGAGAACAAAAACAGTTCAAAAATAGAAGTGAAGAAACGATTCACAAAATGAGGAAACACTTAAAAAAAAATTCAATAAACCCCCAATATGACACATATGACATTTAATGACTGAATATATTGTTTTTCAGTTAATTAGCTTCTGCTGTGTTCTGTCATATTTTATATCTTGTCTAAAGGAGTTAATATATAAACTTATAAAAGCACTAAAACAAAACGTAAAACTGAAGTTGAAAGAAAAAGAATAATGGCAGAAGAGACAATATAAGTCGTAAAAGTCTTGATTTTTATTGTTTATGGTTTTCGGACCATTGTGTTTAAAACTACAGCAAAAGTAACAAAACATAAAACAAAGCCTGTTTTTTTTTTTTTTTTTTCCAAAGGTGAGGTGTTTCATGGTTCCGCCCCCCAGCGCTTCACCTTCTGGGAGGCCAAGGCCTATTGTGTGAGCCACGGTGCAGAGCTGGCCACCACAGCCCAGCTATATGCAGCCTGGAACGACGGACTGAACCATTGCAGCCCGGGTTGGTTGGCCGACGGGAGCGTGCGGTACCCCATCGTCACCCCTAGAGAGCGCTGTGGGGGTGGTGAACCGGGTGTTAAAACAATCTACCGATACAGTAACCAGACAGGCTTTCCTGAGGTTTACTCTCAACATGATGTCTACTGCTTCAGAAGTAAGAGAGCTGTCTTTCTTTGTGTGACATGTCAGTTTCTCTTTAGTTTCTCTGCTCAAGATAACTCTGGATGAATCTAGAGGTGGTTAACAGATGAAAAAGGCAATAAAATACTTCTACCACACTCTTCTCTTCAGGTGATAATGGTCCTTACACAGAATCTCCCCATGATTTTCTCGCCACTGAGCCAGAAGACATTGGTCAAGATATAATTTTCTTAACCACAGAGGAGGATGTTGGTGCAAGTGAGGTAACACCAGACAGAGTTGAAGAGATTCAACATGCCTGGACAAAAGATCCAGTAAAGCAGGGCCCTGTGAACACCCAATCACCAGCTCAGGATTATGAAAAGGAGCCAACATTCACACAAGGCCCTCCACACTCTGTAACCTCCCTGTCTGATCATGAAGAAAGCTTGCCTACCAAAGATACCTGGGAGTTGGTGAAAAAGGTCAGTTACCCAGAGTCCTATCAGCCAGCTCCTGAGGAAAACCCTGATCATGACGAGTCTCATGAACTTCCAACAACTTCTCCTGAACTTGATGCTGCGGTAACCATTGAAGACTTAGCCATACCCACAACTGATGTCACAGCTTCCGTAAGCACAGAGCAGACAGATGATCATCTTTCTGAGACTGACAGCCTGGATCTGCAAGATGGAAACACCACATCTGAAGCAGATGCAGATGAGGTGCTTCAGGAAGAGATCGATCTTCCTGTTTCACAAGAGGACCACACTCAAGACATCCAAAAGGAGCACACCTCTGTAACCTCCATGACTGAATCTGATATTTCAGAACAACCAGAAAAAGCCACAGCTGGTACTGTGGAGACTTTTTCAGTTGACCTTTCACCAAACTCTGAGGAAACAGATGTCCACGCCACTACCGTGTTGCTATCTTTTGATAACAGCACACATGAGAATGACTCTGTAGAAGACGAATCTGAGGAGAAGACTG
This sequence comes from Atherinomorus stipes, assembly GCA_023101725.1. NCBI lineage: Eukaryota > Metazoa > Chordata > Actinopteri > Atheriniformes > Atherinidae > Atherinomorus > Atherinomorus stipes. Next base: position 38,864 of record JALJCO010002978.1, on the reverse strand, counting down.
CAAATCCTCTCCCAGCTGAGGAAACACAGAATTCTGGGACAAAAGGTTTGATCGGTCAAAGTGGTCCCTCTGAAGGCGTCCCTTCTTCTGATCCAAGTAAGCTTCTCATAGTAAATAACTCACAAGAGTCATTGTACACTTGTTTCACTGGTTTAAGTCTGAACTGCTCTCATATTTGTTCCTGCCATACTGGAGTTGCTGCAGTTGGTTTTTTAGCAAAAATGAGATGTTTGCTTATTTAAAGCAGTCTTTCTCAGATTTCATAAGTGCATATAGCAAGTGAGGAATAAGTGCATTCTCATAAATGACTACATCTACTTCTCCCCAAACTAGAAACCATTTTATGCATTTTAATGCTCAAGACACATTTCAATATGACATATTTCCTGTTTCCTTTTTCATTTTCAGTCTAGATTGCTGTAGAAGTAAACAGAGTTATCTAATTATTTTATTTTCTATCTTTACAGGTTATAACTCCACTCAAGAGCTATCAGGTGTAACAGAAGAGTCCTCTAGCCCTGTGGACCATGGTGATGAGGAATTCAATACCACTTTAGAGGATACTGCAACAGATGACCCAGCAGAGCAGAGTGGACACGTGGATGCAGCAGGAATCCCGACTTTAGAAGTTGCCCAAGTCACAGATGACACATATTCCAGCGTAGATGCCCCTGTGCTAAAAAATAATCGATTTACATTGTTGGCATCCTCCATCTCCGTAACTCCGTTTCCACCATCTGTGGAGACTGAAGTCAACTCCCAAGAGATAATAACACAAAGTGATGTTTCATCTGAGGGGGAACATCTAGAAGACATTCAGGACAGAGTTGACCAGGAAGGTTCAGGTGAAAACCTAGAGGTCTCCCCCAGCACCACCTACAATATCACAGACAAAGATCCAGAGGAGGGGTCGGGTGAATCATCAGGAGAAAACCTGCATGTGAAACCAGAACTCCTGTTGACAAATCCAACTCTCTCAGTGGACACCTCTGATGGTATTATTGATGAGGCTGGCACTGATGCACCTCCACCATCGGAGATAAAAATCACACTGATCCCTCATCTGACCCTGACACCCGGGTGGGAACCAGAGCTTTCGTCCACACCGCAGGAGTCCCGCTCAGATCGGGAATACAGCGCTGTGCCTCCTGTCACCGAGGAGACTAATGATATTTCTAAGGAGGACGAGTTAACCACGGGTAACATCAATGGTAAAGTTTTGTGTATCAGACAGTTGCTTCCTTTAGGATGTGAGTGAAATTAATGATTTTCTTAAACAAAGAACAAATTCAGATGATGTTTCCACTTTGATTTTTATGAACTTTCTCAACAGAACATGGATCTGAGGGAGGTGAGGGGGAGCCCAGCACTGATGAGCCCTCAGTTAACATTTGCACGTGGCATCCCGGAGAGGAGGAGACCTCCAGCCCAGCTCTCACCACCGACAGCAGTGATGGGACCATCACTGCTCCCACCCTACAACCTGAGTATTTTAAAAAAGAAGAGGCAGAACAAACAGGCATGGGTCCTTCTCTGCCTGCTGCCAAAGTTTCTGCTGCAAGGGGAAGCACTGCAGGTATTTACTCTTCACAGCACAACTGACAGTAATGGAGACAACAGCTGGTGTTGGTGTGCTTTATTGTTGTTTGGGGAAGGGAAGGTCTGCCTCTGAAAATGCCAAATCAGTAGATTTACTTTAATTTACTATGAGCAACTTGAGCAGATTCTACACAACAGATGGATTAGCCTCCTGCTTTAGATTTAGACTCACAGAAATAAGCTTCCCAGGAAGAAATCTATGAGACACAGAGATGATTCTTCAGTAAATATAGTCAACTTTAATTTAAAAGGACAAAATCAACTCTGATTTGTATCACTGTAACTGTAATTTTAGAAATATAAAGAGGTTTCCGAATATGTGAGCTAAACTCTTCAAAGGGAGGTGAAGCTTCATGGTCATGTGGGAATTACTGTCACTGTGCAACAAGAAACTTTCTGGTTAGTCAGACACCTCCAACAGTCCTGTCAATGCATCAGAAGTGGATTAATCTGAAAATGCTGCAGAAATGTCTGCAGAAACTCAGGAAACACAGGCTGAAACATCCCTGTCTCAGCCTGATCCTGGATGCGACATGTCGGCTGAAATTCCAGCAGAATCTCTGATTCCAGGCACTGAGAAAGAACCAGAAAATCCAGAGGCCTCCAACAGTCCTGAAGACACACCAGAGGTGGACTTTTGTGAAAATGCTGAACAAATTTCCTCTGAAAACCAGAATCCAGAGGCTGCGGCAGCCCCTCCAGCTACCGTGCTGCCTCCATTGCCTCCACTGAGGCAACCCCAGACCCCAGCCCCAGTCAAACAACCACAAGGGACAAAGACCCCCAACAAGCCACCATCAGAGTCCAACGCTGCAGGTGGTCTCCCTGCACCGGTGGTTCCAAGCACAGCAGCAACACTCCAGCCTGAACTGATCCCTTACCACCTGTATGCCCCGTTTGAACAGCCTACAGGTCCACTTCCAGTTGTGGAACCTCTGCTCTCAAACTCAGCTGCAGAGGACTCTGCTGGACCAACCAGGATCAGCCCCTCCCAGGGTCTACTGATGATCCCAGAGCAGCAGTTCCATCAAACCTTGTATGGTAAGGACATCAAGATTTCATCCCTTCAGCAGCAGAATCAACAGCTGCCGGATGAGGTGAAGAAGATGAAAGACCAGGTTTATCTGAACACCATCAAGCGGTCAGTGGCTTCCCAGAAGAAGACAAACCTGAACAAAGACATCTTAGAAGAGCAGCTAAAACTAGAAACAACTGAGACTTCCTTGGCTTGGCTACAGGAAGAATCAGCCCAAGTTCAGACCCAGCTGACTTACAGTAAGCTCGAGCTCAGCTTCAAGACCTACAAAGAGATGCTGAGAAGAGATCTGCTCCTATAACAGAGGCAGAGAAGCTCAGAGAGGAGATAAGACAACATCAATCTGCAGCTGAGAAGGAGACGACTGTCCTGTACGCAGAAATAACAAAACAGAATCAGCAGCATGCAGACGTCTCTGGTAGACTCAGAGCAGAGAGGACCAGGACAACCAGAGCTGAGACCTGCTTGGTCCAGCAAGAAGAGGAAACAGCAGAACTGAAAGCTGCACTGGAGAGAGTCCAGCAGGACTTTGAAGACCAACAGTGCCAGTGGCAGAAGGAAGAAGATCGTCTCCTCACCGAGCAGAAAGAAGCTAAAGACAATATGAGAACAGCTGCGATAGAGAAACCCTGATACACGGAGAACCAGAGGAGCCAGTGGGAGAACGAGAAGTCCTCCCTCCTGGAAATGATGGCCACCCTGATGGAGGAAATGGCAAAGGAAGCAGCTGAAGAACAAGAGTTTACAGACAGTCTGATAGCCAGGATAGAAATCCCGGAGAAGATCGTAGCAGTCGAACCAGAAATCTTCCAGAGGGGAAATCCACCAGGTCCCCAAAAGATCTAAAACCACTCACCTCAACACTAGTTCTGAGAACTGAAACTCAGTGGCCCTCATTTATCAAACGATCGTAGAAATGGTCGCACATCTGATCGTAAAAATGGTCGTACGATTGGACCCACGTGTGATTTATTAAAACGTTCGTATCGGTCCAATCTCGTCGTACGAACAAAAGAGTCTTGATAAATTCCACAGCTGAAATCCATCGTCATTTAAATGTCACGCCCACGGTTACGCCCTTAAACATGCATGATTATGAGGCTTCACCCAGCGAGGTTGAACCGTGGAGAGGAGAGATTCTGCCAAAGAAGAAACTTTTGGGGGGATCAAGACAGAATTCCTCATTTATGAGGTGGGAAAGAATAGAGAAGTGTTTGGCAGCTTAAAAACCGAAGTCAGAGACGAGCACAAAAACGCTGCACGGAAGAGGATCAGTCAGCCTCACCGGTGTGAACGACCAGCTGAGATATTAATAAAAGTCTCAATCTAGGCCTGGCTTATATGCTTTATTCGTTTTATTTATGAAATTTAATAATAGCCCACATCCGATGGCAACATCACAATTCTTTAGCCAGTGAGTCAAGAAAAAGTGAAACTTGTCAATATGAAACTTTCACCGGCACCCCCCACCCCCCAGTTGGATGCCGGTCAGATCCGAGCCTGACCCAGATAGGGACAGAAAAAAAGATGACTTGCATTAGCAAAGCTAAGGGACGGTCTACTGACTGAGCACTTATACAACTTTCAAGTATGGATTACTAGAAATGACGGATTGGCTCCGGTCTCCTTCATACAGTCCAGCGGGGGCTGCAGGGCAGCTCGCGGCGCATCTTCTCCTCTGACTGCGCATCAAAACTCTCCAAATGTCGAGCGATGTGCAGCACTGCGCAGCACAGGAGTGTATTGTAGATTTTATCAGAGTCTAAAGCAGCGTTTCATCCCGCTGGGTCCGAGTCGGACCGTCCGACACCCACCTACCCCCCCCAAAAAAAAATTTAAATGGAGAGGGAGCAAGAAAAATGGAACGTTAATTGGGATAAAATTTAATATATGCAAAAATAGGGCAGTATATCCGCATATATTGGGAGGGATGGGAGATTCTAATAAGATAGAACATTTTATTGAAGAGGTTGGTACAGAGCTGGGCTTGAACCTATGATCTATGGATTAGAAAACAAAAGAACAAAAATGAAAATGAACAAGTGAAAATTCTGCATTTATTTTGCACGTTCTGATGACGTCTAGATGTGGTCCTTGAATGACATCCAGATGAGATATAAATGTAAACGTCGGCTACACGTCTAAAACAAGTCCAATAATGACGTCTAAAACTTGGATCCATTTTGCACGTTACTTTAACGTCTAGATTTGGTCTTCAGATGGCGTCCAAATTTTGAACGTCATTACGACGTCTCAAAAATCGCCAATTTAGACGTCATATTTCTAACCTATTTCGCACGTCACACTGACGCCTACATGTGGTCTTTGACCTGCACGTCTCTCCGACGTCCGATGTTTGGTGGGTGTTTACAAGTTCTGCCGTGCACACACTAGAAGAGAACGTCCCTCGTTAGGAAACGCTGTTAGTGGGTGACTGGAAACCGGAAGCTCTATAGAATTAACCCCCATTGACAGAAAAACCGTCACGGCAAAGTTAGAAGCCTAAAGTAAAAAGGCCTGGAGTCGTGCATATGTGCAATAAGTAACTTATTTTTTTTTATAGAATTACCTCTTTTTCTACATAATATAACTTGTAAATAGCATTTTTGTTAGAGAGATTAAAATAAAAATATTAAAATAGAATGCAACCTCAATACACACAAAAATACTAAAAGATTTTCTTTTTACATTGATAGAAAAATTGTAGAGCTCGATGTCTTCTCCATTAAATAAATGATAAACAGAACTTTAAAAATCACTGTGTAACATAAGATATATGCATAAGATATTTTTAAACATTGCATTATTTATTTTAACTAACAAAGATGCTAATGTAGCTAAATACAACAAATCACATAAAAGGATTTGCATTATTACAATGAAAACTTTGCTCTGAACCAAACGTGATCTTACACCGCCATCTGCTGGTCCTTCTTGATAGAGCAGTTTCATCTTTTAAAAAAAATTGCTTTTAGAGTTTGTAGTGCATGGTGGAGGAGGAGGTTCCTTCCAAGTTCCTTTTATTTGGAGGATGCTCGTTCAATCTGAAACCTTCCTACATCACACGTTGAAGTCCCTCAGTAGTATACTGAGTCTCATGCTGCACCCTTATGCATTTTTCACTCATAAAATGTCTTAGATAAAACTATCAGCTACAGTAATATAAGCTGAAGTAGCTAAAGTAACATAAAGGTTTGATTTTGTTATTGTAAGTTTAACCACTTTCTCCACTTAAAGAAAATGGTTAACATAGAGGAATCAGTAAAGTCAGAAAATAATCATATTTTCATGTGTAGATCAAGGCTCTTCAACTCTTGTCAAGTTCTGCTCAATGACCTATTAATTTGAGGCAGGTGTGTTAAAGCAGGGAAACTTCTAACACTTGCAGGACAGTGGCCCTGGGGCACTGGAGCTGAAGAGCCCTTCTCCATTTTCCATCTATGCAAACTAGTCACACCCTGGCTTACCAGTTTGGGCCTTTTCAGTTGTCCTGATTTGTCTTGAGCTTTGGCAAGCAGACAGATTCTCAGTCATATCTATTCCCACAACTCTAAAACTTCACCTGTTTCACCTCATCTCTACCAATAAGACACAGGTGTGTTTCTAGATAATAAATCAGACACTAACATGTCTGATTCTTCTAACTGGAATGTGGCTTTGCAGGAGTCACACACCAAAGAAAAACAAAACCAGGTTATATGAATCCATTGTTAATAGGAAAGTAAGAATCATTATTCCTATTCAGAAGGAAAGTAGCTTGTTTGTGGAAATGACCTGTGCTGTGGCCCAGCTTGTGGGTTGTTACATCAAATGGGGACTGGGTATACAGTTTGAAACGATGAGACAAATAACAAATGAACATTAGTTAAAATATATTTTTTTTAAAAACGACGGTACAATGCAAAAATAACCAGAGTGAGATGCAGCTTATGAAGCCTTTCCAGCTTCTACTGCAGGTTGTTTATGCAGAGGACCTTAACATCTCTAACAATCTACTAAACGAAGTCTAAAATATAACTACTTATATGCATAGTGATTGCTGTACAGTACAAAATAACTTTGATTGTGACCTTCATGTGTTTGCAGACTCTTGCCTGGAGAGCCCTTGTTTGAATGGTGGTACTTGTGTCGACGGTGAACCAGTAAGGTGCTTTTGTTTGCCAAGTTATGGAGGAGACTTTTGTCAGATAGGTGAGGCACCAGCTTTCTGAATATTACTGTTCTTCAAATATCAGCAAAGTGTCTTTACTGATTAACATCGGATAATTTCTGTACCGTCTTATTCACTCTGCCTCAGATGCTGAGGAGTGTGAGCCAGGCTGGGAGAAGTTTCAGGGTTTTTGTTACCATCACTTCAGCAAACGGCAGAGCTGGGAGGCAGCCGAGCAGCACTGCCGGATGTGTGGCGGACATCTGCTCTCTGTAATGACCCCCGAGGAGCAGGACTACATCAACGGTAAATCTTGCCAGAAGAGAAGTCGGCAGTTATTACTGATTAAATAGAGGCAAAAATAATCTCTTCTGGCAAGTTAGGGTTAGGGTTAAAGTTAAACCTAGGAACTTAAAGCCCAACTTCAGGAATGATGTTTGCACAGTTGTCTACACATTTCACATGTGGGAGGATCATCAAAAGCTCCAACAGATTCAAAGCTTCAGAAAAATACCAGCCCACCACTACACTACTGGTTTCATCAGATATCAACGCAGAAATCTTTCCACCCAACATTCTCAGTTCAGACTCATGAAAGATCTGAAGTGGTTAAATTTGTCCAGGCATGACATAGACATTTCATGTCTTCCAACTTACTCAATCTTTCATTTTTTTTTTCTCAGACCGTGCCACGGTCTTGAAGTTGCTGTTGGTATTTTGTCTGGCGGCAGGGTGATGAGATAAGTATCTGGCATTCTTCTGGTTCGGTTTTCAGCCTGCAGGGAGTTGTCGTTGATAGCATTAACTGATACTCACAATGTTACATAAGAAACTGTGAATAGCAACTGTAAATGAGCAATTTAAAAAATAAAAATAAAAAAGACACTTGACAACACCCCCCCCCCCAAAAAAAAAAAAAAAAAACACTAAACTTTGTAAAAACAAACAAACAAACAATCAAAAAACAGAAACAAATGACAACAACAACACCCCCCACTCCCCCCCCCCCCCCCCCCCCCCCCCCCCCAAAAAAAAAAAACAGAAAAAAAAAAGAAAAAGGAGCAGGGTATTGCAATGCTGTATATATTTTTTGGTGATGTTTTATGCTTTTACTGCATGTCTGGTCCCAAAAAGATTGTTGGATGCATCTTTAGAAAAAAATAAAGAAAAAACACACATACATATATTTATATGTGTATTTATATATATATATATATATATATATATATATATATATATATATTTTTTTTTTTTTTTTACTGAAATCTGTGCAGATGTTTTTTGCCTTTCCAAAATTGACCTTATTTATAAATAGCTTCTTGATTTCACCCTTTTGTAAGAATGTAAGAAGGAAATGTAAGAGCAATTTTTAACCAGTCTTTAAGTTTTTTTTTTTTTTTTTCTTTTTTTTTTTTTTATATATTATTTTATTGTCATTATCTTTTGTGTGGTGGATATCGATAGATTAATTTGATTTGTTTTTTTGGATGGAGTTGTGGGGGAAGAGGGGAGGAGGGACCGGCCGCCGGTGGTGGGTTGTGGCTTTGATGTTGTTTTGTTTATGGCGTTCTCCTTCCTACCTGGCGGAGATTGCAGATTTAATGATCTCTCCCTATTTTTTGGGTTTTTGTTTTTTTGTGGATTTTGTTTTTTTGTGTATGTTATTTTTGTGTTTTTTATTTTCTTTTTAGGGGTTATTTTTGGTTTGTGTTTTTGGAGATTTGAGTTGTTTTGTGTTGTCTCTGGTGGGAGAGCGCTGCACTCTGAGTGGATGGTTTAGGGAATCGGAAGGGGGGGGGGGGGTGGTGTGGGGGGGTTGGTTTTTTTTGTAGGGAGGTAAGATGCTCCCCCCCCACTGGGTGGGGGGGAGGGAATTTTGGATTTTCCCTGGGGTGGGGGGGTTTGTTTGGAGCTGGGTTTTTTTTTTTGGATTATTGGGAATATGTTCCCCCCCCCCTAAATTCTTTTTCCCCCCCCTCGGATTTCCGGTTTTTTCACCCCCTTGAATTTTTATGGTTAATTCCCCCAGCCAGAAAATTTTAGAACAAAAAGAGAGGGACAAGTAAAATCAAAAGACATTGTGACTCTTTGCCAGCATATGAAGTGCTTCAGTAGCTTGACCTTCACTTCCTGTATTCACAACTGAATTAGATATCATTCATTTGTATTAACTGTATAATTTACATTAATATTAACATAACTACTCAATAAAGCATCATCTGGATCTTTTACACATTTTACTTGCAAAACACAGGGTTGAAGAGAATTTTTTGGTTTGAGCACAATTCTCAACTCAACTCAACTTTATTTGTAGAGCACTTTAACACAACAGAGTTTGAAACAAAGTGCTGAACACCAACATGAAACACTGTTATGATAATCATCAAATCAATGAAAAGAACAATAAGAACATTAAAAACAATAAAAAGCACAATGAAACAGGAGTCTCATGCGGGGTTGAAAGCCAGGGAGAATGAGAAGAGGCATCAAAAAGCTCTTTCAGATGCAAGAGATAAGGACAGGACTCCCAGGAATCTGAATATGGAGTGTGGAGCAAAATCCACAGATAGCTGACGCAAAACCAGAGACATTTTGGACTTAACATGTTCAGATATGAAGTTTTGGTCCTCTGTGTTGTCGTCATGATCTGTTTGCAAATATCCAATCCTGTACAAGCCTCATTTGGGCAGATTGTATATTTTAGTTTTATTCAGTATAAAGGCAAATGAGTGTTTTAGTGTCTCTTTAAAATTATATATCCTTGTAGTGCATGTTTTATGTTATAAATCTGTTTTACACGCGGCTTTTGTCTCCATTTACTGTATACAGTCTTTGTTTATACCAAAGTTTGCATATTGGTGCCACAAATGGGCACTGATAGATGCCTGATAGATGCTTACAAACACAGTAAATTTTACATAATTATATTATTTCCAGAGTTGAAATTATCCATAACACAGATGTGTTTATTTTAGAAAAATACAAAGAATATCAGTGGATCGGACTAAATGACAGAACCATAGAGGGTGACTTCCGCTGGTCAGATGGGAACCCTCTGGTGAGTTTAGCTTTTCATTTCTGTGACTTTGTGTATGTTAACTTACTAACTTTGACTTGTCTGTGGTTGATCCTTGATTTCTTTTTAAATTCTGTTTCACATCCTTCATGGAAATACTAAAAAACTTGATTTGATTTAACCTGCTTCCTTCATGTGGTTGTTTTAACCTCCTCGTCTCTCTGACAGCTGTACGAGAACTGGTACAAAGGTCAGCCTGACAGCTACTTCCTGTCTGGTGAGGACTGTGCAGTGATGGTTTGGCACGACGGTGGCCGTTGGAGCGATGTACCGTGCAACTACCACCTGTCATACACATGCAAAAAGGGCGTCAGTGAGTCCTCAATGAAACTTTGTGAGCTCTTACAAAGACAACACTAAAAAACAAATAATTTTACAATAAGCAAAATTTGTTTTCAACAGCCTCCTGCGGCGAGCCCCCTCACGTTCCTTTTGCTAAGGTCTTTGGAAAGAAACGGCTGCGTTATGAGACCAACAGCAAAGTGCGATACTACTGTGAGGAGGGTTTTATGCAGAAACTCAACCCTGTTATCAAATGTCTTCCTGGTGGCCAGTGGGAAGAGCCCCTGATAACCTGCATGTCAAGTGAGTGCATCACATGTGGCCTGTTTAGTCATTCACATCATGCGATTGAATGATTAGATGGATTCTCAAATACTTTTAAAAATCCCATAAGATGCAGTAGAATCATGTCAGTGTGAAACATGCAGTTGTTACTTTAAAGGCAGGGTGGATGTTGTTTTCCAGGAGCATTTTTTATAATAGCTGTCTCATGTTGCAGTCTGCACACTGTGAAGTGTGGATTCGTCGGCTGCATATGTCTCAGTGGCGCGTCAAGTAATGTCTCGTTTCAAAAACGTCTGGAAGAGCCTCTGAATCCACCCTCCAAACTCGCACTTCATTTGGCCTCAAATGAAGGACACATGCGATGTGTCCTTCATGGCCTCGCCTGTCCCAGAATGCATTTTGCACAAGATGGGAGGGAATGAACAGCAGAGCTACGAGTGTAATATTTGGATATATTCGTGTTTTTTTTAAGCATTAAATGAAGTGTTTAAACCACAGAGTCTCAGTGGAAAATTTAAAAAGAAACATCCTGTGGCAACCCTGTTTAGGGAAGTTGGGGATGCTGCGCATGCGTGTTGCCTTTGCTACTATCCGCGGTGCTTTGCCTCTCTACTTCCACAGCATATAGTTCCCCTATTGAATGCCGCCTAGTCAGTCTTTGGATGTGAAATCGGCTTCTCGTTTTTACTCGATCAGAATGTGCGGATCACGAAACGTAACTGGTAAAAAAATTTGAGTTAATTAGTTCACTTTCGCCAAGTGATGCTATTAGAAACCACCCTATTACAGCAACTACGCTAAGCTAAGCTAAGCTAAAGCCAGTGCAAGAGAACAAAAACAGGAGTTACTTTAGTATAGTGATTAGATTATAGAAGGAGCACAGTTTTTAATGATATATTAGCATTTTAATGTGCAAATATGTAAATTTACATATATTTTAAGTGTAATATCTTAAATGGATATATATTAAAGAGTGTGTACCGATGTTTTGGGAGACTTTTTAAGTGTATTGCAGAAGTTTTAGGAAGGATTGTTTTTGTTTGTTTTTCAGTTTATTTTGTCTTAGGTTTTTTTTTAAGTTGTGAAATAAGTGAAAATTCAGGTGCCGATTTTTTATGTTTTTCTCCGCCTCTAGCTCATGCAGCAGAAGAGGATTCAGTTACGTCAGGGCCTCACCAGCACCAGGAGGTCATGGGGGCAGCCACAGAGAAAGCAACTCCACTCTTCTGGGACATTAAATGGAGTTTTTAAAACAATATTCCGTCTTTGTTTGGACTTCCCCATCCAATTTTTGCTTTACATTTAACTGCACAAAACAAATAATTTCCATTAAAAACTCATTCTAAGGCCACAGTTCCACAAATCCTGCTCGTTGTAAACGTGCTACAATCCAAAAATGTGTTTTACAGTACTGCACAGTGTGTTGTTTCTCTGAAAAGATATTTCCATGGCACTTTGGGGGAGTATGCTCATTCAGTCATTTGGAAATGATACTTGTCTTATCACGATGGTTGCTCAATCTAGATATCCCTGAAAAACATGAACTACAAAATAGCTTTCCGGTGAAGACTCACATCTTATTGTAAGATGCAATCTTGCACTCTGTTCAAAACACTAACCAGTGGAATTTCTTTTGGCAACCTCCTTTTTATATAAGATAAGTATTTCTGCAGAATGCTAAGAGATGTTGTTTTAGAACATTCAGGCAGAAAGAACTCATATATAAAAACTACTTGTATACAGTTATATCTCTGAGGTATACAGTATTTAGTCATGCTTGAAGAGAATGTACCTTCTCTGTACGACTGGTGACGCCAAATTAGATGGATGGTTTCATGTACAGCAAGTACAGTACATAATAAAAAAAACTTCATGATTTCAGGAGATTAAGGAATCAAGAACATTTTTAACACAAATAAGATTCAGAGATTCATTGCAATAAAAATTAACACCATTACCGGTTTACATGATGTGTGAATCTGTATGTGACTATATGTAGTTGTTTTAGGTAAATCTATAACGGTAGATCTGGAAATCAGCCTTTCAATGACAATGTTGAATTCATAAATTTGACTGATGCTACACATTGTATTTTAACATTTCAATAAAAAAAGAAAACTGCCATTCTTCTAATTTTGTTGCATTTTTTTTTATAAGTTTGAATCTTTCTCAATGCAAACTTATTATCAGAGTCAGCTCGTCTCACATACAGTAGAATCTGAAAGATTCCTCTTTTTACTTTTGGAAGATATATATAAATGCTTAACTGTTGCAATACTTGTCTGACTTGATTTCCATCAGTTTGCACTTTTAAACATGCATTTCTTTAGCCTGTGTCAAGGTTTAGATATGAATTCATCAACTAACTTCTCACAAAAGGTTGATCTGATCTGCTGTAATGTTGCAACATGACTGCTGCAGCAAATTTTGCCCAGACTGAATTCCATCTGTGTTAATAGTATTTCTTTTCTTTAACTGTAATTCCACATTAGTTTTTGCATATGGAACATGTTGATTGCCTTACAACAGTTTTATTTTTCAACTTAAACACCAAAAGAGCATCATCATCATCATCATCACCACAGACTGCTCCAATCTGCTTTTTCATGGTACCCCTGCTAGCAAAGAAAACCCTGAGATAAAAACAAAAACAACAACAAAAAACAACTACCCCATCTGTAATAACTTTGTTTCTGGACACTAAATGATAAAAATTCAAAATGTAAGACTTGAAAACTACCCGGAACATCATAATAAATGTTTTCTGGATTCGGTTCACTGCTGTGACAAGGCACCAACCCAAGAACCACTGAATTTATCTTGATGAGGAGCTACATCTGTGCTTCACACACATATTTTCCTATGTTAAAATACATCATCAAAATTGCAATGCAATAGAAATGATGCCATACTGGCAGAAATTTCAAAAGTTACACTAAGTGGAGTCAATAAAGCCAAGTACTGTAAAATCAGTATATTTCTCAGGAACTAATTGAATACATTACAGTTGTGTCATTTGTAATTAGTTGCCAAACTCAGTGAACTATAAAAATGGATGAAAACATTTCTGGCCTATGATTGTATCATTGAAAATACGTAAGTATAATATTATCATTATTTCTAGACAATTGGTTTGGCAGTTTCACATAATGCTGGTCCAAAGAATGAATGAGGGGGAATTTGCCTGAGCAGGTGACTTCTGATTTAAGGCTCACAATAACCTTTCACAAAGAAATAATATGGGTATGTAATACTTTTCCTGAATTGACACAGTCTATTAAGTATGGCAGTTCTGGTTTTTGGGTCCTTGATGTCCCTTGATCCCACAGGGATTAAATAAACTAAATAGATTAGGTGAAAATTGTGGGAAAATGTGTGTAATTTATGGTTTAAAGAGGTCATATGACCTCCGTTTTTGTCAGAAAGCTACAACTTTGGCCTTAACCCTTGATGTCCCCTTTACAATGATACCAAACAACCATACACAACTTGGACAATTATAGCCGTTTTTTATATTGGGCAAATAATCAATCGTTATGCTAATTAATCAATGATTATGACTAAACCATGACTTTTACAGCTTGACATCCAGCAGAAATGGATTCAGCACCAAAATATACTATAAGAACAACCAAGAAAACACTTTTACCCCAAAATGCCTACAGGGTTAAAGAGTCCTGAAGTTATAGACCTGACTAAAAATATGAAAGCCCTTGAAATGAATATGACTGCGATCCATGACCAGAGCCATTGTCTGAGGCGCTTGGGGACAGGGGGTCTATCTGTGATGTTTGTTGTCGACTTGTTTGTTTGTATCCTGCAGATGCCTTTTTGTTAAATGTAAAAGAAATGTCAGTTATACAAATATCACCCACTGGAAATGAGTTACAGTATTTACTAGTGTGAGTGCAAAACACAACTCTGTCGTTGTACTTTTCAATAAGTCCACTAAACATTACAAAATGTTTATTGGCAAACCAATAACCACTGCTATGTGGACACATCTTTATTGAGTAAATTAAAACACAAGCCACTCATTTACAGATAAACTAGTGCAGCTGAAATGCAAGTTTTAGCTGCTTTGAATGAGGTCACAGCAAGCAGGTCACCGTTGCATTAAATGGCCACACTGGCAGGAATGCTGTCAAAAAGCGTCCCAAGTTAAAAGGAAGATGATTGTGCATGTGGGTCATGTTTCCATGTGCAAGTTATACCCCTGAGCCCAACGAGTTTTCTTCTAAAACAATGCCAATAATGAAAGATCAGTCCTGATAATTCTGCTGTCATTAAGTGTCCATAGCTTAAAACTTGAAATATCTTTTCTTTTCTTTGGACTATTGAAGAAGTACATACTTCTACAAACTGTTTGATACGAGAGTGAATGTTTGGTTTCTCAGGTTTAGACAGTCTGCTCTTTGTTTATACTGATTGATTTTGTAATTTAGGCTACCTATAGCAATAGGCTCCATAAAGATGTGTTGTTTTGTTGGGGAATCCAAGTAAGCGCACCCCCGCCTCTGGGATGCCTCCGCAGCGCTTCCTGGGGTTGCTGATGGGAAACCGCACACTGCCATCCTTCAGCCATCCGCCGTCACATTGATCATAGTTTTGGAAGTGCCAGGCTGCGTAAAGCTGGCCGACCAATGCCATCTCAGATCCCTGGCGTTTACAGGCATGGACTGCCTGATCAAAGGAGAAAGACCCCGGTATGTAGAAGACAGAGCCTGTGACAACAGGAAATATTTACAGAATGCCGAGTCATTGAAATGCTGACACAACCATTTCAAACTTGCTGAAGTTGAAGCATTCTTTTGGTTTAAAAGTTCAAACTTGTTTATCACATTTTTATGATTTTTGTGGAAGTTTCCGAAGCGAGATGTTTCCAGCTGATGGATTTGTTTACTTCATGCTGTAACAAATGTCCTCTGTCAACCTACATGCTGCCACACGGGAGCAACTAAAGGTCAGGCTGTTGCTAGAGAGCTGACATTCACTATCACAGTACTTAAACACCACAAAACCATTGCTCAACAGCTGTTTGCTTTGGTGAATTTACTAGGTTTTCCTTGATTACTAGATTATTAAAATTATTCACAACATAACTGTGTAATTTTACATTTTTTCCAGTGAATATAAAATTTGATAAACATGGATAAAATAGTAGAGTCAAGTTAGTTAATTCCTTTGAGTCTAGCTGTTTTAATTTCTGTAGGCTAAAGTTGTTCATCAGGGCCAAGCGACACCACTTTTTAAAACTTTTTATCCAAAGAGTTCAATTTTTCTGGGACATTTATGGAATAAATCTGTTTTTATTTAGTATTTTTCATTTTGTAGAACAACTCACCCACCAAAATGTTTTAGTACCATTTTTTTTTTCCTTTTTTTTGAGATACTTGTATTTTCCCCAAGGGGAAATTAGGGCTCTGCATTTTACCCATCTCTGTACAGTAGTGCCAGGGAGCAGTGGGCTGCTGCTTGGAGCGCCCGGGGAGCAGCTGGTGGGGGTTAAGGGGTTCACAGTGGTTCACCTGGGTGGCGTGACAGGGACTTGAACCCTGGTCCTCTGTGCCAAAGCCCACAACATTGCCACCCACTCCCCTGATAATATATAAATAAAATAAAATGAAATATAATTTTGGCATTATACCAAAACCAATGGGCTTTATGCACAGCTCCACTACTTCTTGAACTTAATACTGCACCTTTGTTTCCTGTCTTTCAAGATTGGATGAACTGATTAATCCAGGTGTGTCAGACAATTTACTGAGATCAGACACACCTGGATTAATCAGTTCATCCAATCATGAAACACAGGAAACAAAGGTGCAGTACTAAGTTCAGGAAGTAGTGGAGCTGTGCATAAACCCTATTGAATTGGCTCTGGCAGCTTTACTTCCATAAATTTTGGATAAAGTTGATTTTAGTCACTGAAAAATTTGCTCTACCCAAGGACATTTAACGGTTAAGTGCCAATTCCAAGTTTCGTACGGTAGCCGATAGCTGCCATTGTTGTATATCTTTTTAAAAATGCAGTGTTATTGAAATTACAAGATAAAATATCCTGTTTTTACGAGAAAACGTGAAAAATAATTTATCTCTAGAAGCCAATAAAAAAGTAGTAGCAGAAAACAACTGTTCTTGGCTTCTGTAGTTTTGATGGATAATATATTACGAAATATTCAATAACACTCAACATCTTTCTAATCAGGACCATGCCTGCAGATGACAAGACACATGCTGATGAATAATGGACTGTGTAAATGAAAGAAAAACGAGCATTTATTTTTTATTTCTAGAAACCATAGCTACATACAGAAATATGTCGCAGAGCAACCCCAAAACAAACCTGCATTCAAAAGTTTCATAGGTTCAAAGGTTTGAATGGTGGCTGTAGGATAAGCTGCTCTAGTGTGAGAACATTTAAAAAAAAAAAAACTCATGCTTAGGAGTAAAATCCAGCCATTCAAAACCCTTGAAGTTTCTCACTGAGCCTCACAAATGTTTCAAAGTAGGAATGCAGTACTTACACAGGTGGTTTCTGATTTCCCCTACATGTACTCAGAAGCACTAAAAGCCCTACAGTATTTGTTTAGCTTACCCACTGTCTGGGAGGTGAAGCAGAAAGCATCAAAGCGATCACGATTCCTATCTTTTGGACCATAACTGCGAATTCCTGGGAGCAGCCCTCCTCCACAGACCGGCCGGGGATGAATGATCGGGTAGTGAACGGTTCCATCATGAAGCCAACCTGCATTACACCAGTCCAGGCCCTCAGTCCAGGCTGCAGAGAGAGAAAGACTCAGGTTAGAGAGCTGATCCAGACATGCATCATGTTTGGAAAGAAATGTTTTAGATGGTGTGTGGTACCTCTGTAGAGCTGATTATAAGTGGCTATTGTAGCATCCTGCTCAGCACAAGCCTCCTTGGCCTCATGGAACGTTAATTTGTAGCGACCGCTTTTACTCTGATACGGAAAAACCACACCTAAAAACAGGACTGATATCAGAGTTTGTTTTCCCTTACCCCTGACAAGACTGACCCTATTAGTGTGAGAACTTTTCAAACATAAATTTGACATAATCTGCAATTGTTTTAGGCAAATGATGGGACATTAGAAAGAAAAATACATTTCTCTAACATTTCAACCGACACCAGTAAATTCTTTCATTACCTTCAATCCTCAAAATTATAGCAACATTTTCATCCTCTATTCCATTGATCAGCTCACAGCGATACGTGCCGCCATCTTCCAACTCGAGATGGCTGAGCTGAAGGGAGGCATCCAGGGGGTGAGCCTTCCGGAGAGAAGCCCTCTGTCCAAGATGGCCATATGGCTTGAAAGCTTTTGCATTTGATATCATGATTATGTTCTCATGCCCTACTTGTTCAGGCTCCAGCTTTGTCCATTTAATCTTGTAATGGCTAGGTTTGGTTCTGAGGATACACGGCAAGGTGACGTTGTCTCCTCTTCGGCCAACAACCTCTGCATACACAGGTGGTTCAAGAAGATACTGCAGCTTCTTAGGAGCAGGTGCAGTGAGTGAAACAGCAAAACTCTGGTTAAGACGAGTGGTCATTATTTGTTCAGTCCACAAACATTTAGAAGAAAGATTACTTCCTGTCTGCTGCATAACATCCTACAAAGGCCACATTGTTTTCTTGTAATCATACTGTAAGTTCCCTTCTTTTTTTTTTCAATAAAGCAAAGTTATGTCTCAAAATTAAGAGAAATTTATTTTTGTAATAATAGTTACAAAAAGATCATTTTCTGGGTTTATAATACTTTGAAGTGTATTGCTAGCAGGCTAGTTTACTTCTTGGGTAAGGGCTGAAAATGTTAGTTTACTAACAAAACAGTAACAGAGGAAGCTGCTTATTATCTCATCTTTCACACTAAGAAGATATTGACTAAACTGCAGAAAACAAGACCATACATTTATGCTTTGACAAGATTAAATCAAAGATCATCCTCAAATCATTACAGCGATACTGAAAACTGAAATTAGATTAAATGACCAAAGATGTATTTTTTGGGGATCTCCACAATTACCTCATAATAGCCAGGGAAGTTTTCTTCTTTTCAAGCAATAAATGAAAGCTAATGATACACTTATCATAAAATGGTTAACACAGTTAGGCAGTAGAGAATATTGTTTTATTTGCTCTTATACAGCACAAATCACTCACTTTTCCTAGTAGCCTTTTTCCCACTTTATAATACTAATAATTTGATTATTATGTAAAAAACCTTTATTTAGATGAAGGTTTCCACCACTATCTTATATCAAACAGCCATCATAAACCAGGTCTGTGGTCAGCTAAGAAAGAAGTTCATTCAGCTATGATACAATAACATTCTTGTCCTCAGTTCTTAGTGAAAACTGTCCAGAATGTGTTGCAGAACATTAATTTAATATCAGCAAAGCCGCTGGAGTTGTCATGTGAAGAACTAAATGTTTGTGTCAAAGCTGAATCTTGTTCTAAGTTATGCCACTCAAACAAGACAAGTAAAACAAATCACATGACAGACTTGGTATGTACTTTGTCGTCACCACGTTGAAGATCATAATACAAACAAATTCCTGCTGAAGTTACAACTTCAATATTCAACAAAGCATTTCCAAAGCACAAAAGTCACCACTGAGATTTTACCTGCTCTGTTGTGGGAATATAGAGCTGAGGACCAAGTGAAATAACTTGATGTTAAGAAAAGAATCACAGCACAGTTCATTATGAAGGATGACATTTTTCCTGCTCCTGAAAATCATGAAAAAAAGACACACAACAGAAGTCTTATTATCCATCAGTCTGGTGCACAAAACCAGTGAAACACTCCCCCTTCTGCAGTTGATATTTTCATTTAATTAAACTTTCATTCAGTAGAAATTCTAATTAGAAACAAACTAACAATATTGTTTTCCTTTAGTTTGAATTTGGCAGACCTTTGTGAGTGAGATGATGCAGTTCTCCAGTCATCCTCCAGCGCTGACTGACATAATCACCATGTTTTATGTCTGTATCCAATCAGGAAATTCCTGGATAAATCACAACTTTACTTGTGTCCTCTCTATTGCCGTCAGTTCCTCTGACCAAACTCTGAGTGTCTAACTGTCATCTGTCTCTTCATTTCACCCCCATCTCTCCTCACTCCGGTCATATGGTCCTCTCTGTGATCCGCATGTGTAAACAGGGCTGTTGTCCTCTCTGCTCCAGATGTTAATGACCATATGAATGTGACAATCTCAGGCTTTGTTTCTGTTTTCCTGTTAGTGCTTATTGAAAGTTAGACAAAGGGAAAATTAGAAGACAATTAATAGAAAGTTCAATTAATTTATACAAATGTTAATAATTAGATGTGCTTGCAAACAGGATGACAGCAGTGAACATTGAAGCAGTAAATGGTATCATCATGCAAAGCTACACACAGTAGGATGAACCATTATTATTTTTTGTTCAGATGTAATTTGAACATTGTATAATTTCAATTAATTGGAGCTTTTTTAACTGTGCATACACAAAAACCTGTGCATGTACCATACAGTACAACAGAGGAAGCATGAGTTGATTAAATCAGCATAATTCGCATGCTGATTGTAAAACTTTCATAATTAAACACTATAAAATCATGTTTTTGTATGTATTAGCCTGCCATTTTTATTGAAATGCTTAAAATACATATTTGTCTGTATGTTCTTTTAAAAATTTCTTTAGAAATTAAAAATTTGGAGGGACTCCCAAGTGAACCACTCCATTTGCTTAAGCTCTGGGTCGGCTCTGACCCTGCAGACGAACCTGGCATCAAGCGGCCTGATGAACTTGGGAGTTGGCTGCAGTCATCCACCAATGTTCGCTGACCTTGACCCAACATGCCTGAAAATGTCAACCAGGCAATATTATTGTTTTTCTCCAAAGTCCTTTGACAGACGCATTACTTTTTTTTTTTACAGAAAATGTGAATTTTTGCTGTTCTGCTGCCTCAACTGATTTTTTCAAATGTACATTTGTAATTGTTTTTACTCATCTTTCTAAAAAAGTCTATCTGAATATCTGACTGTGAGGAAAAAAAGGAAAAATTTGCATAGAGTTTAGATCAGTTTATTGCAGATATGTATACCCTGTCTTTACTGTAAATCTCAATGATTGTGCTCACATAGAGGTGCTTTTACTTTGACAATGTCATAGTTCTACAAAAGTGCTTAAAGAAATCAAAATGTACAGACACAATCAGAACTGAAAGAAACAAACAGGGCATAGACGTTAATAGCAAAAAAAAAAATCACAGGAATTGCAACAGTGCTGGAAGCTCCTGTCAAGCAAAGTCTATACGTACATGTACCATGCCCTCCTATTTAATATTTGCACAGCAAGAAAATATGCAGGTTAAAAAAGCTTGCAACTTTGGACAAATAAGTGAAGAGTTTGAACTTTAAACATTATGAATACAGTTTAAGCTGTATAGTAACTTCAACTTCTCTTAGCTTGTAAGCATACAGTTGATCAATACTGCTCATCCTCGGTATGTAAAGGGTTAATAAAACCTTTTTTGACCTACAATGTTTCCTGTCATGTTTGCAATAAAAATCAAGCTAACTGCACAAATACAAACTAACATGTGTGAAGGGTTTTAAAGGAAGCAGTGTTATCTTACATAGTTAGTTGATTATTTTCTTCTTTTAATGTGATTTTTGTCAGTTAAAATAAAAAGACTAAATATCGACAGGCAGCAGAGCTGATGATGGTGATGAGGAGCAAATAATGTTTTTTCCCCTTTCAATGCTGTTAGATGTGGTTAAAGCAGTAAAAATAATAAAAGTCTTCAAGATTTAAAAAAAAAAAAAAAACTTGAATATGAAATAAAATTGGAAACATAGATCTTTACTGATTAAACTCTGCCACCCTGTGGTGAGTGTTTTTGAAAAGCATCAAATCCTTAAAAAAGCTTTTGAAATAGCTTAAACGCTAGTTTACTACTAAATTAACACATTCAATATCATTATCCTGAATTTATTTTGTATAATACTTATTTTGGATATTCTGTCCTGTTCTAAAATACCGATTTTCAAAAGTTGCACATCAAAACAATCACAAGAAAATGATTAAGTTGAACTTTGTTAAGTGCAAAACAATATTAAAAACAGCAAAATGAATGAAGGCATGTAAGCAAGTAGTTTAAACAGAAATACACCAACCTTCATTTGAAATATTGCACCTTAAAGTACAGAACAAAATAATAAATTGCCATATTTTCTCACATCTACATGCTGGAACAAATTTATATTTGCTCCTGCCTTTAAACAGCAGGTTGTACCGTACAGCACTTACAGTGATGAGACATCTCTGCAGACAACAAGCCTGTCTGTGTTTTCTAACCTTTCCCAGAGGGCTGTTGCCAAAGAGCACTATAGTGTGCATTCAGTCATCTTTGTTGTTGCCTACATGGCTCCAAGGTCAGTGGAGGAGGATGCTGTGTTGGATCTAGTTTCCTCTGCCACCATGGCTCCCGGGCACAAGGGCAGCATTGTGAGGATCATCCCGGTCTCCACACAGTGACAGCAGGCGGTGGACACAAAAACACCGTCCAATGTGGAAAAAAGATGCAATAATAGGATTCCTCTGTTTTTGCTTGTGTTGCTTCCCCATTGTGCTCCGTCATCAATGGGACTCTGTCTTGGCCTCCAATTAGTATTCGAACAAACACCTCTAGGTGACAACAGCCAACTGTCCCTGCAGGCTCTGTGCAGATACTAGACCATACATACCATATTTTACTTTTTATATACTTTTTGTCATGACACATTCACATGAAAATATCAAATCATTTTAACCACTGTAACTTCTGGGGCATTTTTTTTTATTTTTTATTTTAGCTGACATGTGAAATATGTCACCAAATTCAGCTTTAGGTTAACATGCCATGAAATGTTGTTTTGGTAGTTCATGCATCATCAGGCAGTGGACATCAGTGGCCAGAGAGTGGGCAAGACTTTATGGGGGGGACATACAGCACTAAGAATTTTTTTTTCTCCTCTTCACACACACTGGCATACACTGCTGTGACAACTGTGATCCCATTAGCCAGACATGAGAAATAAAACATCTTCAGTGATTGCTGGCTAGCTCCACATTGACACTGAGACTGGGGTCTGAATTGGCATGAACTTTGTCCCTCCTTCTTAAAAAAAGAAGAAATATCTCCTTTTCTCTTAATTTGTTTATCTTCCCATACAATTTAAGACACACACCTAGTTGTCCACATTTTCTTGCTGACAACCTAAACTTGAGGCATGTCAAGCATTTTTAATAATTTACTGTATTCTTAGCTTTAATGTAGGAATCTTGATTGACTTCTTATAATTAGTGGATTTAATTTGTGATCAGGCACATGCTATGTCATGATGTAGCCTACATGATATGTTTCGACAGTAACCTCTATCTTCATCAGAAGAGTCACCAGATGGTCTGTGACCAAGGGGCAAACTCCACCAGAGGAAAGTGATGCAACTTTCAAGTTGCCAAAAAAATTGTAGTTCTCTCTTCATCCACTAGGGGTGGATGAACAGAGCAAATGCCCAAAGACTCTCATGTTAAAAAGGCCAACATTACAGCAGAAATAAACATGTTTACAGGGTTCAAAAATCTTTTTAGGTTTAATAGGTCAAGTTTTCCTTCATGTCAACTGTTAAGGGTGTGCATTTTTTGGTTAGCTCCCTGCTTGTTCCCAGGAAGGCCTCAGTCTGGCAGGCAGAGTCACACTTGTCACGATTGGTTTAATCCCGTTTCAACTCACCGGGTGTCAAAAGTCTAGTACAAACGACCTCCGGTCACACTTACAAAGTTGGAAACGTACCAGTGTGCCTCCACGTCATGTGATCACATTTGCGTCAGTGACAGCGCCTGCTTCACTCCAGCCCAGCGGGTGGCGCTAATAGTCATTTATGTTGTTTGACATCCGCCCAAACATGCTGATAAAGCTTTGTACCTTGAGTTTTCTGACAGCTGCCCGATGGTGAGCACATGTAAGCTGCTCAGCTAAAGAGGGCAACATGAGCTGCCTATCATGCTTTTGAAGCCATGTCGTTTCTCCTCTTCTTCGCGTTTTTGAGCAGGGACAGGGCTCCTATGTAGGCGGTGCATTACTGTACATCTTCATCACGTAGGTGAATAACACACTCTGTGCCAGTAACTGTTGCAGACCACCTCTGGAGGTGGACCTGGGCACCGTGCTGCGGCCATTGGCCAAACTGAAGTTTAAACGTGAAGCACATTACCCCCTGCTGTTTGTACCTGCGATATACTCGTACCGTGCCAAGTGTGACCGGCCCCAGAGATGCACAACGGCAGTTTTTTGCTGGTTAACAGCAAATCTGAGTGTGCCTTACCTTTAGACTGCCTACTTGCATTTGTTCCCATTCACTTTAAATTAGCTCAGTTACAATTAGCTTGACTGTCAATCACTTTCCCCACGGCTCAGAGAAGCCCTGTGTTTGCCCATTTAATATTTTCTGGGAGTGACGACATGCGACATGACAAGATGGCGACGTTGGGAAATGCCCAACTGGCTTCACCTTCAGCTTTTAAGACGTAAACGGATACTACCTCCATTCCTTTTAAATTCTTTGTCTGTGACGTGTATTTATAACCTGATGTCATTTATCAACTGATGGGTCGATGTGGCCTCAACAAACAGCTGACCTGTCACCCCAGCAAAAGGGTTGACAGTTTGATGCTGCCCTAACATCAGCTGATAGATACACGTCACAGACCATCCAGTGACTACTCTGATGAAGACGGAAGTTACCATCGAAACATGTCAGGTAGGCTACATCATGACGTAGTACGTGTCTGATAACTAGTTAAACCCACTAATTAAATGACATGGTTTCTAGAAACCACCCCGGTGCTACAATATAACTAAATTAGCAGTGCTACATAACTTTAAAGGTACAGTATGTAAAAAATCAAATGTCAATGGCAGACAAATGTGATATATAATTCAAAACTGTGTTTCTATTGATGTGTACTCGCTGCACAAGAATAGCTATTATGTGTTTATTTTCTTAGAATGAGTCATTTATATCGACTTGCTGGGGGTGCACATACATGGAGGCTGCCATATTTGTTTCACCATTTTTTACTACGGTGTCCCTGACTGGACAAAACCCTCTGAACTTTAAAACTGCTGTACCAGCTTTGTTGAATGGGAGTTAGAGACTGTTTGGGATCAGTAATGCCTTAAAAGACATTAAAATTAGTTTCCCATAGTACAGTCGTAGCTTATCCTGAGACCACTCACAGATGAAAAAATCCTTATATCTGGGAGAATTTTGGCCATTAACGGCCACTGTACATTCACATCAGTGCTTGGAGTATGAAGTCATTTGAAAGAAAACATCTTTTCTTTCAAAGACCCATCTTTACTGCTAAATGTCAGTATTTCTTACATACTGTACCTTTAAGCTAGCATCAGCTTACAGTAATTCATTCATTCATTCATTCTATTCATTCATTCATTCCCTCTACCCCTCATCCAATTCAGGGTCACAGGGGTTGCTGGAGCCTATCCCAGCTATTACCAAGGACCCGAAACTAGCATACAGTAATATCCCTTCATAATGTTGACAGTTGTACTTGCACAAGGATATCTCTTCTGGATATGTACAGCCAAATTAGGACACCACTTTAAAATGTACTTCAATATAATGTAGTGACACTTGTAATCCATGCTTGTCAACCCTTATCCTCCAGTGACGTGTCAGTCAGCTGAGATGCACCTGGATTGTCCAACCAGATTTCAGAGGTGGCCAGTATTACCCTGGCATCAGCTGTTCTGAGAGAAACAAACTGGCAGAAATTTCATTAGCACTATGTGTTAGATAATTATGTTATGTTCTTACACTATGAGAAATGTTTGATTAAAAATATTAAAAGTTGTTGAATGCAGATGGATTAACGAATCCATGGGAGGTAATTCTATACTATAAGAATGGATTGAAAACCAACCAATCCAGTTGGTTAAACCAATATTGGTTAGATTAACCCAATATTTTGGTGAAAGTAAACAATTTGTTTTGATCACTTTCACCAAAATATTGGTTAATCTAACAACCAAAAGCTTGGTTGAACACATAACTACCAACTTGAGTTGTAAAATTCAACCAATTTTCTGCTTCTTTTAATCAATCAGTTTGTAGGGTGCACAGTATTTTTGCTTAGGAAAAATAATGGGGAAATTTAAAATGCACTTCAAGTTAAATGGATGAACTCTGTGCAAACAGCCTCCTGTTCATTCTTTTTCATTCCCTTGTACTTGATTTAATCCATGTTTTTGTGAATGAGCAGAAACATCTCCCTCTGCTGTTCACCGGTCAGACAAACACAAAACTCTAGTTGAATGACTGTCATTGTGCCATCATGTGGTAGTTTAAGAACATCTTTTATTCTTATATCAAATCCCCTCAAGTGCATATTGAGAATAAAGGAAGAAAGTTTCAAAAGATATTTTTCTCTTTCAAAAAGAAAAAAAAAGATCACTCATCACTGTCTTCCAGTCTCTCCGTTTGACTGATTTCTTGTTCCTCAGCTCTCTGCAGCTGTTCAGTGCTCACAGTTATAATTTCCGCCTGCAGGTAAACGCTCTCTCTGACTCTGTGACACTTCATTTCCATTTGATTGATGTTTTTTTCTTGCCCTGCAAGTTACATGTGAAGAACTGTATATGCTTTTAAAAGCTCCCTAGTTCTCATTAATGGCCTCATTTAGATTGAATTTTTCATTTTATTTGATGAAGAAAAAAACACAAAAGTGTACTGGAAGCTTATATGTTGCAGCAGATTGTTCTTGTCACTTGCAATAAAAGTGGTGAATGACTGAATTGTCCCTCCCATCCTTGTACAACAGATGAGCGTAGCTGATATGAGAGCAGGTTGGTCTGCCTGCATCCCTGATGTAGTATCAGTGTGTATGATAGTGTGGCAGCGATGCATAACTATGTTGACAGAAGCTGTGACATGTGGAGAGGTCATGAGGGAGCCACATGAGTTAAAGTATGTCCTCGCTGACAATATTTCTACCACTCTGAATGACCCCCCTCCCTCCTGTAAAGACATGCAATGCCTGAAACATTTTTAACATTCTTAAAAATGCCCCTGCTCCTGAACTCTGTTGCTGAGAATGACAGTTTTTAAGTGTAGTAATGGATTTGCCTTCCACACAGATCAGTCCTGACAGTTTGGAGAGTCTGTCTGACTGAGCTCAGTGTACCCCCGGCTTTTCACATAGGAAAATATGGGTACCTTTGTTGTCTTTGAATACCTTAGAGAGGGTTTGAGAGACTAAATGGAGCAGGATTTGACCTCTAACCCCTTTACGCACACAAAGAACTTTTTAAGAGGCAGCATGTAGCTGAAAATTGTTTTGCATTCTTTACCTTCGTAAATACTCACTGAATACATCAATGAAAGAGATACCATGGAACCATGACAAACTTAAATTACAGACACATTTTACTGGAATTCATTCATTTTCTCTTCTTTTTGTAACTCTTGTAACTTTGTGGGTTTTGTTGAGAGCAAGAATGCAGGTTTATGTATGACATTTGGGCCAAAGGTGGAAAAAAAGGTTAAAGGCTGCAAACTAACATCTGGTAGGTTTTAAAAACAAAATTAATAAGTTAAAATAAATAATTCATTCATTATTATTCCTTTGTTTGTTTTGATTTGTACAGCTTCAATGACGTACATGATCGGTGAGTTTGTAACTGAGCAACCTGTTTCAAATGAGAGTTTTCAGCATCTGGGTTACTGTTTAGAAGATAACTGCAAACCAAAAGAATCCAGGCAGCAGTGTGCTGACACTTGTATTATTTTTACTATTACTACATTTTACTACTACTACTTCTTATTTGTGCACATGTATGACGTACATTTTTAAAACCAGTTCAGACTAAAAGCTTTGTGTAAAACAGCCTTCTAAAACGTCTTCACTTAAAGCTTTCCATCTGAAGAAACTGAAAAAGATGAAAAAAAAAATCATATGGGAGGTCAAACCCTCAGCTTTTACTCCATATATTGCTCTCTTTGTTGTCACTTTTATGTATCTTTAAGAAAAATCAAGGTTTTTTTGTTTAAAAGAAGTTGATGCCATATGTGTGCAGCATGGAAGGTAAATGTGTCTCCAGGTGAGAATGGGTTAAAGGCTTGCTCTGTGATTTTTTTCATATTACATACAGCGTAGTACAGTACACTGATGATTGCAGGTGGTGTGACACATGACTCTCTCCAGGATCTTCATTTTTCCCAGCCAACTGTTATGAAACACTTGATCCTGGCATCATTCTTATCCTGAGGCACTATTTCACTTTTCTTATTCAAACTGCTTCAACAGTCTCCATTGGTTACTCAAGTCTTTAAACAAAACAGTTGTGTTCAAACGTGTCTAGACAAAAAGAAAGAAAAAAAAAAAGACTCATTTGACCTGTTGTCCTTAACATGGAGTGATTTACTGATGAGCCCAAGACTCCTCAACCAATCGCTTACCAGCGAAGTTAGTTGTATAACACGTGGATGACAGTCACACAGTTAGATAAAGATCTGACGGCACAGACATGAGAAAGATAACTTAACATTCCCAAACCCGTTTTTCCCTGTTTACCCTACAACTACTTCTGGTTGTTTCTTCTCAACTGAATGCTACAACAGAAAACCTCAAAACAAAACCGAGCAGGACAGTAATGGCAGAGGTGAAAAAAGGACTGAAAAATTATTAAGTAAAAGTATCTTTACTTTACTTAAATTCTACTGAAGTAAAATTAAAAGTACCATCTAAAAATGTACTTGATTAGAAGTAAAAAAAAAGTACTTAATCACTTAGTTACTTTCAGTTGCTTACTGTTAAAAAGGACAAGTTATAAATCCAATTCAACACTGTGATAAACTTTTACAACACTACAACAAAAAAGAGAAAATAAAACCAAATCAAAGTATCCAAGATGCTGAAAATGTTGAGTAAATACTGACTAACAAACTGCTCTTTTTTCTTTCCATAGCAAACATAAACCATAAATTCAATTATCTTAATGAACAAACAAGCACACTGACTGCTTATTTAACAAATGAAGTGGCATGCTCCACAGAATATTCTGCCCAGTGAATACTAGCGTTGGACAAATTTGTCAGCGTTTGCATGATGAAGCGATTGCCTTGTTTACGTATATGGCCCAGGATTTTCCTCTTCTCCTCCACAGGAATTCAATGTCTGCTTGGCAATCCTCAGCCTCCTCCTGCTTGGCACCAGCCATCATCAGTGACATTTGCTTTGTGGACGACTGGTTGAACGTCACCTAAGTAGATCGGCAGCATAGATTAACAATGTTCGACATAAAACCCGTTTAGGCTGATTTTTCTCCCCCTGCATTTAATTTTTTACTCAGTATGGGGAGATTTCCAAAGTAGTGAAGTAAATTACTTGGGTTAAAATGTACTTGAGTAAAAGTAAAATTACCTATTTAAAACCACTCAAAAATTACATATTACTCACAAAAACTACTCAGTAACTTTAGTAAATGCAATTAGTAAGTTTCCACCTCTAAGTAAGTGTGTGCTTGTAATGAGGCTTGAATAGTAAATATGCCATTTCCTTTTAATGACCTTAAAACAATGAATATCTCTTTTGTTCTAAGTTTGATATAATTTTCAAGATGAATTTCACTTGTTTGAATATCTTTTTAAATTTGTGTTTCAACATAATGAAAAAGAGTCAGAGGAATTAATGTGCTGACTGGAAGACAGTTCAGGAGAATTTAGAAAGTATTACATTTTAATGAAATACTTTCAGTTGTTACCATAAAGAGGCATATTTTATAAGTAATTTTGTAAAATTAAAAAATATTAGTATGATATTTTCATATGGAAAGTAAAACAATTTTTCCCTCTGCATGAGAGGCTTAACTTGCAGACAGGTAAATCTGTTTTCAGAAAATTTATTGTAATACCACAAGTGAAAAGCCCTTAATGCACAAATATGCTGCACTATACATTACCAGCTTAAGTGTGAAGTACCTACAAAGGCCTTTCTATGTGCGTTATCTCTGTTGTCTATAACAGGCAGGTTAAGGCTTGTGTTTTTATCTCTTGCCATCTGGTGCCAGGCTTCTTGTGGCCTCTCTGTTGTCACTATTGATGCTGTCCTGCCTCTGATTGGGAGATTGTGTTATCAGCTGGGCCCTGGAGCCAGCCAGCTGCACTGATGGTGTGACAAGAAGCACACTACTACTATGCAAAAAAAAAAAAAAAAAAAATCTTTGGCATCCGTATTTGAACTTCTAGAGTTTTTTCTACGTCTGTCATAAGTCAGGTGACACTGCCGGCAAGTCTTCATGTTTAACAGACAGGATGGTTTACTGCTTCTGTTGAGCCATTTGTACATTCTGTGGAGAACAGGAACACATAGTTTTCTGTTTGGATTTTGATCAATTTTTTATTTCTATATTACACATGTATCTATGGTTTGGTTTTGGCAATCAGAGGATGAAAGTGTATCTCTTTGGTTAACTGCCTTATATCTTCTGCTATATGAAGTTTCCTTGTTCTACTGGGCGCAACCACATGCCTTAAAACGAACAAAAAAGTCCATACATAGATAAATAAAAACACGAATAGCTAAATTTTTGACCCCCATATAATTTTTTTGGTCATAATTTGACAAATAAAGTCCTTCTTCTCTCTCACGGAAGTTAACTTGGGTGGCAGATTGTTTTGTGCTGACATGGAAGCCAGCACAACCTGAACAACTATCAAATAAAGAGACAACTGTCTATTGTCATTTCATAGGTCTTGTAAGGAGGATTGCAGCAAGTTGAACACATTCAGTGAGGAATCCATCTTCCTCACCTCAGCTAACTGTTGCTGTGCAGAAATTTAATTTAATCTCCGCGTGCAAAGTTCATGTGAAAGCTCAAAGTGAAACTGACAAATGAGAAAAAAAGCTAGACGGAAAGCTTGTGGTTGTAACACTCTTGCACCGCTGCACTTCTCCTATCTGCATGTTGCATAAAAAGATTAAAAGATGAACTAAACATGGTATGAAAGAAATAATCTTTATGGGGTATAGTTGACTTATCCGCATTTACACAGGAATCCAAGTACTCATAAGATAATTTCTGTTGCAGAGGTGACAGACAAGCACACATTTATAAGACCGTTGTCTGAAAGGAAAACCAATACATTAATTGAAGAGTAAATAACTCAGATTCCTGTAAGAAAACATATAATTTCTCTTACAGGAAACATAAAAGTAAAGCTCAGCATGGTCAGTTGGTTGGGGACATAATGTTTAGCTGTAAGGAAATAATTCTAGGTTTTTACTCATTATACAGTATTTTTGCATTTCAACATTTATTTTATTGTTTAAAGTGGCGCACTTTTCAGATCAGTTGTAATATCAAACAATGTTTCAGAAATGTTTTCATTTTTATCTCTTTGGTCGTTAATCCAGTAGAAATTAAACCGTGAAAGTTGTATTTCAAGGATTATAAAGGATTATCCACTATTTTGATTTGTAACCATGATATGAGGATTTATAACAGTTTGGTTTAACTTGAAATGTTTAAGCCAGTATTGCTACCCATGCATAATAGGTAAATATGTTAGAAAAAAAAGTTAATATAATGTTGTTTTCGGTGGCATTATTCATTTGGAAGTGACAAAAAAATATGAACCTTAAGAAATTGCCAAAAGAGCTAAACATAGTTTTTATATATATATATATATATATATATATATATATATATATATATATATATATATATATGTATATATATATATATATATATATATATATATATATATATATATATATATATATATATATATATATATATATATATATATATATATATATATATAAATACGGATTACTGGAGGCTTTATTAGTGGAAAAGGAGCTCAAAAACTTTATGGCAATAATTTAATGAATACATCACTAAGACATAAGGAAGGAAGACATAAAGATAGAATTTAAAGCACTTAAAGGATTGTTAACTATAATCTCACCTGAATGTCAAAATGACAGGGATGTTTTGTATTTCCACAAGCACGAGACTCGCAGAAGGCGCCAGATGTCTGCCACGAGTTCCTTTGGTTGAGTTAGTTTTGGAATGACAGCAACTCATGGCATGTCACTGGCATTCATAAAATTTTCATAATAATGATAATAATTTGAAAAAAAAAAAGGAAAGAGAGAAACCTAGCGCGGAAATAATACCCACCCCTTACCTTAGCATAATTATTGATTTTAATTGAAATGCAATTATTACACCTAACATTTGTAGTCATGTTTATTCCATTAATTTGCCAACATTTGCATTATATAATATAATTATGGCAATCAGTGAAATGTTTTCTGTTTATTCATTTATATATATATATATATTTACAACTGCAGACTGCCCAATCTTCCTGGGTTTTACCTCCAGTTGTAAGAAGAACCTTGATGTATAACTCCTCTTTCTGTGACAGTACTACAATCTCAAACACCAAAGACCGCCTCAGACATGGACTTGATAAAGCCAATAGGACTACAAGATTGGCAAACTAGAAACCCTGCTGCTCCTTGGCTGCTTATAAGTTCTATCAAGTTCACGTTTCAAGTTTATTCATGCTCTATTGGCAGTTGAAAAACTGAATTGCAAGAGCATTACAAAGAGTGTGTGTAAAATCAAAGTGCATAAAATCATAAAACATTACTACTGTATAAGTTCTATTCATAAAGATTACGGTCAGAAACAGTGACAATGATGCTAAATCATACAGTATTTAGTGTTTCCTAATAGACTGTTGCAGGAAATCTTCACACTGTACTTGATTATTAAAGTGGCTCTCTCTCAGCTCCCGCTGTTTAATGTCTATTGCTCATCTTTGCTTGTTACAACAACTATCTTGAAAAATTAGAAATACTTCCAAGCATCAGATTATTTAGTATTACGCGTGTCTTCATAGAGTGGCTTACTAGTTTCCTCCATTGTGGCAGCAACATACAGCAGCAAACATGCATTATTTGATTTGTGAGAATTTTCAAGGAAATGAGTGAGGTCAAGCTGAAAGGGAGCCCTCTGTTGAATCACAAGGATAATTCCTTCTTACAGTCTGATGTATCCATACATTGTTTTGTCTGAAGCTCTAATAGGTTGTAAACCTTTTAACAGAAATTGGGTTCTGTTGTTCAGTTCTCTCATGCAATGTAGAAAAAGTCTGGGCTTGAGGTTATACCAAGTGGCAACCTCCGGTGGCAAACGCTACCTGGAAGAAATAAATATTTGTAGTTCTCCCTTCATCCACTGGGGGCTGGCTACAAAACAGAGCAAATCCCTGTAGACTCCCATGTTAAAAAGGCCAACTTCACAACAGAAATAAACATGTTTACAGCCTGGTTCAAATAATCATTTTAGGTTTAATAGGTCAGGTTTACCTTCATGTCAACTGTGAGAGGGGTGAATTTTTTTTTTTTTTTATAAGTCATCTGTTTACATGTTATATAAAATTAAATTACACAAACTTAAGGGCATGTCCTTTTGATTGACAGGCGGCAGACTGGATGCCGGCTTGTCGACCGGTGGCTGCTAGTTAGCTCCTTGTTTGCTCTCAGTAAGGTCTCAGTCTGTAGCAGGGTAGCACAACGGCGGTTTTTAATCAGATAATAGCAAGTGTAAGTGTGTCTTACCTTTTCCCCACCGCTCACGGGGCTAATCTCCATTAGCACCTGTTAGTTTCAAGTTAGCTCGGTTAGCATTTAGACCAGAGTATGTCAGCTGTCAATCATTCGCCCTGAGGCTGCGTTTGCCCATTATAGTATTTTCTGCCACGACACACGTGACACAGCGAGATGGCGACGATGGGACACGCCCAACTGGCTTCACTTTCCCCTATTCAGACGTGACTGGATATCAAATCCATATTTTTTACAGTCTTTGGGTTACACATTGACTGAGTAGCCCACACCACAGAGCTTGATAGCACCTCCTATGGGATACCACAAAGGAAACATTTGTAAGCCAGTGTCTTAGCACATCTAATGTTTGCAACCTGAAGAATGAAAGTCATGTTTCTATTACCTCACCAAACTCTTTTTTTTTTTTTTTTTTTTTTTACCCATTCCTTTCATAATTTTTATGGACAGAATTTCTAGGTGCAGTCAAGGTTGAAGGATCTGGTTTGGTGAGCTAAGGAATGGGTCTCTGCTTTTTGCAGATGATGTGGTTGTATTATTTTAAGTGCTTCAAGTAAATTAAAGTTGAATTAAGTTTACTCAATTGCACAGAGTCTGCATATTGAAAACCTTTCTCTATGCATTGCTGCATGACAGCATCAATGTATTGACTCAACACTCAATGACACTCATTTCTTTCCTAGTGTTTTATAATTGGCTTAGATCCTTTCATTTTGTTTTTTAATTCATAACATTTTACAGTCTTATCAGTTTTACTCTGTTTTCTTACATGTTTATCAGACAAAATCTTTTCATTGAGATGACTTTGGGGTCTAGAACTGACGAAATGAACCGAAAAGTGACAGATCTCTTTCTGAAAATTTGTTTGTTTTTCTTTTTTTTTTTTCTGAAAGGTCAAGATACTACAACATCTACAGTATAGCTGTCAACCCACTGAGCAGCTGCAAAGGTTTTAGTTTGTAATTGATTTAATCTGACTATAGTTTCAACTGGCTCAGAGTTCAGTGACTCAGTTTGAACAGTTTGTTGATGCAGTAATGGTGTAATCTCAAGCTTTAACTGGTGAGTTGATATGACAAAGAATGAGCTGTTAAAGACAAAGTCAAGATGAGGCACGTCCTTACAGGTAACATTTGATGGACTGAATTTTTAGGTTTGTTTTAAGTTGTCAGAGAAATGACATAAGCTAATGGATTTCTTCCAGGAGCGAGACTATGCCTGCACAAATCATCCATTGCGCTGCAGATGAATCAGTTATTTTGTTTTTGTCATACTTATATCAAAGCAATAGGCCGCAGTCTTCTGCAACCCTGCACTGTAATATGTGGATCTGAAAAATGGATTGACATTAGAGCAGATGGAACAATAAATTAAAAATTAAAACACTCTTTTTCAAATCCATTTCAACAAAATGATCAGTGAAATAATTTTTTTTCTGAGGTGAATCAAAAAATCATTTTTTTGTTTGTTTTTAGTCAATTCTGAGGGCAGAAAAGCAGTTCAAATGAAGCTGAGTGAAGTCAGAAGTTACCCAGCACATTAGAACAGCTTGTGATGTTTTTAACAGACAAAAGCATAGCGTTTTATGTAGCCAGTTTGGTTCTTTTCATAAACAATTTAAAATATTCAGCTACCCTTTAATGAAAATGCTACCTCCACAGTTTGTCTTAAAACATAATGAAGCAGGATGTAGAACATCAACCCTCAAATTAGTTAAGAAATTCTAAAGCTTGGTGACAGGAAGCTGGATAAACAGGATGCTGAAAAGACATAGTGGCCTCCTTTGTACATGCTGAGTTCATTGCTTCTCTTTGTTGCCTGCAGCCTTGAGTGGTGATAGCTTAAATTCTTTCAAACCATAACAACATTCTTTCAAGTTCTTTCACCTTTCTTAGGAAAAAAAAAACAGTCTTTGCTGATTGAAGACAGAGATAAAGTTTGACACCTCCTATGAACAGGAGTAGCTTATGAAAGTATCCCTTAGACCCCCTCCCCACCTGTATAGAAGTCATTCAGGCATCCACATCTATTCAGCTTTTCCAACCCCTCCTGTACTCACCCATCAAAGTATCATCCCATATCTTTTATCAGTTTGCCCCTTGTAATAATGATCTGTGCTGTTGTGACTTCAATTAATCGCTGGTGGTAAATAAAGTGTTATTGGTAAAGCAGCTCTGATTAGATTTTATTGCATATGTCAGTAAATTTTTAAAAAAAAAGTACCATTAACAATTTCATAATAATGATTGGGACAACAAGTTTGATCTTTGTTGGTGTTTGTTTTTCAAAGGATATCTTTCTTTTTTTTTTTTTTCTCAACCTGGACCTTATTTCTAGGAGTTTATACGTGCATTTACTCACTGATAAAATTTCTGTATCACTTTGACTCCTTCGGAAGGTATTATGTTGAGTCGCCCTTTGGCATACATCCATATAATGCGAGAGACGGGGTAGCCTCCATATAAGACATTATCTGCAACAAAAGCCTCATTTAATCAATGCTTTAAGTAGAATGAATGAATGAACGAGTCCTATTGTCCTGTGAGTTCAGAATTAACTCTCTGTTAATTATTGGGAGGTTTTCTCAATATTCTACAGGCTGCGGGCGTCCTGAGAGAGCAGCTCGCTACCCAGACACCACTAAACTGAAAACTTTGAACCTCTGAACTCACAGGACAATAGTACTTGTTAGTTTGTTCATTCTTCTTAAAGTATTGGTGAAATGAATGAGTTTTGCTGCAGATAATGTGTTATATGGATGTACACTGAAGGGCGACTTAACGTTATACAGCATCTTCCAAAGGAGTCAAAGTGATACAGAAATTTTACTGGTGGGTAAATGAAATGAAATGAAAAATACTTTATTCATCTCAGAAGGGAAATTCAGCATTGCAAAAAGCTCACTTTTTTTTTTTTTTTTAAACAATATAACATTTATATGAAATGATAATAACAATAATAAGTCAGTCAGTCTTGTTCTTTAGGGTGATGGCTGCTGGCAGGAATGAATTTCTGTATCTCTTCGTCCTACAGCGAACCTGATGCAGCCTCTGTTGATTCTTCACCGTGTTGTGGAGAGGGTGGGAAGAGTCCATCATCTTCATCAGCTTGTGCAGCATTTTTTTCTGAACGATCAGCTCCAGCGGCTCCAGAGTTATTCCCAGCACAGAACCAGTTTTCTTGATCAGCTTGTTTAGTTTCTTTAAGTCTCTGGTTCTGATGCTGCTGCCCCAGCAGATGGCTGCAAAGCTGATTGCACCTTCCACAACATAGTTGTAGAAGATCTGCAACATCTTGGTGCAGACGTTGAATGATCTCAGCTTTCTTAAGAAGTAGAGTCTGCTCTGACCTTTCTTGTAGATGTAGTCAGTGTTGCATTTCCAGTCGAGTCTGTTGTCCAGCTGAACTCCAGGTATTTGTAGTTCTCCACCACCTCCACCTCCTCCTCCAGGATGTAGTCAGGACTATGCTGCTTATTCTTGCTCCTCCTGAAGTCAACAATCATCTCTTTAGTCTTGCTGGTATTTAAGATGAGGTGATTGTTACCGCACCATTTCACAAACTGATTGACCAGTTCCCTGTACTCGGCTTCTTGTCCATCACTGATACACCCCAAACAACTGCAGAGTCATCAGAGTATTTCTGCAGATGACAGGACTCAGAGTTGTACTGGAAGTCTGAGGTGTACAGTGTGGAGAGGAATGGTGAGAGTACAGTTCCTTGTGGTGCTCCAGTGCTGCTGACCACCATCTCAGACACACAACCTTTCAGTCTCACAAACTGTGGTCTGTTTGTTAGGTAGTCGTAAATCCAGGTGGTTGTGGGGGGATCCACCTGGAAGTTATGGAGCTTCTCACATAGCAAAGCAGGCTGAATAGTATTAAAGGCACTTGAAAAATCAAAGAACATGACCCTCAAAGTGCTGCCTGACTGGTCCAGATGAGAGTGGGCTCTCTGAAGCAGAAAGATGATGGCGTTATCAACCCCAAGCCCATTACGATATGTGAACTGTAATGGATCCTGAAAGGTGTTGACTTGCTTGTTGAGGTGAGCCAGTAAGAGTCTCTCCAGGACTTTCATGATGTGAGATGTCAGAGCAACTGGTCTGTAGTCATCTGGTTCAGCTGGTTGTGGTTTTTTAGGGACTGGGACAAGACAGGATGTTTTCCACAGCACAGGAACTCTGTTCTTTCTCAGGCTGGTGTTAAAAAGGTGGTGGAGAACCGGATATAGTTGTTCTGAGCAGGTCTTGAGAACTCTGGGACTGACACCATCTGGACCTGCAGCCTTGTTCTGGTTCAGTTTCTCTAGCTGTTTCTTGACCTGGTCGCAGGAGACAGTCAGGCTGGAGGTGGAGGCAAAAGAGGTCTCAGGATGTCCTGATGTGGAGGGGAGATGAGGCTGTGTTCAGGTCCATGACTGAGGTGCAGGGTGACAGAGTGGAGATGGGACAGGAAAGCTGTGGGCTCATAGAGGGTGTGTGGTGTGCTGGGTTGTCGGCAGGGGGAGATTGAACCTATTGAAGAACATGTTCAGTTCGTTAGCTCTGTCCAGACCTCCATCAGTCTGATCCCCCTTTAACTTAAAACCAGTGATCTTCTTCATTCCCGACCACACATCCCTCACGTTGTTCTGCTGGAGCTGGCTCTCCAACTTCTTCCTGTAGTCCTCCTTTGCACTTCTTAGTCTGTTTTTCAGTTGTTTTTTGTGTGGTCTTCAGTGTCCCTGTCTCCATCCCTGAAAGCTTTCTTTTAAATGTTCAGCAGCTTTTTCAGGTCACTGGTGATCCAGGGTTTGTTATTGGGGAAGCACCTCACTGTTGTTGTCGGAACAATGTTGTCCACACAGACATTTATGTAATCTGTCACACACCCAGTCATGGTGTTGATGTCATCTCCATGAGGTTCACAGAGGACATTCCAGTCTGTGGCCTCAAAGCACCCTCTCAGAGCATCTTCAGCCTCAGTAGACAAGGTTTTAATCGTCCTCCTAATGACTGGCTGCTGCTGAACGATGGGCTTGTAGGTGGAGGTAAGAAGAACCAGATTATGATCTGATCTTCCTAAAGGAGGCAGGGCAGAGGAGCAGTATGCATTCTTAGTATTGGCAAAAAATAAGTCCAACATCTTATTTTCTCTGGTGGAGCAGCTGACAAACTGCTGAAAAGTTGGTAACGTAGCAGAGAGGGAGACGTTGTTGAAGTCTCCAGAGATCGCCATGAATGAGTTTGGATGCTGTGTTTGTAGTTTAGCCAGGATGGAGCTGATGACATCACAGGCTGCCTCTGGTGCGGTACCTGGTATTATATAAACTGCTACCAGTATAACACAGGCAAACTCTCTGGGTAAATAATATGGACGGAAACTCACAGCTAACAGTTCGATGTCTCTTGTGCAGATCTTCTCCTTGACAGTGACATGTCCTTGATGGCACCAACGCTGATTGACCAGCACTGCAATTCCGCCTCCCTTTAGCTTCCCGCTGAGCTGTTTATTTTGGTCTGCACGGACCGTCTGTACATACGCATTAAAGTCTGGGATGTGTTCGTGCAGCCATGTCTCGGTGAAGCACATATTACTGCATTCTCTGTATTCTTTCTGAGACCTTGTTAGCACTTCAAGCTCGTCCATCTCGTTAGCTAGCGATCTCACGTTACCCATCACAACAGTTGGAAGAAACGGTTTAAATCTCCACCGTTTTTCTCTCTGCCTTACCCC
>JALJCO010002976.1:0-118393 GCA_023101725.1 Atherinomorus stipes | reverse complement strand
CTCCATGCTAAGAAGGCCTGACGGTGAAAGGTGACAACTTCATAGGGATTTTATCGATACTGAAGTTACAAATCAGAGAAACTCAAGAAACCGCCTAATTTAGAGAGAAAGTGGAGCGGAATGACATTCCAGATTGAAGTAGGATTCTTAATCATTTGTTTCAACCAATTACCTTTAAATGTATTATAGAGTGTCAAAATCTAAGAAATTTAGATTGTTTTACATAAGTGGTGTGTCTTATTCTTCCATTCTTCTTGTCAGTTTCATTCAGATGTTTCTTATCAAGATGAAGAGCTGGCTGCATAAGTCAACCTTTAAATACCTTCAGCTTTAGTAATTAGTATCCTGCCTCTTAATGACAGATCTCTCAAAAGCCATTGATTAAGTTTTTTTTTTGTATTTTCTTAATAATAGGTTGAAAATGTAAGGAAATCCTCTCTTTTTCATCTTTAGTGATGACTATTCCTAAATATGTGAGACTAGTTTTGACTGGAATATTACAAATATAAGATCTGGAACAATCTTTAATAGCCAGAAGTTCACATTTCACTTTTAAAGAAAGACCAGAGGCCTTGGAGAAACAACTAACTACATCAATAGCTGTGGGGATTTGCCATTTATCCTGTAAGAATAACGTTGTGTCGTCTGCTAATTGAGTTAAAACAAGCTCTCTGCCAAACAGGGAGATACCTTTTATTTTACTTATTTTAATGTGGCTTGACAAGAGCTGAGCGACTAATAAAAAGAGATAGGGAGAGGCAGGACAGCCTTGTCTAATCCCCCTATTAATAGAAAATCTTGGAGAGGTTCCCTTTGGACGAGTTTGATACAGCACTGTCTACCAAATTTATATAAAGTTTTTATTGCATTTGAGAAATATTTGCCAAAACCGAATTTGTTTAAAGTTTTGAAAAATGAACTGATGCTCCACAGTGTCGAATGCTTTTTCAAAAATCTAAAAATACTATGAAACCATCATTATCAATCTGATCTGAATAATCTAAAATATCTAATACCAGCCCTAATGTTATTTGTTATGTGTCTGACATCATTCATGAAGCCAGATTTGGTTTCATCTATTATTGAATCCAAAACTTTTTTGAGACACTTGGCAAATGTTGAAGCAGAGATTTTGTAATCTGTTTTTAGTAAGGTTATTGGCCTCCAATTATCAATCCTTTATCCTTTAATGTAACTTTAACGTCATCATGTTTTAGTAAGGAGGTATTTATTTTCCAGTATGAGCTAATGGTGGGTTTTTATAAAGGAGTTAAACATATATAGTAATAGATATTGTCTTATGATCAGTCAATGGAGAGGCCCCAATATTCACATTAACATTCTCTTTTATCAAAAATTCTCTGAGATAAGCCAGAAATCCAGCCGAGATTGTCTAGAACCTAATTTACTGCTCCATGCCTCAAAAGATTTGTTTGGATTTTTCACTCTCCAGACATCAAATTAAATTTATCCATAAAAGTTTTCAAGTTGTCCACAGTATTAATTGGTTGAGCAGAAGGAAATTTATCCTAGTTATTGTAAAATCTCCCCCAACTAACAATAAAGCATTTGGATATTTAGTTACCCAATCATCCATAATCGATTCGAATCGAAAGAAACAAGCTCTTGTTATCAAGTTTTGTGTTATAACCATATATACTGGTAACAAATGAGTCATTGAGTCTAATTATTTGACAGATGTAATGTCCATTCGGATCACGTTCAGTGATGAGAACTTCACCCTGAAAGCTGTTTATTAACGTAGCAACTCCAGCAGATCGTTCAGAACCATGAGAAAACCAAACAGAACTGCCCCACTGGGATCTCCAGAAATTAACATATGCATGTATATGTATATGTTTATATGTAATATGTAACCCCCTAGTGTTAAGAGAGACAAAGGATAAGGAAATGTTTAAATGAAAAGAAAAAGGTACTAAAGAGATAAATTCATCCGCTTAAGCTTAAGCAGGATTTACTATGCACTGAAAACTACTTCATGGCAACGAGATCAGCACCCAAAGGAGACAGATTAAACATCTAACCAGACCTTGTGTAGATAGGGAACAATTACAACGAATATAAAATAGCTTTTAAAGTGAAACACCCTTTTTTTCAATCTTTTAAACAGAGAAAAAAAAATGCTGTAACAACTAATGTATGATTAACATTTTACACTTAGCAAATTCACTGAGTAGTTACCCAGGTTTAACAGATGGGTAGCAACAACCGTTCATAGATGGATCTCTGAACCATTTATAAAAGCTCTTCCTCCCACGAAATACGCTGCTTTGCCTTCATCACGAGCCTGTTTGATAGCCGGCCGTAGTCTCAGACGCAGATCCCGGTCTTCCTTCGCTAAATCCTCAGCAAAACGTAGACCTGTCCTCTGGACGTTCTGGTGTCGTTTCCCCAGACGATGAGCCACATCCACCGCATCTGGAATCCTCTCCCGCTCCGACGGTAGCAGCTCCTGGCATATCGCAATCACCTCCGCTGGGTTTCCATTACACTTTTTAGAAAAATAAAAACAAACTAAAAATAAAAATGACAGCTTTTTTTTAAGTAGAAACTGTAACTAACTGAAACTGTATTTTGTCTTTACAAAACTAACTAAAACTAACTGAAATTGCTGCAAAAATATACTTAGTTTTAGTCTTTATAAATGTATTTTATACACAAGCCTTTTAAGTTTATATGAAATCTATTTTCTATTTAATCTGTTTACTTTGCTGTACTGGTTTTACTCCCAGTGACTTTCTGATAATTGAATGTCACCAGGAAATACCTACAATATACGAGGGAAAGCCCCCGAAAAGACTAAAACTAACTCTGAAACTAATAAAAACTAAACTAAAAATAAGCACAAAAAAAAACTAATAAAAACTAACCAGTTTTTAGGAAACCTGCTAAAAAAAACTAACTAAAAGTAACTGAATTGAAAAACAAAAAAAGTCAAAACTAAATAAAAACTGAAGCTAATTAAAAATCCAAAACTCCCACATAAATGTCACCACTAATCCCATCACATGTATCCTGTACGATGATTGTTGAGTTTCTAGAAGGATGTCTGGAGTATTTTTTGAGTGACTGTTGCATACGCGATAAAGCAGCGCTTGAACCAGAGCAGATCAACGATCTCAACGCTTTTGTGTCTTCCACCCACAGAAGTGCGATCATTTCCCCTGTGAACACCGACAGCCAGCAGTTCCCGCTTTCCCACTGCAGACTCTGAACTCCAGATCAACATGGCTACCGCTGCCTGATCATCTGCAGACTCTGATATGTCTGTATAAATTTAGACAGATGTAGACTTCCCAGGTTATATTTTTTCCCCCTCAAATCGTCTTTATTTACAAAAACACAACATACAATAACAAACAAATATGCTTGAGGAGATAAAGTGTCAGATTATGAGTAAAGAAATGACAAAAAAACATAAATCACATTGCTCACATAAGTCTGTTGAGTTTCACAGCTTTAGAGTTTGTGCAGTTTTAAACAGTCGAACAAATTTACTGCATCAACACGAAACTTGGCTGGTAAAACAAGTTGATAACATCTTTTCCTGGAAATTTAAACATTAAACATTTCATATAAAATATGCTGAATAATGTGTATAACAAGAATACCCAATTTACTGAGATTAAACGTGGTAGCCACAACTTCAATTCCTCCCCACCAGCAGGTGGCGCACTCACACTTGGAGCAAATTTTCCAGTATAATTTAGTCTGGGCCCATACAACTCTGTATTTATTTATTTACTTAGTCACTTTCTGTTTAATTTTTATTCAACGCTTAAACTATGTTCACTTGCATTTAACAAATTAAACCTTGTAAAAAAAAAAAAAAAAGGACATGTTAACATAAATAACATAATACGAAAAAATGACATTTTTATCAAATGTAACTTCACACACTACAAGATGTGTGCGATAGCACACGGAATAAAATCAGACTCTTATAAGAACTAATTTTAAAGCTTAAGTCAGGATAATGTAAACCAGAAACCAGGAAGGGGTCAGGTAGCTATGGAAGCCCGTTTCCGCCACTCTGATGATAAAAAAACAACAAACTTGTATAGCTGTTAGGGCTGGGGGAAAAAAACATCGATACACTGAAATATCACGATATTGTCATATGCTGATATCATATCGATATGTAAAAATGTGGTATCGATCTATTTTACTATTGAAATCTCGCGAGATTTCGTTGTTCAATCAAGAAATCTCGCGGGGAAAATTGGAAATATCGCGAGATTTCACCGTTATCTTACGAAATGTCGCGAGATTTCGTTGGTAAAATAGATCAATATTGCAATTTTGAATCTCTATATGAAATCTGCACATGAAAATATCGCAATATTTCAGTGTCTCGATTTTTTTCCCCAGCCCTAGCTGTACTTCGCTATTATATAATAAGATACTGCAGTATCTCATAATGAGATACTATCTCATAATACTATTACGAGATGGTATCTCATTATGTGATAGTACAGCCAAGTTATATATATGAGATACTATCTCATAATTATGATTCAGCTATCTTATAATGACAC
The DNA here is from genome assembly GCA_023101725.1 of Atherinomorus stipes. Lineage (NCBI taxonomy): Eukaryota > Metazoa > Chordata > Actinopteri > Atheriniformes > Atherinidae > Atherinomorus > Atherinomorus stipes. The sequence goes on along the minus strand of JALJCO010002976.1, from coordinate 113,834 downwards.
GGTATCTCAAAATACTATCAAAATTACGAGATACTATCTCATGCTATCTCATGTTTAGATGGTAGTTGCTTTAATGTGATATGACATCATAATTGTGACTTAGCCATCTCATAATGAAGTGATATGAAAACGTTACGTCCCTAATATGGGCAACATTCAGGACAGCACAGACTTGCACATCCTCCACAGATGTATCTCTTACATCCGCAACACACACTGCTGGTTTTTCTGTCTTTGCGGGAAGGACATATCTGACAGCGTTTCCTCTTGCTCTTATCACCATGACTGTTAGCATTAGCCTTAGCACTAGCAGTTGCAGGAGAAGCGTTAGCAACAGCAATGATGTCAGCCCTGGTCGTGCTGCTTTGCTGATGTTGCCGTTTATTTCGGTTGGGGTGGTCTGTGACATCATAAACAGTGCTATCATCATCATCATCATCAGTGAGGCAACGGATGTGGGGGAAGACATGAGATGCAGACCTGCGTTGTCGTTTTCTTCCTCTTTGTGGACGGTGGTTGTCTTCAGGGACAGTTGTCGCAGTGGGAGTTACTCCTCCCACACTCACACCCACCTCCTCCTCTGCTCCAGGTCCAGGTCCATCTCCCAGACACCCTCTCCCCCACCTCTCCTCCTCCGGGGCATCTCCGCCGACCAGCGCGGAGGTCTCGGTGCGAGGCAGGCGGGGGTGTTTTTGGATCAAGGACGACAGGAGTTGCTCCAGAAAGCGTCTTCGTCGCTTGTCCATCCACATGACCCGGCTCCACGGGACGAAGCCGTTGCAGGTGGACACGTCCACCGTGTTGTGGAAGATGGACAGGGGCAGGTGGGCCGATGTCCATCTACAGCCGTAGGTCCTCATCAGTTCGTCCAGGTTGTCCACGTCGCCTGGAGGTGACACATTCAGCATCTGTGTTAGTTTCAGCTCATTTATTTAACACATTTTCCCCCCCCCCGAATCGATCCCCCAACCCTCCGGTTGAAAGACGACTGCTCTTCCACCTGAGCTACAGCCGCCCAAGTCGCATCAGTCAAAAAATGCATCATGAACAGGAAAGAAACATATATAAGTCGCACCGGACTATAAGTCGTATTTATTTCTTTAAAATAGGATGATTTTCGGATAGAATCAGTTCAATTCCAAAAGTAACGCTTGTAAATGACCATAAACATAATAACTAAGAAGGATAAACATGTTTTTTGAGGATTTGTTCCACCGTAGAACCAGATGTCCAAAATGAACTCCTCTCGCTGAGATAAGGCTATTTTGGGATTTTTGTCCTTGGAGTAGAACATAGTTGTCACAAGCCTGGAGCGTCCTCTTTTGACATTAGACGGTAATATTTACTCCTTGTCTCATGTCAAACAATATGAATTGATTAAAAAAATGTGTTAAATTGTATATATTTTTATATACGAGTCCCACAAGCCACCAAACTATAAAAAAAAATGTGACTTATAGTCCGGAAAATACGTTAACTAAAAAAACAATAAAAAGAAGTAACTGTACAATTTTTCGTACATAGACACACACACATACATACACACACATATATATGTATATAATAATGTTGATAATAATGAAATATGTAATCTGTAGATTGCCTTCTTGTGGTCCACCATGCAGCGGTTTTCTGGTGTAGGTCTGCATCTTCCACGTGTCACCGGATCTCGCATCCCTTGCCAGCCTCGGTTTGATTCCATGTTTAGCCAGTTTGTTGGACGTGAACAGACAACGACCTGCACACAAGTGGGAGATTCAGAAAGTTAGTTACAGCAGTCTTACACAGACAGACATGGAACTAGGTGTCCCTGGTTTTTGTTGTGGGCCCCCTCATCTCTTGCGAGAGGATGAAGGACGACATTATTATCTCCCCGTTTCCTCATTGCAGCAGGTTCTCGTGGGGAGGCGTGCATCACTTCCATCTATAACTTCCCTCTCCCTGGTCTAATCCTGACAGAGATATGATGTCATCCAGAACCTGAGAAACGTCTAAAAATTGCTTTGACTTGACCCGAACGGTAACTTTAGCTGCCATGGCGTCATCTACGGGTGCATTCAGAAAGCATAGTCCGGTAGTCTCGGTCCGATAGGGGACTCGGCTCGGCTGCAGTAGTAGTAGTTTGTAGTCCACTTCCTGCATTTGGTCCACTTGAAACGGACCGAGACCCGCGTATGTAGGCGGACCAAGTCCGCTTGTTTGTTCCAGTTCCAGATCCGTTTGTGCATTCACAACCCCCCCAAACGAAGCGGACTTTCCGAGCAAACGGACTCCGATTCGAACCGAACAGCTTTGTGAATGCGCCCTAAATCACACGTGAGACGAGACAGTATCGCCCTTTTCCAGAGATAACGAACACCCTAGAGATGGATGAGCTCCCCCCATGGAAAAACGTTTGATGGGAGATGGTTAAAAAGGAACCCAAGAAGGGGTCTTAGACAATGAGGGAGGGGTATAAAGAGGAATGCTGCAAGAGGTGGGGGTCTGAGAGAAATTACAGAGCCACGTATTTTACAGTTTCTCACCTGTGTGGGTTCTCATGTGGACCGTCAAACTGGTTCTGTAACGAAAACGTTTCCCACACACATTACAGGAGTGTGGTTTTCCTCCAGCGTTCACAGAGGAACGCTTCTTCTTTGGTGACTTTTTCTTGGAGGCTTTTCTACAAATGTTCTTTTTCACAGTCTTTTCAGATTGGTCATTTTTACGGTCTGACCTGGAAGAGTCCGCCATGCTGGTCCCTGAACCAGCATCCCTGTTCGCCTCCTGGACATGAAGCTCTGCCGGAACAGAGTTGTGAGAGACGAGCTGGTTACCGTTTGCTTCATTCTGATCACTCTCCTCATTATTACGAGTCACTATAAAAGTTTCAGTTTCCTGCTGCAGAACAAGCTGATCTCCCTCCTGATTGGTGGATCGATGCTCCTTTGGGATCTGTGGAGGTTCTGGTTCGTCCTGGTCCAGACTACAGTTCCTCTCCTGGTTACAGAGCTGCTGGTTGGTGAGACCTTCTTTCTCCTTACAGATACATTGACGTGAGACGTCTAGAAGGACAAAACGAGACACGAAATATCACAAAATGTTGCATCTGTTTCCTAATAAACAGAACAAGAATAAAAGAGACAATAAAAACTGTGCAGCGCTGCCTCCGGGGCTAAACGCAGCCGCTTCAGGGGCCGTTCACACGAAGACGATGGCGGCTAAAAATGACAAAATACTTTATCAGAAGTGCCTTTCGTTCACACGGCAACAGCGTTATTCTGAAGACTCGTTCTAAAGTGGAAGTCCTGAAAACGCGACGCTGTTGCGTTCTCGTCTGCACGGTCCAAAACGCAAAAATGATAATGGACCTGCTCACGCCGCACGCGCGTTAACGTCACACACAAACAGGAAACGCAACAACGTCGGACTACGTAAACCAGCGGGTCTGAGTGGATTTTACGCGTGCGTGCGGACATGATGGAGTTCCATCACAGCTCCACTAACGGCCTGCCGTGCAGATCCAGTCGAATTCCACACACTCGCAGATTTCTTCATGACGATAGCATGCTGATAGCAAAAATGGTCTATTTGTATGAAGGATAGACGATACATCGAACGAATATTTGCCTTTTTCGCTGGTATCGTCAGCAGATACATCGGGTGTGTTGGCCGATACCCTCACTCGGCATCATTTACAGACTTTTTATTACATTTTAATGTTTTGATTTGATATTTTTTTACAAGTGCGCCGTTTCTTTTTTTTAAATATTTGATTTTTTTGTTCTTTTTTATATCAAAAGTTGTAAACTTACTTTTCACTGTATCTTTTTAAATTAATTAGGAAGTCAGATGCAGTATTGGAGAAAACTAAGTTTATGGTTTTTGCCAATAGAACACAGGAGGAAATTGTTTTTTGCATTGATGGACTGAACATTGAAAGAGTGCATGAAGTTAAGTTTTTGGGGGTTCTGCTGGATGATAAATTAACATGGAAAAATCATATTGCATATGTCAAATCTAAGGTTGCCAAAAACCTTTTTATTTTGAATAAAGTACATTTTGGATAGCAATATTTTGAGAATGCTTTACAATGCACTGATTTTACCATATTTTATGTATTGTTTGGTTGTGTGGGGAAATACTTATAAGAGCAGTATAATTACTCCACTGTTTTTGTTACAGAAAAGGGCTGTAAGAATAATAATATATAAAGTAGGGTATGGAGACCATACAAACAAACTTTTATTTTGTCAGGTTTATTGAAAATAATGGATTTAAGTGAGCTTCAGACTTTGATAATAATGCATAAAGCAAAGAATAAATATTTACTACAACAGTTACAGAGCCTATTTGAATTAGAAGAGGAGGACTGCAGATGCTGGTTGGATTTTAAACCCAGGTTTGGTCGGTTAACACTAAAACAAATGTGTATTTCTGTTGCAGGTGTTAAATTCTCAAATTCTCAAAATTTTATCTTGAAGAGTTGCATGAGTATTTTTTTTGTTTAAGAAAATGTTTAAAAATGATTAAATGAGCTCTCATGCATTGGAAGATTAATTGGAGTAGATGACGCGTACGTTAGATTCGTTTCCTTTTTCTTTTTGTAAGTATTTCGGTGTACTTTTAGTACCTGACAGAAATACTTGTACAGAAAGGGGCAGGTATTACAAGTTAATCTTCTTCCTGCTCCTTTTTTTATTTGTGGTGTATAATGATAAAGCCATGTTGTGTTGATTGTAGTTACGTAAACCATGAATGAAATAAACCATGAATTAAAAAAAAAAACAAGTATCGGCCCAAAATATCGGCAGGTTGTATCGGCTGAGGCTGATGAGAATATATCAGAATTGGCCCTAAAAATCAGTTAATCCCTACTTTGTATTAGTTCACTAAGACCACTGAAGGTTTACGCACCTGTTCTGCGTAACTTTATCTGAGGCATCTCAATGACGTCAAAGAACCCAAAATAATCATCGGTTTCCTCCTCGTACAGGATGCTGGTGTGCTGAAATTCGGACAAGTTTTCTTCATGTTCAAAAGTGAACTCTGTATCCACGTCAGTCTCATCCTTCAGAACAAGATGCTCTCCCTCCGGACTGATGTGGACTTCCTCCTGGTCCTCTTCCATCTGTGGAGGTTCTGGTTCCTCCTGGTCCAGACTGGAGTTCATCTCCTGTTCCACGAGCTGCTGGTCAGTAAGATCTTCCTCTTTACAGTCATGTTGCTGTGGGAGGTCTGCAGGAACAAACAACACAACAACATCATTGACGATGTCATCTTTACCGTCCTGGAGCATTCCCGTATAAAACAGCTCTGCACTGGAAAAATGAAGGGACCACCCGTGTCATCAAAAATAATGGTGGTGTGAATCATGTGAGTAAACGAGACAGAAAAGAACATCTAGAATGCCTAAAAGCTGATTTTGACTGTACAACGCCACAGATAGTGATGTAAAAACTTAAAATCACTTCTGAAGAAAAGCATGAAAATGGCTGATATCAGTTCTTAAAGGGGAAGTTCAGGATTTTGGACATAGGGCCTCATTTAAAAGTGAACCAGGGTCCTACGTATCACTGAAGACAGTTTCAGCATGTTTCATCCCGTTATTCTGTTCAGGGATTACCAACTCTTGGGCCAGGGTCTGGAAGGTTTTCAAATTCACCCTGTGCCAACACACCTGACCCACATGAACGAGTCATTGTGCCGAACTTCAAAGGCTGCTGGACCCATTTCATTTGAATCAGGTGCGTTGGAGCACGGAAACGTTGAAAACCTTCCAGATACTGGCCCAAGAGGTCCGGAGTTGGTGATCCCTGTTCTAGTTCCAGGAGGTCACAGATGCTAATGCTAGTGTGAGTCAATAGGAATCTGCTAGCCTGTCATTAAAAACAATCTTATGCACTCCACAGAAGATCTGAGGCAAATCAGCAAGCCTGTCTGTGTAAATGTCGTGTTAAACTAGTCAAACTATCCTTGTATTACAATTTTTGCATTGCATATTGAGGAACTAGTTTCTTACCAGCTGCAGAATGACACACTTTGCTTGCGGGTGTTCGTGTTACTACCTTTCAGTGTATTCTGGTTCATAGAGAGATGGTGACGGCTAGTTTGATGAAAAAAAAAAAAAAGTTTGAAATCGTCTTCAAAATCCGACATATCCTCATGCCTTTCAGACGTGGGCGTAGTTTTGTCTGTATATTTGTGTAATCAGATTCCTTCATGCATGTAGCAGCATCAAACATCACTCCGCTGCCAAATACAGGAAGTAAAACTTTGTAAAGTGTCAATCAAAATGCAACAAAATGCAGGTTAGTTTTATTTGTAACATTATTTACACAGATAGTCTCGAGTTATAAATGATTTTCCTCGGATGTCCTGTGGAATGGTTAAGACTGTTTTTAATGACAGGCTAGCAGATTGCTATTGACTTACACTAGCATTAGCATTAGCATTAGCATCAGCGACCTCCTGGAACTAGAATAACGGGATGAAATATGATGAAACTGTCTCCAGTGATAAGTAGTACTCTGGTTCACTTGAAAATTAGGCCCTATGTCAAAAATCCTGAACTTCCCCTTTAAATTAAAGGTAGAGCCCGAAGTCCCCCCCACCGTTTCTGTTTGCAAACAACAGTATCTAACTGAGCCCCTCCCTCTCAGGCTAATGGCCGCCTCGTTCTTCGACCTATTCAGCTTCAAGCCTCCTTCAGAGCTCAGAAGCGAGTACAAGCCAAACCAATATTAACCTGGTTTTCCAACGTGCACTATCTAAAGCTGTAACTTTTTCTTCGGTGCATCCGTCGTCTTTCTTTCTTTCTTTCTTTTCCTTCAAGAGTTCGAGTGACTGGCTTCTGCTCCAATCATGAGCTTCTTCCCACACAGCGTCATGCTCTTAGCTCTGTCATTGGCATAGACAGCATAGACAGAAATCTCCACCCGGAAACGTCCCGAACACACCAAAACAAAACCAAAGGGCGAATTACAGGCAGGAGGAGTTGCATTCAAACTCATCACGGCACGCAAAAACCCAAAGCCACGGTTTGAGACGGATTTCACTTGCACAAGTCTAACGTTTATTTTCAGGGGGGAAACTTCAGACTCTACCTTTAAACTCTTATGAGTCATTTTTGTTGTTATCATTACATTTGTCCAGACAAATATACTTTTAGTAGTACAAGGCATTAATATGACCAAGAAACATGAGAAAACAAGGGTGGTCTCTTAATTGTTTCCATGACTATACACATATGTACATACGTACGTACGTATGTGTACATTATGTACATACACACAAAATCAGACGGACAGAACCAACTCTCTGGTACTCGGCAGCTGTAAACCTCTGGTTCTATGGGCGCAGATCTGCCATACGTCGGTGGAGACGGAGGTGACGTGTCCCCCTCAGATGCAAAGTGACACCAATCGGCATTTGTGTGTTTCGGCTAATGGCGCATTTCAGTTTAACACAAAAGTCAGAATTTTTGGTTCCTTCATTGAGTCTGCTTCCAAACACCAAATCTCTTTGCATATTATTATTCCTGTAAATATGTTGCTGTAAACTTCATAAATTTCATACACAAATGTTTAACCCTGCGTTTGGGCAGAGGATGAGGATGATTTGATGTGTGGGGCTCGAGCACAATCACAGACATAAAAAATCTGGACAATCAGTTTATCACCCACCAGCAGATGCAGCGTCATGCCCAGCATGAGCGCCTGCAAACCGGGCAAACATCTGCCGGAGCTCCGCTGAAAGTAAAAGCTCATAACTTTACTTCTGCATGTCCATCTATAAAAATCCAACTGTAGAAGATAGCTTGTGACTAAGATGAGAAGGGAAAGTGGTGTGAAAGCAGCAAGGGGTCTCCACAAACGGGGAGCGGGGGCTTCAAAGGCGCCGTGTCCCCCACGGCGCCACGGTTCTGTCTGGCCCGTGGAACACATTTAACACAGAAGTGAGATAAATGAGCCGCATTTAGCATCAGGCATGAAGTGTTGGTGGATAAATAACAGCCTGATCATGTGTGGCTCGTGCTGATCAGGCAAGTGTTTGATCAATAATGTTTATCATGTTAATCATGATTTCACACCAGATCTGTGTTTTTTTAGTCAAACAACAAAGTAACCGAGTGTCGATTGAAGCCCAACAGCTTCCAGTTTCATACCTGCGGTGTGGAAGTTTCCTCCTGGTTTCCAGCTGATATCCAGCAGTCTGCGATGACGATCCATCTCTTCTTTGTACTGGACGATGGTTTTTTCAAACTCTGAGAATATTTCTTCAGCAGCAGCTGTTAGTCGCGCGCTGATAAACTCTCTCAGATGATGAACTGAAGACATTGTTGCTGAAACGCTGAAATATTCACAACACCCGTCCTCCTGCTAACAGCGGAGCTCAGAAAGCAGCTAGCCCAGAGTTGCGGAACACTTCCGGGTTACCTCCTCCTCCTCCTCCTCCTCCTCCTCATCATCATCATCCTCACATCTTTATTTTAAAAAAGGAAACGTAAAAAAAACCAACAAACGTGTTTGACAAGAGAAGGCATCAAATTATGAGTAAATAAATGACTAAAAACTGTGTAAATCACATCGCTCACATAAGGATTGAATTCTTTTGAGAGCCTCAGACACCCCCCCCCCCCCCCCCAAAACAATCTCCTTTTCTGCCCTCCTGTTCTGATTTGAACCTTCATACTTGGTTTGACAAAGGGACACCTAAATTTAACGACCTTTATAACCACAGGACTTTTATGTCTTTCTCAGAAGAATTTCTTCCAGATAAGAAACTTTATTCGGAATCAGAATCCTAAATTTCCTCGTCGTCCTCCAGAATCCTGGTTGACTTGCTACTGGTTCTTGATCCTGAACAAAAACGACTGATTTCTAGCATTTACTGCCTCATTAATTCCACTACCAACTCCCCAGCATCCGGACCCAAGGACTCATGGGAGCAGGAGCTCGGGACCTCGCTGTCTCAGGATTACTGGCAACAGCTTCTAAAGATGGTTCACTCCTCTTCCACTTGTGCGAGGCACGGCCTCCTGCAATGTAAAGTTATACACATGCCCACTACACTAATCTGAGGCTGTCCCAGATTCATCACAGCGTAACAATCTCCAGCCAACCGTAAGTTTTGGTCCTGTCCCAGGCTGTCTGGTGTGAAATCTTCAAAACTCTTCGCACATCATCACTCCCGTTCCTCACATAGCTTTGTTTGGTGTCCCCCCTGCAGCCATTTATTCTGACGTCATACAGACTGTTCTAGCCTTTGTCAGCCTGCTGGCCCGGAAACTCATACTTCTTACGTGGACTTGGAGACCTCTATTACACTGAATATTGGACATCTGATGACTGAGCCCCTCTTTTAAAGGAATAGTCCACCCACAGAATGATGTAACTTTATCTTCCACTTCCCCTCATGGTGAGAAAGACTCTACAGCACTTTTTTAATATCTCAAATGCAGCCGGCGATCAGGAAGGCTTCTCGTTTCCCCCCTTTCATATAATGGAGTTCACCGGGGTCCGAGCCAAAAAGGTCCATAAAAGTCCACAAAAACTTGTCAATATTCCTCCATACTGCTCGTCCAATGTAATCCAAGTGTCCTGAGTGGGTAGCGTCCAGAATTTACTCAAAACAACGTCAATTAGTATATTTTTAGACATCGCATCTCCTGCAAGCACGCAGATGCACGTTCACGAAACTACGAAAGCCACGGCAGACGAGATCACGCTTTTTTTTTTCTTTCTTTGTTTTAAATCAATATCAACCCGTCTCGGACCCTCTTCTGTTTGTCCCGGTTTGTCTGCAGCTCTGTCGCGCTTAGAACAATGTAAACAGCGAATTTCTTCTTCTACGCTTGTATTATCGGCAGAGTAGGCTCTGAACGCCGAGGCTTCCGTAGTTTTGTGAACGCGCATATGCGCGCTTCGTGAAAGTAAGATGTAGAACTGTTTAGGCTCTAAAAATCTACTAAACGACGTCGTTTGGAGTAAATTCTGGACGCTATTTTAAATCATATTTTAAATCGTTTTAATTTCTTTGTCAGTGAAAAGCATTTACTTCATACACATTATACATTTAGTCATTCTACTGTCCTTATTTATGCTCTTGTATATACTCTGTATTGTTTACATGTTGATTTTCCTTCACATTAGCAGCTGTTCTTTGTTGGGGTGGGATGGGAAGCAGGAGGGGAAAAAACTTGGGAAAGATAATAGAATGGAAGACTTGCCTGCTACGCTGCACCTGTGTTGCTATCTCTGAAATTGCTTCCAATAAAGAGAGTTTTTTTTTTAAAAAGAGTCCAGAAAACAACTTAGAAAGGCCCTGAATGCTGTAAGATTAAGTTTCTGGTTTGCAAATTTACTGACATATATGAAACTATACTGGGGGGAAAAATATATATATATATATATATATGTATGTATATCTTTTCCCAGGAATTTGAACATTAAATATTCCAAATGAAATATACTGCATAGTTAGTGTAACAAAAGCAGGGCTTCTACAAGTACAATCCCAAAGAGGCGAGTTGGGGTTTCAATTCAATATTTGAATGTATTTCACAATTACAGACTTAACAGGGTAATAGTGATGTAACATTTTTGATCAGCCTCTTCATTAACTGTATTTTATCAGAGTGACCTGCGGCCTAAACGACAGATGAAGCTACGGGATTCTATTCTGACAGACATCCCATAATCACGAGATAGGACATGACGTCCACACTGGCCACAGTCAGCTCGCCCGACCATTACGTTGTTGTAATGGTACATGTACTTTTTAATTAACCACATCTTGCTCAATTTTTCAACAACATACCTGTCAACAGATGTAGAAATCCTATTGAACATTAGAGAAATCAGCTGATTGCAGCGATTGGCTTCGGAGCCTCATCATGTTCTTTTACTTGTTTTGATTTTTTGGTGTACGTGTATTTGTGTTTAATATTTCTTTCGAACCACAATTCAAAATAAATGTCATGATTTTAATAGAATTTTTATTTTGAATTTTGAGGACGACTGTATATTTATATAAAATCACTTCAGAATTATTCATACCCTCCAATTAAAGAAAATCGGCTAAATAAGTTTAAATTGACAAAAGTCAAAATCTGTTGACAGGTGTGTTGGTCCACTGTTCATGGGAAAGGTGCTCTAATACTATATGTCTCGGAAATTTGTATTTATTTATTTTTTAAAATCATTTTTATGATTATTGTTATTTCCAACCACAATTCAAAAGTAATATTTCAGTTCACTAAATTGTGATTTTGTTCATTTTTATTTATTATTCATATATATATATTTATATATATTACTGAGTGTCAGATCAATACAAATCAGAATTTTAACACCCCTAGCCGGTGCTCGTAAGGAGAGCAGGGTGCCCTGCTGAACGGTCATAGAAACACTGGTTGTCACGAGCCTACAGCGCCCTCTTGTGGCTGAATATGGTAATGATTACTCCTTGTTCATGTTCTTCAGTATAAATTACAATTTAAGAACATGTATAATCATACTCTGTATGTATTTATCTAATCCCACTGACTCTAAGTCTGATATCCAGCAGTCTGCGATGACGATCCATCTCTTCTTCGTACTGGACGATGGTTTTTTCAAACTCTGAATATTTCTTCTGCAGCAGCTGTTAGTCGCGCGCTGATAAACTCTCTCAGATGATGAACTGAAGACATTGTTGCTGAAACGCTGAAATATTCAGCTGAGACCGAACACAACAACTATTTTCTTACCAGAAGTGTATCTGGAAAGCAGCTGACCAGAGTGGTCGTGCACTTCTGGGTTACACATATTAAGTCCGGTTTTTCATGTTATAACTTTATCACAGTGATACGTTTATCCGTGAAAACATTTTGGGGGGTGTTTTTGATTAGAATTAGAATGTGGAGTTTATATGCAATGCCTTTTTGTTATTTTGAAAGTTCTTCATTCATAAATGAGGTTTGAGACCAAACCTTGTTTGACTCATTGGAGAAATGAGCTGAATCTTCTGAGTAAATCTCTAAAACTTGTTGAGGAAATGAAAAACTCAAAATTATTATAATTACTATTATTATTATTATTTCTTGAAACATTTAAATTAATTTGAGTTGGCTCTGGGAAGTTTTTTTTGTGTGTGTTGTTCATTTTTATTTTATTTTATTTTGTATCTATATCTTTTGGGTCAGGTTCTGCTTTTCCTTAAAGAACAAACAAAAAAAAAAGCTTTTTATTTTTGACATTAAACTTGCTCAATCCATGATGAAATACACGATAATATATGGAATTAAAAACAACTTTATAAAAACGATGAAAAAAACCTCCATCTTTAAAAGTGTGAGATTGCAAAAGAACAGAGGACATAGATTAGATCATTAGTTTTATTAATATTTTCACTTGAAAATAACTTACGTGTAGCCAAATATGTAGAGTTCAAATATAGTTTTGTAAATTTCATTCCTTTCCCTTAATATTTATTTTATTTGTGGTTTTGATGCAATATCCAACAATTTACTTGAAGTAAACTAGTTCTTTCTTCTTCTTTCTTTAACTGGTCCTGTCCAGCATCATAGCAGCAGACTGATGATCTGGCTGCATTATTGTGTTGAACAGATTTTCTTTGCTCCTTTTGATATAGTGAGTTTCTTAATTTTATTTCTTTAATTATTTGTTTATAACTGCATTTTACATCGTATTACTGGGCTTGACAAGAGGGAAACGAAGCAAACCAGTTCTAAAGTGACACAACAGCGACATCTGCAGGTTGTTAGCGGTATTTACGGCGGAAACATTCAGCTGGAACTCATGTTTACCGTCGGAACGTTTCAGTGTAACACAGCGGATGTTCAGAAGGCGCGCGGGGAGTAGTAAGGCTGTTTTGTCGTATTTCAGCTGAATATTTCAGTGTTTCAGTAACAATGTCTTCAGTTCATCATCTGAGAGAGTTTATCAGCGCGCGACTAACAGCTGCTGCAGAAGAAATATTCTCAGAGTTTGAAAAAACCATCGTCCAGTACGAAGAAGAGATGGATCGTCAGCGCAGACTGCTGGATATCAGCTGGAAACCTCACGTACGCCTGAATACTAAAGGTATTTATACTATAATACTCCGAATTAAGCAGCATGTAATAATTACGAGTCGCACGAGATCCTTATTAGTGTCTGACGACGTGATTACGTCACTAGCTGATGTTAAATTTACCGAATAAATGCGCAGCAGTCGATGCAAAACAGCAACGTTGTTTTCCAAGAAGCGGGTTTAGTTGCTTTGCTGGTTTTGTTAACCCAGATTAAAATGTAATCCTGGGTTTTCTGTCCAAAAAAAGGCTGATCTAGCGAAGTTAATCCAGAAACATCTGCTGTGAACATAACCTGGCAGGGAGCGGGTTTTGTTTGTTGTTTGTTTGTTAGCCTGGTGGACATCATTTATGTTTGAGGCATAAATTAGACGTCATTCTGCGTAGTTGCTACTTTATCTCCCGATTACTTTGAATCCATAAGTAAACTTACTTCAAATACAGGTGAATCTGCATTTTTCACATCAACCAGCACAATAAACATCGCAAAGCCACAGATGTTCCATGTCCATAAAAAAAAGGGGGCAACTTATCATTTTTGATAAATACTTTGGCCTCATGATGAAAATTTGCAGTTTAATTTCTTCTTTTATGGTTGGAAAAACGTGCAATAAGAGGAGAGATACTTTTTCTACATCAGACTTAGATTGTAACAGTCTAAAACAAAGGTTGAATAAATAAAATGTAGATGTGGGAAAATATGAAGGAAAAAGTCCTATAAGCTGTTTGCAAGAGCAATATATTTTAAAGTATATTACGGCCATTTTTAGTGTCATGTTGTGGTAACTCAACGCAATTGTTCCTTGGGAAAAAAAACCTGCTAAAACCTTCAAATATATTTAGAAATATTAGTTGGGTCTTCATTATTTTTAGTCAAATACCCTGATCCTGATCCTGGGGTGCAAACGAGTTACAACGTGGCCTCCAGCAAAACCTTCGTTGTGAATGTTTTTTAATTTTTTGCTTAGTGTGAACTGCACTTTGTTCCAACTGTAGTTGTTTTAAAGGGCTTTATAAATAAAGTTGAGCGGAGTTGAATGAAATGTTTGTCGAGCCACAAGCAGCAGACAACAAACTTATAAAGATAATAAGAGCAACAAAGGCAAATAAACGAATGAGCACATGAGAGCAAATCATTACATAGAGGAGAAAAAAAGCTTTTTCTTCCATGAACGACGTGACTTCAGGATTTAAGTTGATGAAACGGTTAAATGAAAGTGTCGCCTTCGTAAATAAAAAGAGAACGCAACCTGGGTTTAGCTAAATTAAGTCTGTTGTGTTGCTAACAGTACAAAAACAGCAGAGCAGAGTTACGTCGTTTCCTCCGTCTTCAAATCAGTAATAATGTCCTTTTTGTTACCTTTGCAGTCTTTGTTGTCCTCTGTGGACACAGAGCACTGACCTGTTATTACAGCGTCCTCCCGATAAGGACGTGTGTCTCTAGTGATGTCACCAGAGACCCCTAAATCAATATAATGAAGGACACAAAGACGACTCATTTTGAGGAAAAAAAAAAACAAACTCTGAAGATAAAAAGAAAGCATTTCAAATAAATATATAAACGAGAAACAGCGCACAAAGAAATATTAAAGGAGCTGTTTCAGCTTTTCAAATGTTCCCGAAGTCAAATACAGGCATTTATAAGCTAAACATGAAATGAAATGAAAAATACTTTATTCATCCCAGAAGGGAAATTCAGTATTGTTAAAGCTCTTTTTTTTTTTTTTAAATAAACAAAAAAGTCAGTCAGTCTTGTTCTTCAGGGTGATGCTGCTGGCAGGAATGAATTCCTGTATCTCTCCGTCCTACAGTGAACTTGACGCAGCCTCCCACTGAACACACTCTGTTGATTCTTCACCGTGCTGTGGAGAGGATGGGAAGTGTCCTCCATCATCTTCATCAGCTTGTGCAGCATTCTTTTCTGAACGATCAGCTCCAGCGGCTCCAGAGTTCTCCCCAGCACAGAACCAGCTTTCTTGATCAGCTTGTTTAGTTTCTTCAAGTCTCTGGTTCTGATGCTGCTTCCCCAGCAGATGCTGCAAAGCTAATTGCACTTTCCACAACAGACTTGTAGAAGATCTGCAACATCTTGGTGCAGACGTTGAATGATCTCAGCTTCCTTTAGAAGTAGAGTCTGCTCTGACCTTTCTTGTAGATGTAGTCAGTGTTGCATTTCCAGTCGAGTCTGTTGTCCAGCTGAACTCCAGGTATTTGTAGTTCTCCACCACCTCCACCTCCTCTTCCAGCATGTAGACAGGACTATGCTGCTTATTCTTGCTCCTCCTGAAGTCAACAATCATCTCTTTAGTCTTGCTGGTATTTAAGATGAGCTGATTGTTACCATTTCACAAACTGACTGACCAGTTCCCTGTACTCGGCTTCTTGTCCATCACTGATACACCCCACAACTGCAGAGTCATCAGAGTATTTCTGCAGATGACAGGATCAGAGTTGTACTGGAAGTCTGAGGTGTACAGTGTAAAGAGGAATGGTGAGAGTACAGTTCCTTGTGGTGCTCCAGTGCTGCTGATCACCATCTCAGACACACAACCTTTCAGTCTCACAAACTGTGGTCTGTTTGTGAGGTAGTCGTAAATCCAGGTGGTTGTGGAGGATCCACCTGGAAGTTATGGAGCTTCTGACAAAGCAAAGCAGGCTGAAAAGTATTAAAAGTAGGGCTGGACGATTATGGAAAAAATTATAATCACAATTATCTTGACTGATATTGAAATCAAAATTAGTATACACGATTATTCATTGATTTTATAAAAAGTGTTTATTGAACCATCTAAACTCAACCTCAAACATAACTTTAAAAAAATAAAACCGGAAATAAATTAGAAACAAGTAAAGGAGTAAAATAAGAATATTATTTAAAATAATAATAGCAAAAAAAATTAATACTCAGTGTACATCCATTCCTGTTCTATACTCCCTGCAGTTTGCTTCCTATAACTCCACCAGTCTGTTAAATTCAGGATTGTTTTTCTTCGATTACAGTGTTTTTATGATTGTGAAAAGGCAAAATTGAAATCACTATTAAAATTCGATTAATTGTCCAGCCCTAATCAAAGGCACTTGAAAAATCAAAGAACATGACCCTCAAAGTGCTGCCTGACTGGTCCAGATGAGAGTGGGCTCTCTGAAGCAAGAAGATGATGGCATCTTCAACCCCAAGCCCATTACGATATGCGAACTGTAATGGGTCCTGAAAGGTGTTCACTTGCTTGTTGAGGTGAGCCAGTAAGAGTCTCTCCAGGACTTTCATGATGTGAGATGTCAGGGAAACTGGTCTGTAGTCATTTGGTTCAGCTGGTTGTGGTTTTTTAGGGACAGGAACAAGACAGGATGTTTTCCACAGCACAGGAACTCTGTTCTGTCTCAGGCGGGTGTTAAAAAGGTGCTGGAGAACCGGACATAGTTGTTCTGAGCAGGTCTTGAGAACTCTGGGACTGACACCATCTGGACCTGCAGCCTTGTTCCTGTTCAGTTTCTCTAGTTGTTTCTTGACCTGGTCACAGGAGACAGTCAGGCTGGAGGTGGAGACAGAGGAGGTCTCAGGATGTCCTGATGTGGAGACAGAGGAGGTCTCAGGATGTCCTGATGTGGAGACAGAGGAGGTCTCAGGATGTCCTGATGTGGAGACAGAGGAGGTCTCAGGATGTCCTGATGTGGAGGGAGAGGAGGCTGTGTTCAGGTCCATGACTGAGGTGCAGGGTGACAGAGTGGAGGTGGGACAGGAAAGCTGTGAGCTCATGGAGGGTGTGTGGTGTGTTGGGTTGTCGGCAGGGGGGGGGGAACTGAACCTATTGAAGAACATGTTCAGTTCGTTAGCTCTGTCCAGACCTCCATCAGTCTGGTCCCCCTTTAACTTAAAGCCAGTGATCTTCTTCATTCCCGACCACACGTCCCTCACGTTGTTCTGCTGGAGCTGCTCTCCAACTTCTTCCTGTAGTCCTCCTTCACTTCTTAGTCTGTGTTTTCAGTTGTTTTTGTGTGGTCTTCAGTAACTCCCTGTCTCCATCCCTGAAAGCTTTCTTTTTGATGTTCAGCAGCTTTTTCAGGTCACTGGTGATCCAGGGTTTGTTATTGGGGAAGCACCTCACTGTTCTTGTTGGAACGATGTTGTCCACACAGAAGTTTATGTAATCTGTCACACACTCAGTCATGGTGTTGATGTCATCTCCATGAGGTTCACAGAGGACATTCCAGTCTGTGGCCTCAAAGCACCCTCTCAGAGCATCTTCAGCCTCAGTAGACCAGGTTTTAATCGTCCTCCTAATGACTGGTTGCTGCTGAACGATGAGCTTGTAGGTGGAGGTGAGAAGAACCAGATTATGATCAGATCTTCCTAAAGGAGGCAGGGCAGAGGAGCTGTATGCATTCTTAGTATTTGCATAAAATAAGTCCAACATCTTATTTTCTCTGGTGGAGCAGCTGACAAACTGCTGGAAAGTTGGCAACGTAGCAGAGAGGGAGACGTTGTTGAAGTCTCCAGAGATCGCCATGAATGAGTTTACCTAGCAGCGCATTCCAGAATGTCATATGTCGGGGAACTCATTCTACAGCACCCTGACACTCACTGTTGCCCCCAAAAATCATTGTTAAGGCATTTCAGGCCACACAAGGAGCAAAATCGGCATCAGTAACAGTAAACGAGTGGAAGTTTTCGCCATTATGTTCCATTTTTTAACATTTGTGATAGTTACAGGTTTATTGTTTTCCCTAATTTCCCCAAGACCCCAAATAACATTTCTATACTGTCTAAATAGTTCGTTATAGCAGTTTACTGTGTTTTCAATGAATGTTTGCAAAATTAATTTTGTTTTATTTTAAACTGGTCTTTAAAGAGATCTTTTCTCATCAAACCAGTAATTTCCCTGTTGTTCTCCTTTGTCTTGGCAGACCTCCCACAACAGTTTATCTGCAAACAAGAGGAGGTTTTCACTGACCAGCAACTCGTCAACCAGGAGGGGAACGCCAGCCTGGATCAGGAGTGGAACGCCAGTCTGGACCAGGAGGGGAACGCCAGTCTGGACCAGGAGAGGAACTGCAGTCAGGACCAGGAGGGGGACTCCAGTCTGGACCAGGAAGGGATGCAGCTTCCACAGATTAAAAGGGAACAGGAGAAAATCTACACGACTGAGGAAAGAGAAGAACTTCTGAGGGAGGGGAGTGATACCATCATGGTGACTTCGTCTTCTGAGGACTTCAGTAAACCAGAACCTGACTGTGACCAGCTTTACAGTCTCACAGCTCAGAGCCAAAATCTAGAGGGAGGAACGCAAACAGACTCAGGATCAGAGGGGGATTCGGAGATTAACCCGGCAAAAAGGCGTCTGAGAAACAGTCGTCATAGTAACAATATGACCAGCACGACTGCGTCAGAGAGTCTGTTCGATACTGACACGAGTAACAAGTATGTCCAATGTGATATTTGTGGGAAAGGCTTTAAACAGAAGTACACTTTAGACATGCATTACAGAATCCACACAGGTGTGAAACCATATAAATGTAAAGTATGCGGGAAAGCCTTTACTCAAAATGGTAATATGTTGTCCCACATGTCAGTTCACTCAGATGAGAAGTTGTATTCTTGTGGAACATGTGGGAAAAGATTTGCTACCAAAGGCTATTTAAAGGTCCACAAGAAAATTCACTCAGGTGAGAAACTATACTCATGTAAAGTATGCGGGAAAGGTTTCACTTTAAATGGTAATATGATGTCCCACATGAGGATTCACACTGGTGAGAAGCCGTTCTCATGCCGAGCATGTGGGAAAAGGTTCAGCCTTAAAAATAATTTGGTAGTTCACATGAGAACTCACACAGGTGAGAAACCTTACTCCTGTCAAACATGTGGGAAGAGTTTCAGTCAACGGAGTAATTTGGTGACTCATATGAGAACACACAGGGGAGAAGTTTGAGGGCTGAGAGACAGCGGACAGACTGTCGCCATGGCAGTCGGAAAGCACCAAACACACAAAACCAACCCCAGACTCTGACATTGCCTTTGTGTCTACACAAAATATGAGGTTGCAACAACAGAACACGGTGCTGATCTGTCTTGTGGCCCTTAAACAACAAAAACCAGAAATGCCTCTCCAACTGCGACCAGCATCAGCCTCCCTTCCACCAGCTGTTCCTCCATTTCTTCGTCCCACATGAGCAAAAATGATCGGGACACCCCAAGTTTTTGATCAATCTGATCACGTGGTTTCAGACTATCTGAATCAGCTGTTTTTTTTAGCCAAAGCCCCAAAGATAACTTAGATTAAGGTAGCTTCATACCTCCAGATTTGGATGAAATCAGCCTGCCTGTACCAGATGTTCGCCACTGGCCTACATACTTCTGTTCGGTTTCAGCGTTTTAGGAATGTTGCTTTATTTGAAATGTTTTTATCTTGTAGCACTTTGAGATTTGAATCCAAATGTAAAGTGTGTTACAAATAAAATTCATTATTATTATTATTATTATTATTATTATTATTAAATGTGAGACTTTGAAAGTATCAAACTTTATAAATGAGGATGAAGCGTTTTGTGGATTCGGGTTACTACAGTATTAAGTTATCTAATAATATATTATCAGATTGGGACTCGGTATCGGCCGATACTCCCATTCAAACAACTCAGACTCGGGGGCAAAAGAACCTGATGGGGACAAGTCCGTCCAAAACTAATCCAAACAACGCAAGAGTGCGTCATGTTCATGATTACACTCATCTGGTTTGTTAACCATCTTTAAAAGACTCCACGACGAGGCCCGGTGTCTCTGCCTTGTTCTAGAGAAACTTGTGATTTGAGTGGAACTCCATTGCGAGACGTTTATCGTTGCTAGATGATAAAAAAAAAAGGAACCAATTTATCAACATTTACAAAGTAAAATTTCCTGAAATAAGTAGGGGAGTGACGATACACAATATTAGGTCAACAAGACGAGACAATATCTTCACATTACTTTTGAGAAAAAAGATCTGTTTTTATAACAGTCACAAAACAATTTATTAATGTTTTATATGTTGCATCCTTGCATGACTAAACCATGAACTTTCACAGTTGAACTCTTTTCCACAAACAGAATATGCGTCTAATTCTGACTGAACCTCTGTAGTTCTGACGGAAGAGGCAGGAGATATTCTCCAAACACTGGATGACGGTGAAATAATGGAACACTACAGATTGGGTCTTGCAGGAATCGTGTTTGTGGTTAATCTCATTAGAGATGCATTTGCTTCTCCAACAACGCAGTACCACCCAGAATTACCATCACAATACTTTTATGCACACTGACCGACAGAAAGAAGCAAAATCTGAGCCATTTTAATACCAAGTTGAGTTGAAAGAGAAAAAAATGACCAACATTGCAGTTAACAAATGAATATAACTATCACAATGTATGTGAGGGTGGGAGGGATGGGGTTCCATGTTTTTATACTTTTTGTTAAATTTGTTGAAAAGTGACGTATAAATAAAGTTTGATTTTTGTTTGATGTTAATACCAGTGGCGTCACCAACCGATTTTTCGGGGGCTTCCGCCCCGGGTATGAATTTACTGTTTAACCACCTTTTCCTGAAAAAAGTCCAGTGAATATCCAAATTACCCAGCTTTCTACCAGCCCTTGAACGCACCATGAATGCGCGTCCCCGCCTAGCTCCCGCTGGTGTCGTGTGTGAGTGAGCGTGTGTGTGAAGTTAGAGGTCCGATTAGCCCCCCCCATCTGATGCCAGACCACTTTGTCAGCTCCGTGTGCGCATGTGCAGAGGAGAGCAGCAGTCAAATTAAAGTATCAGCAGATGAGAGCGGAGATGGAGAGAAAATATGAGAGAAAGCAGCAGATACATCCTCAGCTTTTCAGCAGAAAAGTAAAAGGTAACGTATCACAGTGTTTACTCTTTTTTTCTCCTTAAAAACAATATGAAAAAGTCAACATAAAAAATGAGGCTGAAGTTGGCAGCAACTCCTTTCCCAGCTTCTGTTTCGATTTTGGCTTAAAGGGCAATTCCACTCAAATAATTTTCTGCTGACAACATTTAACGAGGTTCTGTGTAAAAACTACAACACGTAGACTTTACAAACCTGGACTCAGATGTTCTTTAGGGACTGTAGGTTAATTAAAGCCCTGTTTCTGTTTGTGAAACCTATAAATAAGGAGAAAATGAGAAGAAAGCAAATGAGTAGGAGAAAAGGAGAACAAGTGATGAGGAGAAGAGAACAAATTGGGAAGAAAAAGAGCAAATAATGAGATAAGAGCAGGTGAGAAGACAGCGTGATGATGAGGAGGGTCAGTGATGAGTCAAAGGGAAGACAAAAGGTGAATACTGTATGAACTGTTCTGCACGAGTGAAGCGAATGTGTTTTAGCAACATAATGGTCAACATTTCATTGTTGATTTTGTGGTTAATTATTTTTTAATTAAAATGGCAATTTATCCACTCCATTATGTCTATTATTGCCTTCTGAAGGCCTTTACACACTTACTCCTAAAATTTTGTCCGAAAGATTCGCACAGCAAAAGTTTGAATCAAATTAATATCAAGTCAACGGGAGCGTTTGCATCAGACAGATACACAATCCACCAATCAGAGAAGGCGCTCTGACGTCACAGAGCTGGCTGCAAGCAAAAAGAGAAAGGAAAAGAGAGAGGTGTCGCTTGGTCGCTGTTCCTGCATCATTATGGCTCAGGTGTTATCACCTTCGTGTCACAGCACTCTTGTTTGGCAAACGGGGGTTGGGGGGTGTCACAGCTGAAGCAGCAGTGTTTTCCCTACATTTTGTTGCCATTTGAGGATATTAGCTACATATGTTCTATTTAAAATCCCCATTTGGCATCTCCACGGTGAGATCAGCTGTTTTCAGCATCCAGGAGTTTCCCTGCAGCCGCCTTTCCCTCCGTCACTGCTCCATGTGCTCACGTTGCTCTGGAGTAACAAATGCCAGTTTTTTTTTTTGCATCTTCGTAATTTCACGTTGGAGCAGGTGTGTATAAACAAATGCATCGATTTCTCCCCCGAATTATTCGCAATATCGTGCCGTTTATTCGCATCGGTCCCGGTGTGAAAAGGCCTTAAACACATTTTTGTAGCGAAAGACTAGAGAAAAGCTCGTCTAATTTTTTTTCAAATTTCCACCTCGTGCAACTCCGGGCTAAGCCCAGGTTGTCCTTAAAGACTGGAGGCTGGTTAATACTGTGCAAGTGGGACTACATTTTCACACAGTTTGTAGGATCATTTTAAAGTGTAGCTTACAATTCATTTAACAGATATTTTCTTGTATGTAAAATATCATTTATAGTTACAGTCTTCATTAGAGTTTCTGTGATTTAAGTTTAGCGATTTGAGGGTCGGTCCTTTGCCCATCATCACCAAAAGTACATTTTTTGTCTAGTTTTTAGGGACAACCAATCACAAATGATGAGTCATACCTAGCAACGGGGTCGGTCTGTGTTTTTGTACTTCAGGACAAGCTGATCTTGCTCGTATATTCATGTTACGGGCGCCTGCTGTCAGCTATGGTTTAGATTAAATGTGTTTCACCTGAATCTAATCATCTCTGTCTGTTTCCTTCCCTGTGATTGGTTGACGCTCCCATTGGGGGGCTTAAAAGCCAGGAGGTGGCAGCATTCAGCCGGGGGCCACAGCCAGCTGCATTTTTCTGGTAGACCTGTTTTCAGGTTTTGGTTTCCTTTTGTTTGGGGGCTGCCCGAGTTTGACGGCCTGCAAATGGGTTGGTCTGAGGTCTGCTCCCTCTTTTTTCTTTTTCTTTTTTTTGGGCTCCCTTCTCTTTATTTTCCTTTGTTCTATAAACATTTATTTTAGCCGTTGCTGCTGGGTGGTGGTCTCTCGTTTATGTTATGGTTCCATTCTTTGGAACAGGGTTCATTCAGGGACTGTGACACAGAACTGTAGAGTTAAAGTTTCATGAATCAGAAACTGGTTTTAAAATAATCTTCAACTCTACACAGAACGATTCAGTTGCAGTTTTTCAAGAGGACCTGGTCCGATGTGGTTTATATCACAAACCAGAAGTTAGAGCCCCGTTTCCACCAGTGGGTCTGGGTCAGGATGGATCGGGTCAGTAGGGCAGGCGATATAACCAAAAATATCTAAACAAAATACTCGAACTGTACAACTTTATTTGTGCCAATGAAACATTACAATTTTTCAGTTCAGCAGCTGTTTCTGATGCATTAAAGTTATAACTTTGTATTAAATCAACAGTGTGTACGTTGCAAAGTCCTTACTGACTGTTTAAGCAAAAAGCATTTTCATTGGAAATGGGCTGTCAAACAGATGCAGGCATGAAAATGTTCCTCCTTTTTCTGCCAGAAGTGGTGCAGTAATAGTGCAGCAATAGTGCACTATCACTGGCTGAACAATTTGTCCCGCAAATACGTCATCACGCATGGTGTCCAAACTTGCCGTGTGGAAACGTCCTTGTTCCGGGCGTTCATTTATGCTCTGAAATGGTTTCCCCGGGGCACACAGGTGTTTCTCTGTGCGATTGGATTAGCAGGTAAGTCGCTGGTAAGTCGCTGGCAGTCGGCAGAAAGGGGAACTTTTTCATGCCCGCATCTGTATCTAAATTTCAGAGGGCAAGTGCACCTCTTACCGCTTGTGTGAGTCCAGAGGATGATGCACAAATAGTTTTCCAAATAGTTTTTATTGCAAAAAACATTATCCACCTTTCACTCTGATCATTAAACGCATCACGCAAGTAGAAAAGGAAAGCAAGCCAGAAACAGACGACATACCATTTCAAAGGAGCTGTTTCGTGCTTTTCAAACATTCAAAACGTCAACCACAGGCATGTATAAGCTAAATATGTTCCCATCACCACGATGGAAACTAATCTGGTCTTAAAGGGATAGTACACCCACAGAATGATGTGCCTTCATTTTCTAGCCTAAACAGTAGAACATCGTACTTCTCAGGTGCGCGTCCATTATCGCAGTTTAATTAAAACTAAATTTGATCGTGATTTTAATTTTTCCGTCAAACAATCTTAGAATCCCTATCATCAAGCTGAAATTTTTTTTTTTTTTTTTGGCCATTTCTTTACACAATTACTGAAATTTATTCTTCAGTTAAAGTTTTAAATTTCAGTGGCAATTTGTTGGGTGTCATTAATAAAAATTTTGGAATGTTCTAGCATTGCACTAAAGCCTAAAGTTTATTTTGGGATATTTTTTTACATAATATTTATTTATTCTTCAAATATAGAGAAACTGCAGAGCAGCTGGATAAATTATTTTAGATACATATGTTTTCCACATTTTTTGCATTTATTTAATCCTCAAATTATATTTATTTTATCCATCCACCAATGTTTTATACAATGCAAAACAGCTATAAAGGTACATATTTGTAGCCTATATTTATTTTCATTTATTTATATCATTTCTTTCATTTATAAATTATCAATGAAGTGTTGTTAGAAAGAGAAAGAAATGCATAGTGTAACTAAAAAAAATAATCGTTTGAATAATTGTGATTTCAATACTGATCAAAAGAATCGAGATGATTTTTTCCATAATCAAGCAGCCCTAGCGTCCATGCGCGTTCACGACACTACGGAAGTCGCGGCATTCAGCGCCTACTCTGCTGATAATGCAAGCGTAGAAGAAGAAATTTGCTACGATTTTCTACTGTGTAGAACGATGTTCTACTGTTTAAGCTATAAAAATCTACTAAATGTGGTTTCCAGTAAATTCTAGACGCTACCCACTCAGGACACTTGGATTACATTGGACGAGCAGTATGGAGGAATATTGACAAGTTTTTGTGGACTTTTATGGACCTTTTTGGCCCGAGTGCCGAGTTAACTTAGAGTTCTCCAGAGTCGTGCTCAGCATGAGGGCGAGTAGAAAATGTACGCAGATCATTCTGTGGGTGTACTATCCCTTTAAAAGTTTTTTATGCATTAATTTCCAACATGGAAGTAAAACAGCTGACTGCACTGAACCACCGAACCAATCTCAACATGTTTGTACACCTATTTCATGACATCACCCCGGAACAGTCACTGATTCTGTGGGGTCACAGATTTTGGTTCAACACCGACCTCCTAACTCACATGGGTCCATGAGGCGTTTTTTTATGGAGGGAACTGTGTGAGGTTTCAGATGTAATCCCTGAGAAAAACAATCTTACTGCCTGCGAATCATGAAGCTGTCAGGAGTGAAGTTCACAAACAAAGTTGAGGGTTTTTTCTGCTCCTGGAGATGAAATCTAACCACTTCTGTTGTCCAGTACAACAAATAAACTCCCACACCAAATGCAACCACATTTTTTTCAACTTGCCCGTCATCTAGAGATAAAAAATATAAAAGAAAATAAAGAGAAGCTTTTCTTCTGAACTGCCTGTCTCATAAAGTCTTCCAGTAGGCTTCCTCCTCAGAGAGACTGGATAGGTTAGGATTCTTGCTACGATGCGGCGCACGTGTATTTGGTGCTCCATGATTGGTGAAATAATAATAATGAATGAAGAAAATTAACAATTTAAATTAAGTTTTTATGAGGAAATTAACGCGGTTAAAAGCTCATAAAAGTCCATTTTTCATGATGGGGCTCCTTTAAAATGAAATGCATCTTCGCCGTTGATCGTGACATTTGTTAGACATCCTGGCGCGTCCGTTCTGGTGGCATCTGAAGGACGAGGATTTAACGTTTTTGGACGCGAACCGCTGCCGGTAGGAACGTTGCGGGACGACAAAATGTTGCTCCACTCTCGCCTCTCCTGGACTGACGGAGTCCAGTAAGCCTGCAGGCTTTTTTCACAGCGATGCCCCGACACAGACATGATCTGGTGCGTCTCCAGCCCGGCGTCTGAGAGGCGGCCCACGGCCGTGCTCCGGAGGCTGTGGTTCGTGTAGATCCGAGACAGACCCACCTTAAACGGACACGAATAAACACACAGGCTGTTAAAGAGGCCAGTAGAGGGGTTAGGCATCACTCATCGTACAGGAAAATTTCATGTTCAAATCTGTGGAGGATTTTTGGCTGGAAGTGTCAGATATTTTATCAGACCAACCCAGAAAAATGACCAAACTAGAAAGAAGCTGACCATTTTCATGTATTTTGGGCTTGTGAAAAAACACCACCTTCTGGCATGAACTATGTGAACTATATTTGACAATGAAATTAGTTTCGACTGAAGATTAAATCGAAGAAAATGAGCCTTAAAAACAATATTTGTTAGGAATTTTGAGTTTAGCTGCCAGGAAGGCAATAACAAGAAAACAGCTTAAACCAATCTCTCCAAATATTGACGATTGCCATATTATCTGATATTTATAGAATGGAAAAATCACCTTTGGTCTTAGGTTACAAGATTATTTTTGATGAAATCTGGGAGAGATGGAGGAGATTAGTAGAAGAAGATTAGGGCCACTGAAGAAATAAAAGGGAAAGTCTGAGAAAAAGTCAGAATTCTGACGTTAATCTCATAATTTTGACTTTTTATTCCATATCATTTAAAAAAAAAAAAAATCCCGCCCTGGAAGATTTTTATTTTACTCCAATTTCTGAAAAAAGTCAGAATTAGAATTCTTGAGTTGAATAAATTAATAAACTTTTTTTTCAGATTTCTAAAAAATTCAGAATTCTGAGAGAAAAAAAAAAGCAGAATTTGGAATTTAAAAAAACAAAGAAGAAAAAAAAAGGAATCAGGAGATTTTTTTTTTCTGAAAAATGAATTCTGACTGTAATCTCAGAGTTCTTGAGATGAATGAATGAACAAACATTAAATAATAAAAGTAAAGAAGCACGATGGGGCTCCGAAGCTAAAATTTTGTTGAGCAACACTTTGAGGCAATCACTGCAATCAGGTGTTTCTGTAACGTCCAATCAGACGTCTGCACCTGTTGACAGGTGTGTTGGTCCATGTTCATGGAAAGATGCTCTAATGTGTCTGAGACAGTGTTTGTGGGGTTTTTTATTGTTATTTTCTACAACAATTGAAAAGCAATATTTTATTTCAGTAAACTATTATTTTGCCATTTTTAAAATTTATTTTAAGTTTCTTGTTATTTTAATTATTATTGTGAATTTAGCCTTTTCTTTAATTAGAGGGTATGAATAATTTTGGGGATGACTGTATATATGAAGGGGAATGAGATAATATACACCCCCAGTTTTTTCTCATTATTCTGCCTTATGTTTTCAGTGTTGTGTTGTTTTGTCTTTATTGTAAAAAAAAAAATAAATAAAGATTTATACAGACCTCTTCACAAATTTTTTTCAGCATGTCTCCCAGGTAGTGGACACCCATCGGCTCCCTGGTGTACCACACATTAGCTGCCACGGTGACGGTGCGCTTCGGATGCAGATAAAACGACTTAGCGTCCGGGGGGCATTTCGAGACGTACTTCTTGAAACTTTTGACCGGGCACAGGGGGTCCTCGGGCCGAGCGAACATGAAACCTCTGAGGTTCTGCTTGTGCGGGTCGGTTGAACTTTGAGCGTCGGGATTTTCCGCCAGGCTGACGTACTCGACGCCGTCCTCGTCTCTCTGGATGCTGAACGACGCCATGGTCAGCTCGCGGTTCCCCTCCCTGCCCCGCCGAGCCAAGCACAGCTGGATGTCAAACCACACCTTCCTGACGAGGCCGAGGGGCGTGTCGGGCGACAGCGCGGGTGAACGTCTGATCGTCTCAAGGTCCGACTCGGGGATGCGAGGACGGGGGGAGCTGCTGTGTTTCCCGCTCTTTTTGTAACGCTTCAGTATCGCCTTAAAAACCGCATTACTGCTCTTGAACACGGCGTCGGTGATGATGTTGACGTCTCTTAAGTGGCGATTAATGCCGGCTCTCAGACACCTCAAACTGGCAACGCTGTATTCTCCTCCTTCCTTGGTCGACTGGACAGACGCGTAAAACAGTCGTAAAATGTCATTGAGAGCAGGAGCAGTGCAGCGCTCAAAGTTGGCGTCCATGTTTTTCTGAGCCAGGAAGTCTCTTAGTGTTCTAACCGCCCATTTCGTGGTTTTCTGCGTGCTTACATCATCCTTGTCGCCTTCTAAATTGTTCAATTCCTCCGGCGTCACCTCCTTGTGTCGCTTCTCCTTCTTCTTTGTCTTCTTCTCTTCCTCTTCTGCTGCATCGCAGTCTTCAAGTTGATCAGTTTTACCTAACAAGTTAAAAGAAACCATAAAATTAGTCATGTTTCATCTGCTGACGTTCAATTCTGATAAACTGTAAAATAACACATTCACGTACAGTTGTGTGAAACAGCGTCTGCCCCTTCCTGATTCTTTATTATTTTGCATGTTTGTCACTTTATACGTTTCAGATCATCAAATTTAAATAATAGACAAAGATAACACAAGTAAACAAAAAATGCAGTTTTTAAATGAAAATTTTTATTAGTACAGGGGAAAATCCAAACCTACATGGCCTTGTGTGAAAAAGTGATTGCTGCTTGTCTGATGACGACTTCATCCTCAAAACGTTTCAGAAAACAACCATGAGACCGCGCAGAGCTGTCGGACCCTGCTGCCAGAATCCGGATCGATCAAGTCTAGTTCGTTTGAGGAAACCCATGAGACCGTACCCTAAAGCTTTGGGACTCCAGAGAACCACAGTGAGAACCATTATCCACAAATGGTGAAAACATGGAACAGTGGTGAACCTTCCCAGGAGGGGCCGGCTGACCAAAATGACCCCAAGAGCACAGCGACGACTCATCCAAGAGGTCACAAAAGACCCCAGAACAACATCCAAGAACTGCAGGCCTCACTTGCCTCAATGAAGGTCAGAGTTCATGACTCCCCCATCAGAAAGAGACTGGGGGGCAAAAATGGCTGCATGGCAGAGTTCCAAGACCAAAACCACTGCTGAGCAAAAAGAACATAAAGGCTCGTCTCAGTTTAGCCAGAAAGCATCTTGATGATCCCCAAGACTTTTGGGAAAATACTCTGTGGACTGACGAGACAAAAGTGGAACTTTCTGGAAGGTGGAGGTCCCATTACATCTGGCGTAAAAGTAACACGGCATTTCAGAAAAGGAACATCATAGCAACAGTAAAATATGGTGGTGGTAGTGTGATGGTCTGGGGCTGTTTTGCTGCTTCAGGACCTGGAAGACTTGCTGTGGTAAATGGAACCATGAATTCTGCTTCTACCAAAAAATCCTGAAGGAGAACGTCCGGCCATCTGTTGGTGACCTCAAGCTGAAGCGCACTTGGGTTCTGCAGCAGAACAATGATCCAGAACACACCAGCAAGTCCACCTCTGAATGGCTTAAGAACAACAACATGAAGACTTTGGAGTGGCCTAGTCAAAGCTCCCCACCTGAATCCCATTGAGATGCTGTGGCATGACCTTAAAAAGGCGGTTCATGCTGGAAAAGCCTCCAATGTGGCTGAATTACAACAATTCTGCAAAGATGAGTGGAACAAAATTCCTCCACAGCGCTGTAGAAGACTCACTGCCAGTTATCACAAACGCTTGATGCAGTTGTTGCTGCTAAGGGGGTTAGATGTCCCACAACACTTTTAAACGAAAACCCTGCCACCAACCAGAATCAAGTATTCACCCAGACCATGGTATAATGTTTAATTTTACAGTAATTGATTTTTCAAAATTAAAGTTTCCTCATAATTTCCATCTGTCCTTAAAATAAACATCTACATCGGTCTGTTTGTATTAATTCACCAAGACCACTGAAGGATTACGCACCTGTTCTGTGTAACTTTATCTGAGGCATCACGATTTTCAACAATCTGGGCTGATCATCAGTTTCCTCCTCGTTCTGGATGCTGGTGAGTTGAAATTCTGACGTTTCTTCAGGTTCAGACTTGACTTGAACCTCCATGTCAGTCTCATCCTTCAGAACAAGATGCTCTCCCTCCTGACGGATGTGGACTTCCTCCTGGTTCTCGTCCATCTGTGGAGGTTCTGGTTCCTCCTGGTTCTCGTCCGTCTGTGGAGGTTCTGCATCCTCCTGGTCCTCTTCCATCTGTTGTGGTTCTGGTTCCTCCTGGTCCAGACTGGAGTTCATCTCCTGTTTCAGGAGCTGCTGGTCAGTAAGAACTTCCTCCTCCTTACAGTCGTGTTGCTGTGGGAGGTCTGCAGGAACAAACAACACAACAAGATCATTAATGTGGTGACGTAGAAGCAAAGTTTAGATATTCAGGCAGAATTCAAAGTGTGTAATTGGTCTGAAGTTCTCGTCTCCTCCAGAATTTACCTTCTATAATAATTCTCTACAACAGTGCTTTTCTAACTTTTTGTGTCACATACTGAACCATTTCAGAAGATATCAGCTTCTCCAAGTCCACCTGGATGACTGACAATAAAACCACAGAAGAAGAAACTTCTAAACGAAACAAATAATGTGGGCTCAAGTGCATAAATAGCTAAATAACTATCTGGAGGAAAGAAAGCAATTTGTTTAACAATAAAAGCACAAATAAAGGTAAATTCATTTATGGGGTACCACAGGGTTCCATTTTGGGACCTCCAGTTTAAAATTTTTGTCAATGACTCAGGAAATGTTTGTAAAAATGTACCACCCCTTATGTTTGCAGATGACGTTTTTTGTTGTCTCATGAAAGTTTTGACAGTTTGGTAAGAGAAGTAAACAAAGAATTATTAAATATTTTTGAGTGGTTTAAGTTAAGGTCACCATCATTTTTTTTCCAGGCCTGTTTCATAATTTATTTTTTTTTAATAATTCTGTTAAAGCATGGTTGAAAGCAATGCCTGACTTTCATCTGTTAATTTTCATAGAATTTTTAATTCATCAGTTATTTCTGTGACCATCGTTGAGCTCTTCTTTCATTAACCGAGAAGTACCAACAACTTTTTTTCACATCTGTATAATATGTGCATATGTCCAATGTTATACCTCGAGTTCAACCATTTTTTATGTTTTCTTCCAATGTCCATACCTATTCCACCAGGCAAGGCAGAGACATGCACTTGCATTTTCGTAGAACCTCTGCAAGTCAAATTACACTCCAAGGGCCTTCCCTCTGGAACTGTCTTAGAGGATAACTTTCTTTTTTTTCCAACCTGGCCGTCATTTCTACGAGTTTGTATGCTTTTACTCACTGGTAAAATTTCTGTATCACTTTGACCCCTTCAGAAGATATTGCCTTGAGTCGCCTTCGGTGTACATCCATATAATGGGAGAGACGGGGAAGCCTCTATGTAAGTCATTATCTGCAGCAAAACTTCTTGATTTTTATCAATACTTTGAGAATGAAGGAAAAAACGAGTATTATTGCCCCGTGAGTCCAGATTTAGCTTTCTGTTAGTTATCGGGGTGTTCGACATGCTTTTTGGGGCCGCGTGTCCATGATGGGCGCTTCCATAGCACAGCTGAGAAGAGAAGCTTGCTACCCAGACCCCCCCGTCCCCCCCCAAAAAACCTATTGTTATAAATGTTTCTGTTATTTGTTTGTGCAGTTAAAATAAACATAAACATACCTGATTGTACTGATCAGAATTAAATCTGACTGATTGATCGATCGGCAAAATAGAAAGAAAAAAAGTTAGTTTTACTCAGTAAAGTTTTGGTTGTATGTGCAACTGTTGCTGTGTTATTTTTGTGATAGCTGTAAAGCTACTCAGTTTAAAGTGCATCAACACAGTTTGTGTTTTTTTTTTTTTTTTTTTTTTTAGATTTTTGGGGAAAGAAAAAACAAGGTTTGCATGCACTATTATTTCACAAAAGTAACAGAGCACCAGGTAAGGAAATACAGTAGTTTGCCACTTATAGTTTCAGGGAGGATTGTAGTTAATGGTTCACTGAAAATCTGCAACATTAATTTAAAAAATATCAGCCTATTGATCCGTTATAATTGTGTAAATTGGTTTCATTTTCTGTGCATTTTAAAAATTGCTACCGTGTTTGGTTTATCTCTGAAGTCGGAGCTGGGAATTATCGTGCGTTCCAGTTGTCTCGGACCTCGTTTTTCCGAGGTAATTCTCAGAGGAAGTGACACGATCAACTCATTTTTCCAAGATATGAGCTCGTAATTCCCCCCCGACATTGTTCATTTAAAGATGGCTGCGTGGAGTATCATTTTTGTGTTTATTAAACTTCTATATAAGAGATTTTCTGATCATAATTTTAAAATGTAAACAGCACCGAGTCATTGTTATTGAATTTTACAGTCTTTTTTTTTCTCTTTAAAACACAGCGTGACGATGTGTTGTTTATTAAACACACACACTGAAATTGGCTGTTGCCATAGTAACACTTATTAGGGCTGGGGGAAAAAAATCGATACAATGAAATATCGCAATATTTTCTTATGCTGATATCATATCGATATGTAAAAATGTGGCATCGATCTATTTTACTCATGAAATCTCACGAGATTTCGTTGTTCAGTCAAGAAATTTCGCGGGTTTTCGTGAAATCTCGCGAAATTTCACCGTTATCTTACAAAATCTCGCGAGATTTCGTTTCTAAAATAGATCAATACTACATTTTTGAAACCCTGTATAAATTCTGCATGTAAAAATATCGCGATATTTCAGTGTATCGATTTTTTTCCCCAGTCCTGTCTGTTATAACGTCTGTGTTATTTTTCTAGCCAGAAATTTTTTTCAATTCTTGCTGTTCTAGCTCACAAAAAGGCTGTTTTGGAGATTTCTATTTTTTTCCCCGAGTTGGTTAAGTGGAACGCAAAATACCTGGTAATGACGTCACCAACTCGCGTCTGCTCGGAATCCCGAGACAACCTGAACGCACCATTAAACTACATGCCAGTTGAGCCTGTTGGTGATGAAAACAGAAAAGAGGGAAACAAATATGGATGCTGCCTGGAAACCTCGTTTTGCTTGCTCTGTTTACACTTAATTACTTATTTTATATCATGTATATTAAACCTAAAATGATTTTATGCCAAATTAAGAATCAGGATCTCATTTATTCAGACATACAAACACGTGCTTTCCACTATGGAGTTGATCCTGAACTCTCACAGCTGAACTATGCAGATAATATGCAGTCTTTGATGCTCTTATTGAAGCTGATGCTCCTGAAACATATCAGGATACAAATTAGATCTGTACGATTGTTTTAGGGAGTTTCTGCTGCGATACTTTAACATTTCTCATCAACACTGATGTCTGCGGACGGCGAGATAAAGGAGGTTTAGCCACATAGCATGTTGTTAGCATCTGCTTGGTTATGGAGTCCAGTCTGCAAACCACATCAATATAACATCGGTGACTGCCTCATTTCTGTCTCTGAATGTAACTCCAGTTATGAAGAAACAACTTTAACATCAGTGTGTTTCATACCTGCTGTGTGGAAGTTTCTTCCCTGGTTTCCAGCTGATATCCAGCAGTCTGCGATGACGATCCATCTCTTCTTCGTACTGGACGATGGTTTTTTCAAACTCTGAGAATATTTCTTCAGCAGCAGCTGTTAGTCGCGCGCTGATAAACTCTCTCAGATGATGAACTGAAGACATTGTTGATGAAACGATGAAATATTCAGCTGAGAGACCAAACACAACAACCGTCCTCCTGCTAACAGTGAAGCTCGGGAAGCAGCTAGCTTAGCTTCAGCTGCTCCGCAAAAAAAAAAAAAACTTTATTGAGATTCTACAGTTGACAAACAAAAGAAAGCGTAGCAAGAACAGATGCAGGGAAAACAAGTAAATTGGACTATAAGTAAGTAAACAAAGATAAATAAGTGTAGTCATTTTAACAGGATACAAATAATCTCACATTTAATTTATTCAAAACAAGGACAGCGTTTTATTTTTGGAGATAGATAGATAGATAGATAGATAGATAGATAGATAGATAGATAGATAGATAGATAGATAGATAGATAGATAGATAGATAGATAGATAGATAGATAGATAGATAGATAGATAGATAGATAGATAGATAGATAGATAGATAGATAGATAGATAGATAGATAGATAGATAGATAGATAGATAGATAGATAGATAGATAGATAGATAGATAGATAGATAGATAGATAGATAGATAGATAGATAGATAGGAAGGAAGGAAGGAAGGAAACCTTTTGTTTTGTGAGTGAAGGCATATAATGATAAATAAAGTGTGTATTAGCAGCAAAAAGAAATAAATAACATTCATCTGCTCTGCATGATGACATAACTGCCGTTGCAAACATGGAATTGATATTAATAAAAAAGAAATGACTGTATCGGAACGCTGGATTGGCTTCATTCATCTAATATCCCATCCAGCTAAATAATCAATACTATTGCAGATATCCAGTCTGGATATAGAAAAGGTTTGAGGTAGAGTCTGAAGTCCCCCCCCCCCACCCCCCGTGAAAATAAACATTAGACTTGAGCAAGTGAAATCCGTCTCAAACGGCACCTTTGGGCCTCTACTCGCGTGCCGTGGTGCGTTTGAATGCAACTCTCTCCTCTTCTGCCTGCTATTCGCTCTTTCGTTTAGTTTTAGTGTGTTCGGGACGTTTCTGGGTGGAGATTTCTGTTTATATCGCCAGCCAATAGGAGCTGAAGTCACGCCCCTCTACTTCCGCATCATGGGATCTAATAGAGGGAAAAAATATGAATAGAAGTCAATGGAAGAAAATAATTATCCTCTGGTCCCAGTCGTTCTTTGTCCTGGATTCCAGATATGTTGGTTATGGATTTAAATGAAAATATTTAGTGCTAAGAAAAAATTAAATACCACGAAGATTTCAGATTATTTCAGGATTTACTTGAAGCCTCTGTGTGGACTACAGCTCTCGTCGCAAGCAACATCCATCACCAGCTGCTGAGTATGTAACCGTTGTGATTTTACTCCAACACGTCACCGCTTTTTATTTGATTTTTTTCAAGAACAGAAAAAAAAGAGCATGAACAGAGGCGAAAACCGTTTTAGGTCAGGAAATGTTGGGTCTTACTCGCAGGGAGCGACGTCGTCACTTGCGGCGAGAGCTGTAGTCCACAAAGCAGCTTGAAGTAAATCCTGAAATTATCGAAAATCTCTGCGGTATTTTATTATTTTGTTGCACGAAAAATTTTCATTTAAAGGCCTCCTTCCACTGAAAACCCGTTTAACTTGCTCCTTCTGAAATACGGAGGGTTTCCCCTTGTTTACTTACACATGCTGACTTGCTAGCGCTGCGTTCCCCCAGTCGGCTGTGCTTTCTCATCAGAGAAACAGTACGAGGAAAAGAGCGAATCGGGAACAGCCTCGCACTTCTACGTCACATTGCAAATAGCGTATCCCACGTGGGGTTTCTATCTGTCCATTGGAAGGCAGGTAACCCTCCACTAAACACTAGAAGTAAAGACAGCACGACTGTAGCTTCAGAGTTGAGAAGCTAATTAGCTAACTGTTTGTTAGCATGGCGGAACAAACTTGTTTGTCTGCTCTATTTCCTGTCTGTAACAAAATAAGAGCGGAGGGCGGAGCTTCCTTCATACACTGATGGGAGGCAGCCAATCAGACGGAAATTCATGAGAAGGACCCGGAAAAGCTGCCGTTGGACCACAAGCCTCTCTTCTAGTATACAAATACAGCTGGATACAAAGATACCAGAAGGTTTTTTTAAACAGAAACGATGCAGAATGCATTCAATAATAATGGAGAACACAGAAATATTAATGACATCACCATGGAAGTACAACTTTAAATCCATAACCAACATATGTGGAATCCAGGAGAGAGAACGACTGGGACCAGAGGATAACTACTCTCTCCTCATTGACTTCCATTCATATTTTTTCGTCTCTTAGGTCCCATAGTGCGGAAGTAGAGGGGAGTGACTTCGGCTCCCTATGACAGAGCTAAGGGCACGACGCTGTGTGGGAATAAGCTCATGATTGGAGCAGACGCCAGTCACTCGAACTCTCAAAGGAAAAAAAAGAAAGGTCGGTCACACTTGGCTCGGTTGGAGTATATCCCGGGTACAAATAGCGGGTAGTAACGGGCTTCACGTGACCGATGGCCGCTGCACGGTGCCCAGGCCCACTTCCTGAGGTGGTCTGCAACAGTTGCTGGCACGGAACGATTGCGTCATTCACCCACGGGATGAAGATGTAATGACGCCGCCTGCATAGAAGCCTTGTCCCCGCTCGAAAACGTGAAGAAGAGGAGAAACAACATGTCTTCAAAAGCACAATAAACTGTGAAGGTGCAAAGCTTTATCAGCATGTTTGGGTGGATGTCAAACAACACAAATGACTGTTAGCGCCACCTGCTGGACTGGAGTGAAGCAGGTGCTGTCACCTATGCAAATGCGGTCACATGACGTGGAGGCACGTTTCCAGCTTTGCAAGTGTGACCGGAGCCAGTTTGTACGAGACTTTTTACACCCAGTGAGTTGAGACAGGATTAAACCAGTCATGCCAAGTGTGACCCCGCCCTTCTGCTCATTCTCCATGTGTTTTCCATGACTGGAAAATTGGTCAATCCGATTCCAGGTTTTCCAGGATGCGTGTGGAACCTTGGGAATAGTTTTTCCAAGCATAGAGGTGGACTGCAGTCGATGACACACAAGTTTATAAGAAACAAAACAAAGCATCAGAAAAGATAAATATGAACCTTTATGTAACCAGGCAAGTTTATTCAGAACAAATTCTCGTTTACAGTGACAACCTGGTGAGAGAGAGTACAAAAAAACAGCAAACAACAAAAGGCACACATACACAAATATCTGTGAAACAAGTGAGAACATCACAGTTACGTTGAACATTTACACAGCCAGGCCAAAAGAAGTCGCCACCACCTAAAAAAGGTCATACGTGCGAATATTTGGTTGGACCGCCTTTAGCTGTGATTTCAGCAGCATTCACTGTGGCATTGTTTCCATAAGTTTCTGGAATGTCACAAGATTTATTTCCATCCAGTGTTGCATTCATTTTGCACCAACCATTGATGATGGTAGAGCCTGACCACAGCCTTCTCCAGCACACCCCAGACTCTCAATATGGTTCAGGTCTGGACTCTGGTGGACAATCCATGAGTGAAAATGATGTTTCATGCTGCCTGAACCAGTCTTTGTGTGCTTGCATTCAGTGTTTATATGCGAAGCCTTATAATTTTGTGCATTTGTTTTATCTTCAAACTTTTTACTTATTTGCTTATATGATAGAGACAGTACATATTAATGAACATCTGTGGCAACAGACGTAAACATGTTGGAGTATAGCCAGCAAGCTAATTTGCATCTGTAGTCTTGCAAAGGATGTAGACCAGGGGTGTCAAACATAAGGCCCGGGGGCCAAAACCGGCCCGCCAGAGGGTCCAGTCTGGCCCGCGAGGTGAATTATTAAATATCACATTTAAAACAATAAAACAAACTCTAGTTTGTAATTGATCCACCAGAGCTTGGATTCTTTTTAAACATCTAAATATGAAGTATTACAATATTACTTTACAGATCTGACCTCATAGTTTATATTATGAGGTCAGTATTACTTTACACACGTAGAAATCTTATTCTCTTAAAAAGTTCCCAATCATGATGTGAAATACTGTATTTTTTAGTTCCACATACCTGCCATTCAATATTACAGTAAGTGATTTTGTGCATCCATTGTGATCTGTAAGTTACAACGAACA
Source organism: Atherinomorus stipes (assembly GCA_023101725.1). NCBI lineage: Eukaryota > Metazoa > Chordata > Actinopteri > Atheriniformes > Atherinidae > Atherinomorus > Atherinomorus stipes. The sequence goes on along the minus strand of JALJCO010002976.1, from coordinate 76,251 downwards.
TGTAGTGTCATATTTTAATGAGTTGATCATAATGATAATCGTAAAAGTAAAAATATAAATACACATATATTAAAAATATTTAATATTTGGGAAGTTTTGTCAGAAAAATAATGTTATGAATTCAGATTTATCTGATTTTATAATAAAATGTATATAAATATTTTGCTATATAAAAATATATAATGAAATGTTGACTGAAATTAATCAAATGAATAAATTAAATAAAATATAATCAAATGAGGCAAAATAATTGTGGAACCAATTATGTTTCTCAATAAATTTCATATTAATTTTTTTCTAAAAGGAAAGTCCATAACATATAAACATCTTGACAATGTACTAAAATAAAGGGAAACATTTGAAGTTATTGTTATTTCTAGGTTATAGTGTGATCATTTTCCCGGTCCGGCCCACTTGAGATCAAATCGTACCGTTTGTGGCCCCTGAACTAAAATGAGTTTGACACCTCTGATGTAGACCATCCATGAAGACCATTTAACCCATTGCTGATACAAATAAACACACCGATACCGATTTGAATCGCTGAATCTCTAGATCCCTAACATTTTTTTTCCCTCACACATACACACACACATATATATATATATATATATATATAAAACACATACACACACACACAGTTTATTAGGGGTGCAACGATACAAAAAATTCATGGTTCAGTTCGATACTTTTTCGATACAAAAATACCCTTTACCTTTTTTTAAACCAAAGTGCTTTTGTCTTCAATGGCTTTCCATCAGGGTCATACTTAACATGAAAACCAAAAGCTGTGCCAAATGCTGGAGCTGAATGTAGTTGAAAGAGTAGTTAAACACAAATGTACAAAGTTTTCAACACCGAGCTCATCAACAGAACACAAGTTGATAATATAAATTCTGTATTATTTGATTGTTCTCACGTTTCGGTACACGTCTGCATTGAACGGTTTGATACGAATACATGTATTGTTGCACCCCTTATTATACATACATATATATATATATATATATATATATATACACACACACACACACACACACACACACACATGTGTGGAGATGTATTGCTAGTCGCGCCACATATGACACAAAGAAAACATCATAAAGTTAATTCATAACTTCAAAAGAAATGTTTTCAACACATTTAACAAGAATGTGGTTTCTCGCCTGTATGGTTTCTTATGTGGAGTTTTAATCTGCGACTTTGTTTAAATTTTTCCCCACATATTTTACAAGCATATGGTTTATCACCAGTGTGGGTTCTCATGTGTATAGTTAAATCATGACTTTGATGGAAATGTTTACCGCATGTTTCACAAGTATATGGTTTCTCACCCATGTGGATTCTCATGTGAACAGAAAAATATGATCTATGACTAAAACATTTTCCACACATTTGACAAGCATATGGTTTCTCACCAGTGTGGGTTCTTACGTGTTCAGTTAAATTATGACTTTGACGGAACTGTTTCCCACATATTTCACAAGTATGTGGTTTCTCATCCATGTGGGATCTCATATGAACAGACAAGCCTGATCTATGACGAAAACATTTTCCACACGTTTTACAAGCAAATGGTTTCTCACCTGTGTGGGTCCTCATGTGTATTGTTAAATCATGGCTTTGGCGGAATTGTTTCCCACATATTTCACAAGTATGTGGTTTCTCATCCGTGTGGATTTTCATGTGAACAGACAAATGTGATCTTCGACTAAAAGATTTTCCACATATTTTACAAGAATGTGGCTTCTCACCGGTGTGTGTTCTCATGTGGAGAGTTAAATTACTACTTTGACAGAACCTTTCCCCACATTTTTCACAAGAATAGGGCCTCTCACCTGTGTGGATTCTTGTGTGGACTGTTAATGAGCTTCTGCTACTGAAGGTTTTTTTCACAAATTTTACAGAGATATGGTTTCTCATGTGTGTGAGTTCTCATGTGAACAGACAAATATGATCCATGACTAAAACATTTTCCACATGTTTCACAAGAATATGGTTTCTCACCTGTGTGGGTGCTCATGTGAACAGACAAGGCTGGTTTTTGACAAAAACATTTGCCACATATTTGACAAGAATATGGTTTCTCACCAGAGTGAGTTCTCATGTGAACAGACAATTGTGATTGTCGACTAAAACATTTCCCACATAGTTGACAAGAATATGGCCTCTCACCTGTGTGGGTTCTTATGTGGATAGTTAAATCATGACTATTATAGTAACTTTTCCCACATGTTTCACAAGAATATGGTTTCTCATCTGTGTGGCTTCTTCTGTGGACTCTTAAATATCTTCTCTCACTGAAGGTTTTATCACAAATTTCACAAGCATATGGCTTCTCAGCGGTGTGGGTTCTCATGTGACCAGTCAAATGTGCTTTGGTACAAAAACATTTCCCACACTCATCACAAATATGGGGTTTCTCAACAGCGTACACAGAGTGATCGTTCTTCATTTGTGACTTATTCTGTAAGGCTTTTTCACAAATGTCACTTGTCACAGAATTTTCAATTTCATGGAAACCGTCTGACCTGGAAGAGTTATCCATGTTGATAATGTGCTTCAGAACAAACAGATCCCCTTCCTGATGGGCCAATAGCTGCTCGGGTTCCTCTTTGATCTGTGGAGGTTCTGGTTCATCCTGGTCCATACTACGGTTCCTCTCCTGCTTGCAGAGCTGCTGGCTAGTGACATCTTCCTCCTCCTTACCGATCGGTTGGTCTGAGATGTCTAGAAGGACAAAGGGGCACAAGAAATATTACAAAATGTGAAATCTGTCTCCTAAAATACAAAACAGATGAAAGATAATTAAACACAGCTACATTTATACAGCCATAACTTTATGGCAAAATGGTTTGGTAAGTAGAAGAGTTGAATATTTAAAATTTCATAAATCAGAAACTGTGTTTAAATTAATCTTCCAGCCCTGTAGAATGATTCAGTTGCAGTTTTTCCCAACAAGACCTGGTCCAATGTGGTCAAGGTCCCCACAAAACCAGTGGAACAGCCCTGCTTGTCTATCACCAATCAGAAGCTAACTTCAGGCTGTGTGTCTGAACATTTCTTCCCTCTACACTCAGAAAGTGTTAAAACTAAACATCCTGATGTCATTCACCTTATTTAAATGACATCATGGCCTTTTTGACTCTACCTGGTTGCACGTTCAGCATTTGCTTCCGATGCACTGTAGCCTATGTTTAAAGCTAATCACCAACGTCCCTGCTCTATCGGATCTATTTGAGGACTAGTGGAGATCTAAACGCAGCTGGATCGCCCAACCACACTTTTTTCAAGCACCACTCAACCTCTGACTGGTTATCAATGTGTTTGAGAATGAAGCTTCGTTCCTCTCACACCATTGGTAGATTAACTTAATGTAACAGTCGTCTACATTAATGAGTTTATGTGTGCCAGGCGCAGAGCAAGTGTCACATTGCAGAGGGGGCGGGGATCGCGGAAGGTAAACTGTCACGAAACCGTCGTGGTCTTGGCACGGTATTAAACAGTGCATCTTTTCAGACAAAAATAATAGTTTTCAGTCCACTCTGTGCGTAGTGAAACATTCTAAACTACATAGACCATGATCCTTTGCTGCCAGTGCACTCTTTTGAGCCCATGGGAGTGCTTTGTTCGTGTTCTGAAGGGCGCAGGGACAAGAAGAAAGTAAGTGTTGGTCCGGTTATTCCTCCATGAGGGTTGTAAAGACTGGTTATTTCCCAGTTCCAATTTATACCATTATTATTGTTTGTGTGAGCCTCTCCACAATATTGTCACAAATATCATATCGTGAGGTTCATATTGTGATAAATATCGTACCGTGAGATGTAGATATTGTTACATCCCTAAAGTATAGTGGGTCCTTACAGGCTGTTGGCCATTTCACAACAATTCACATATCTGATCTGGATCTGCGCTGTAGATCTATTCGGCCGCTACCAAAAAAGGGACTGAATAACCAGCTTTAGTTTCAAATGTATGAAAAATTTCTCACACTTAGATCCATAAAAAATATCACAGATGAACAAAAGAGACTCAATTTGTTCACTAGACAGCCAGATTCGTAAAACAAAGTAAATGGAACTTTAGACGCTGCGCAGTAACAGCCTGTAATGGCACAGCTGATCAAGTAGTTTGAAAATGGGCTGTGTGGTATACTTGTTCATACCGAAAACCAGTGTTTATTTTCGTTATGATATGGATTTTCATATATTGCTAAACCGGTGAATCTTGATCCAGGACTGCATATGCGAAAAAGAGTAAGAAGCTGTCAGGTTAAAATGATATTTCACCGTGACAAGGATATGATGAAAACTTTGGGTCCCAGGTACAGCTGTGTGAAAAGGTTTTTGCCCCCTGCCTAAGAGACTGGGGGGCAAAAATGGCTGCATGGCAGAGTTCCAAGACCAAAACCACTGCTGAGCAAAAAGAACATAAAGGCTCGTCTCAGTTTAGCCAGAAAGCATCTTGATGATCACCAAGTCTTTTGGGAAAATACTCTGTGGACTGACGAGACAAAAGTGGAACTTTCTGGAAGGTGGAGGTCCCATTACATCTGGCGTAAAAGTAACACGGCATTTCAGAACAGGAACATCATAGCAACAGGAAAACATGGTGGTGGTAGTGTGATGGTCTGGGGCTGTTTTGCTGCTTCAGGACCTGGAAGACTTGCTGTGGTAAATGGAACCATGAATTCTACTTCTACCAAAAAATCCTGAAGGAGAACGTCCGGCCATCTGTTGGTGACCTCAAGCTGAAGCGCACTTGGGTTCTGCAGCAGAACAATGATCCAGAACACACCAGCAAGTCCACCTCTGAATGGCTTAAGAACAACAACATGAAGACTTTGGAGTGGCCTAGTCAAAGCCCCCACCTGAATCCCATTGAGATGCTGTGGCATGACCTTAAAAAGGCGGTTCATGCTGGAAAAGCCTCCAATGTGGCTGAATTACAACAATTCTGCAAAGATGAGTGGAACAAAATTCCTCCACAGCGCTGTAGAAGACTCACTGCCAGTTATCACAAACGCTTGATGCAGTTGTTGCTGCTAAGGTGGAACAACCAGTTATTAGGTTTAGGGGAAGATCACTTTTTCACACAGGGACATGGAGGGTTGGAAAATTCCCCCTTCTAATAAAAACCTCATTAAAAACTCATTTTCTTTTACTTTTATCTTTGTCTCACGTTTAAATTTGTTTGATGATCCGAAACATTAAAGTGTGACTAACATGCAAAACAGTGAGAAATCAGGAAGGAGGCAAACACTTTTTCACAAAACTGTATTTAAGTATAGCGCTGTTGCTGCTTTGTTTTTGGTGCCGAGTTGCACAGGAAGTGATGACTCTTTTAACCAATCAGTGGATTTTAGCGTGTCAAGCTTCACCTTTTTGGGTTGGATTTAAACGTGCCCACCCCAGTTTTTTTTTTTTTTTATACTGGTAAGATCCCCGAGGGGAAATTAGGGCTCTGCATTTTACCATCTCTGTACAGTTGTACCAGAGAGCAGTGGGCTGCTACTTAAAGTTTTCCCGCCCGGGAAGCAGTTGGTGGGGGTTAAGGTCCTTGTTCAGGGGTCCACAGTGGTTCACCTGAAAGCAAAAAATTGCGGACCAACTGGACCCAGACCTTGTTGGACACAGGGTTACAACCACTGAAGGTTTACATACCTGTTGTGTGTAACCTTATTTGAGGCTTCATCATGATGATGTTCAACGATCTGGGCTGATCATCGGTTTCCTCCTCGTCTGTCAACGTTTCTTCAGGTTCAGACTTGACTTGAACCTCCATGTCAGTCTCATCCTTCAGAACAAGATGCTCTCCTTCCTGACTGATGTGGACTTCCTCATATTCCTCCTTGATCTGTGGAGGTTCTGTTTTTTGAGTGTTCCTCCTGGTTCTCTTCCATCTGTGGAGGTTCTGGTTCCTCCTGGTCCAGACTGGAGTTCATCTCCTGTTTCAGGAGCTGCTGGTCAGTAAGAACTTCCTCCTCCTTACAGTCGTGTTGCTGTGGGAGGTCTGCAGGAACAAACAGCACAACAAGATCATTAATGTGGTGACGTAGAAGCAAAGTTTAGATATTCAGGCAGAATTCAAAGTGTGTAATTGGTCTGAAGTTCTCGTCTCCTCCAGAATTTACCTTCTATAATTCTCTACAACAGTGGTTTTATAACTTTTTTATGTCACATACTGAACCATTTCAGAAAATATCAGCTTCTCCAAGTCCACCTGGATGACTGACAGTAAACCACAGAAGAAGAAACGTCTGAATGAAACGATTAATGTGGGCTCAAATGTATAAATGGCTAAAGAACTATCTGGAGGAAAGAAAGCAATTTGTTAAACAAACGCTCAAATAAAGGTAAATTGATTTGTGGGGTACCGCAGGGTTTAATTTTGGGACCTCCTATTTATATAATTTTTTTGTTTGTTGATTTTTTCCCCAAGAGAACAAGATGATGAAGGTGGGTTCAAGTTTTTCATTCCTGATTTCACTGATCAGAAATAAAACCTGATGATTGATCAGCCAAATAGGAAGAAAAAAAATTGTCGCACTCAGCTAATTTTTGGTTGCTTATTGCGACTGTTGCTGTGTTGTTGTTTTTAGTGATAACTGCAAAGCTGCTCTGTTTAAAGTGCTTTAACAAAATTATTATTTTTGTAAATGAGTATTTGGGAAAAAAAAAATTAATTTAGTGTTTTTATTTTATGAATGTTACGGAGCATGAAGGCCCCGTTTCCACCGAGTTGGTTAGGAGCCAGAGATGTAACAATGGTGCAGCTTTCTCTGTCTGCTTACACTGAATTACTTATTTTATATCATGTATATTTAAACCTGACATATAATCTAACGCCAAGTTCAGAAAACAAGCCTCTTCATTGAAAGAATCACTCATAAAACACATTTATTAGTAATATCAGTCAGAAGCTTTATCTGTCATTGAACCAGCCTTCAGGGGAGCAGGTTCAGGTAAGAAGTTTGTTTTGGGTCAAGCAGGAACTGGTTTTGTCTGCTTTAAACCTCATTGAAGTCAAAGAATATGATGTATTATAATGTTGTAAATATAAACTGAAGGAATTTCAGACCAGAACAAAGTAAAACTGCGTTTTCAGTCTCAGAGGAAGGAATTTAACAGGCTAACCACGTTAGCTGCTGCTGTTATTGAAGCTGATGCTCCGCAGACAAAACACGATACAAACTAGGTCTGTGGGATCATTTTCCTCAAAATACGAGAATTTTGAGTTTCTGCTGCGATACTTTAACATTTCTGATCAACACTGATGTCTGAGGACGGCGAGATAAACGAGGTTTAGCCACATAGCATGTTGTTAGCATCTGCTTGGTTACGGAGCCCAGTCTGCAAACCACATCAATATAACATCGGTGACTGCCTCATTTCTGTCTCTGAATGTAACTCCAGTTATGAAGAAACAACTTTAACATCAGTGTGTTTCATACCTGCTGTGTGGAAGTTTCTTCCTGGTTTCCAGCTGATATCCAGCAGTCTGCGCTGACGATCCATCTCTTCTTCGTACTGGACGATGGTTTTTTCAAACTCTGAGAATATTTCTTCAGCAGCAGCTGTTAGTCGCGCGCTGATAAACTCTCTCAGATGATGAGCTGAAGATTTTAACGATGAAACACTGAAATATTCAGCTGAGAGACAAAACACAACAACCGTCTTCCTGCTAACGGTGTAGCAGCTAGCTTGTTAGCTTCCGCTGTTCTGCAAAAAACTTTATTGATATTCTACAGTTGACAAACCAAAGAAAGAACCGCAGCAGGAACACATGCAGGAAAACAAGTAAATTGTAGCCTACTATAAATAAACAAAGATAATAATCCCACATTTAATTAATTTATTCAAAACAAAGACCGCAGTATGTATGTATAGATAGATTTATTTGTTATATCATGTATATTAAACCTGATTAATTGGATCCTAAACAAAGAAACTCAGACATCATTCAGACAAAGATCACAGAACACGAGTTTTACTGTATGTGGTGATGTATTTGTGTTTTACCTCAATTTTAAGCCTCACTTAAGAAAAAAAAAGATTAAAAAGCTGTAAATTATGAAGTAGAGATCCACTGATCCAGTTTTTTTTTTCAATCCAAACAGATACCGATACCTGGGATAACCGTATCGGCCGATACCAATCTGATACTACTGTTGAATGCACCGTATACCTTGCCATGTGAGTGAAGGCATCAGGCTTGACTTAAAAATTTAGCCTTGTTAACAAATCAACACAGATATAAATGAAAATAATTTGATTACTAAATAAAGTGTGTATTAGCAGCAAAAAGAAAATTAATCTGCTCTGCATGATGACATAACTGCTGTTGCAAACATGGAATTGAAGTGACTAAATGGCTATAACTGTATTAATGTGTATGATATTAATAAAAAGAAATGACAGGATCGAAACGCTGGATCGGCCTCATACATCCGGTATCCCATCCAGCTAAATAATCAATATCATAGTTGATATCCAATCTGGGTTTTGGATCGGTGCATCTCTAATAAAAACCAGCAGAATATCAGGCCGGAATAGAACAGGTTAACAGGCTAACTACGTTAGCATATCACACGTCCACAGAGGCAAAAATTTAACCATGATCAAAATCAAATCCTGTCCTGCTGTGTGAAAAGGCCGATATAAAACAATATCATTTAATCAGAAAGTTCCTCCACAACATTCTCAGTTATTGTAGCTTCTTGACTCTCCTGCAGGTCTTTCACTGTAAGGGCGAGAAGCAGAGAAGCTACAGCTCAACGTTGCCCACTAAAGGCAGCTGAAACAGGCCTGCATGGGCAGTGGCGCCCCCAAGGGGTGGCCATGGCCACCCTGGACAAAAGGCTGGCCACCCCAGCAAAAAAAAATCATAAAAATTATATTTTAAAGGTGTCATAACCTAGTGTTTTACATACACAATCCTTCTTAAATTATCTTCAAATGAATTTTTAATTCTAGTTGGTGGGACGAAAATTTAATGAGTTCATTTTAACCTCTTTTTATCCCCAACTTTTGTCTGTCGTGAGAATATGCAGGAGAATCAGACCTGTCTGTAAGCGCGTTCATGAGGCAAACGTCAAAGCCAAAACAAAGTTTTATCAGGACAGAGCAGGTGAAGGAAATGATGTCCCAACGGAGAAAAACGTGATAAAAACGTAACGGTGCGGGTGATGGAGAGGATCCACGGAGTAAAATGGCTGGACTCTGATGAATATAAGGAGCGGATATCTAACGTGAAGTTAACCAAACAGCGTTAGCTTCTGTAGCTACATTAGCAGCTTGTCCGCTCGTCAACCACCGTTTACTGGTCTCTTACTCAAAAGATAATAAGTTACACAGCAGCAACACTTACCGACTGCACATCCTCAGTGATAAATATAATCCACTGGTGCCTGGTAAAGCTGTCCCTCCTGTTAAAGCACTGAAAACTGCTGAATTTCTGCCGAAGCAACTCAGCACGGCAATCACGTCCATTTCCATGGATATACACGGATCTATGACTAATCTGAATACAGCAGCATCCAAATGAGTCAGAGTGACGCAGAAATGTTAATGGGGAGTAAATGCACATATAAATTCCTAGAAACAAGGTCTAGGTTGGGAGAAACAAAAGTTATCCTTTTAATAACACCCTTGGCCACCCTGATATTTTCTCTGGCCACGCCTAAAAAAACTTTCTGCAGGCGCCCCTGTGCATGGGTCACATATGTAACCTGTCCACCAACAAGGCAGAAAGAAGCAGAAGGAGGAAAAATATTTTTTCTAGGAGAACTCAAGCTTTTCCAGGACGTTTTACTTTTATTCTCCATGTGTTTTCCATGACTGGAAAATTGGTCAATCCTATTCAAGGTTTTCCAGGATACGTGTGGAACCTTGTGAAGTTTTTTCAAGCACAGAGGCTGACTCCAGTCGATGACACACAAATTAATAAGACACAAAATAAAGCATCAGAAAACATAAATATGAACCTTTATGTAACCAGGCAAGTTAATTCAGAACAAATTCTCATTTACAGTCACAACCTGGTGAGAGAGAGTACAAATAACAGCAAACAACAAAAGTCTGTAAAAGAAGTGAGAATATCACAGTTGCATTGAAGATTTACACAGGCAGGCCAAAAAAAAACAAGGCCATACACGTTAACATTTGGTTGGACCACCTTTAGCTGCGATTACGGCAGCATTCGCTGTGGTTATTGTTTCCAGAAGCTTCTGCAAAGTCACAAGTAGGTGAAGGTGAAGACTGTTAGCATTTTGACGGCTCCTGCCTTCTCCTAACCCGACTCCGCCAGATGGATTTGCTCTGCATATCCATCTGGGAATCATCCGTTAGAGCAGTTTTGAGAAGGGGCGAAAAATACTGGTTAGCTGATTGATAGGCATCTGTCTATCACCACCTATGTTGGTGATAGACAGGCCAAATCAACCAATCAGATCAATGAAGCATATGACGTACTAACAGAGGGACGACGAAAAATTGCCAAAACCAGTCGGGAGGAGAGCAAAAACATATTTTCCTTTGAGAAAAGCCTCCAGAGCAGTGTTTTCTCTCCTTTCAGTGAAGAAATACTCTGTAATTCCGATAAAACTTGAGCGATAGCCACGCCGACGCTAGTTTCATCCGCTGAAGCCGCCATGTTGTTTAATCTGAACTGTCGCTTCTCGTTTCAACCCGCCTCAAAGCCAATGCTGATTGGACATTCGTTTGGTGAACTGCTCCAAATTCTGCGAGTGAAAACCTGAAGCTCGCGAGAACAGGATGGTCTCAGGAAGCTAGCTTTCTCCCGATTGAACACAAGGAAGTTCAATCTGACTGACAGCCAGGCGAAGCTGAAGCTTCCTGCGACACTCTTGGGAGAGACGTACAGCGGTGATTTCAACAGCACATTCATTCCTCTATGACTCAGAGGATGTCTGGGTAACTCTTTACGGAGAGACTTTGGCCCAATCTCATTTCTCCCCGTTACCCCTTCCCCTCCATTTTGCGCGTTTACGTGCAGAGGAAGGGCTGTCCCAGTCTATTTAGGACAGAGAGGTAGGGGTACAGACCCCTTCAAATGAAGAGTTTTCTGATGCACACTTACAACGAAGGGGAATGACAATCACCAGGAAGATGGCTGCTGCTCAGTCCAAAAAATCCACAAATGGAAAAAGTTTAAAAAGTATAAAAACCATTGTATTGTCTAGTTTAATGCAGTTTAAATGTTTAACTGTCATTTTCTTTGTAAAATACACATGAAAAAAAAAATCACTAGCACTACATTGATGCTTCAGTAACAAACGCTACTAGATTGAAGATCAGCGGTGTTCTGCAGCCCTGATAATCTACACTGATAGATGATCAATAACTTCTGCAACATCGCTGCTGGTCTTCTTTTACACAGAGGTCCTTCATCGGATACAACACAAGCAGCGATGTCATGCACAAATCTAATTTTCTTAACCTACAGCTGTAGACGGCCCGATTTCTCGCGATTTGCGCCGTCAGCTCAGCACACATCCGTCTACACACCAGACGTCGGATCACTGATGAAGTACGATTGTTGAAGGGGGGTCCCAAAGTGGAGGGACTGACTTTCAGCCCTACCCCTCATAGCTTCATTTTTAGTTGCAAGAGGAAGGGGTAAGGGTAAAAAAAGAGAATTGAGATTGGGCCGTTGTTTCTCCGATCACCAATGTGATTGAAATGCATCAGCAATTATCACGGTTAACGGAGGACAATCAATTAAAATATTGTCTTTTGATGTTTATGCATAATGTCATATGGAATGGTTCACCACATGTTTTTCATGAACAGTTGGAATTTTTAGGGTTTCGACATGGACGTCACACTCGGCAAGTGAGTACAGATGACTTGGTAGTGCCTAAACCACAAAAAAAAATTATGATTAAAAACTGCTCATTACAGAGCTTCTTTTGCTTTGAATACATTCCCACCTAATGTTAGAATAATGTTATAAGCATCCGTAGCAAATTATCTTTTAAAAAGTTACTGAGACACAATTTAATTAGTTCCATATAAATTGATAGTTGCAATGTAACTGTTTTACAAATTTACGCACATGTAATTTTATTCTCATGCGATCCGTTTCAACTATTTGAATGTAAAACTAAATCGGTTGTTTGCGTACTTTACATGTAGTGATTTTACCTATCAGCTTTTTTTTCCCCTTCATTTTTGTGTTTTATATATTGTCATATAATGTAATTTCATTATCATTTAACGTCTGCACCAAGATGTTGCAGATCTTCTACAAGTCTGTTGTGGAAAGTGCAATCAGCTTTGCAGCATCTGCTGGGGAAGCAGCATCAGAATCAGAGACTTGAAGAAACTAAACAAGCTGATCAAGAAAGCTGGTTCTGTGCTGGGGATAACTCTGGAGCCGCTGGAGCTGATCGTTCAGAAAAGAATGCTGCACAAGCTGATGAAGATGATGGAGGATTCTTCCTCCTCTCCACAACATGGTGAAGAATCAACAGTGTGTTCAGTGAGAGGCTGCGTCAGGTTCACTGTAGGACGGAGAGATACAGAAATTCATTCCTACCAGCAGCATCACCCTGAAGAACAAGACTGAGTGATTCATTCATTATTGTTGCACTGTTTTTTTAAAAATACTTATTATTGTTATGTTATATATATGTGTGTTATATTTTTTGGGGAAAAAAAAAAAAGAAAAAAAAAAGTGTCTATTACAACTCTAAATTTCCCTCCTGGGATAAATTAAGTATTTTTCGATTTCATTTAATTTTCATTTAAACATTTGTATGTTTTTGTTGTTGCATTATTTTGAGGACCCCAGGAAGACTCGTGACCACTTTGTAGAAGCTAATGAGGACCCTAGTAAAGAATAAAGAATAAGAATTTCTGAGTCAACTGTGGCACCAGAACATGACATTTTCCCCCTTAATAATAGACTACATATGTCTGGAACAGCTAGCTAGCTGTCACGCTGCTAATTTAACATGACGTTCTGGTAGATGCCAGCTAGAAAGGTTTCCCATCTGCTCAGAAGTTGGATGTACTCCGAGACTTAATGTTAATACATTTCCTCTATAAAATTGAAAAGCTATCTGATTTACCAATCTCTAATATCTATAGCAGTGTTTCTCAATCCTGGTCCTCAAGTACCACTGCCCTGCACATTTTGGTTCTTACAACTCCAGCATACCTGATGCAGATCAACTGAACCACTCATCATGATCTTTGCCAGCCTGCTGATGAGCCATTCATTTGTGTTAAAGTATGGACACCTGGAACACATGCAGGGCAGTGGTACTTGAGGACCAGGATTGAGAAACACTGATCCATAGTAAACCGTTTATTCGACATGTTGCGCCTGTAACGATTAACAGTGTCTAGTGTTATTGCTCTTATGAATGATGTCCTCTGTCACCTGACGGATCTATATAGTGTTTCCAGCCTGTGTTCTCTGGCTGAGGAAGCTGCTAGCGTGTTGCAGAGGATGAAGACCATCCATGAAGAAGACCATTTAACCCATTGCTGATACAAATGAGTACAACACATTCCCACAATGTCCCAGTCTTTTTAATCTGACAGAATATGAGTCACGGCTACAGATGATACTAGAAAACAGATGAAAGTGGTTCAAATGAGGTCAGCCTTGTAGATTTTATCGTTCATAATACTGTTCATGATTAATGAACTTTAGAATATATTAGTTTAATTCATACTACTGTATTTTTGCAGTACATTATCTATATATGCGCGTGGAGATGTATTACTTGTGCCACATGCAACACATAGAAACCAGCATGAAGTTAAATCATGACTTCAAAAGAAATGTTTTCAACACATTTAACAAGAATGTGGTTTCTCACCTGTATGGTTTCTTATGTGAAGCTTTAATCCGCGACTTTGTTTAAATTTTTCCCCACATATTTTACAATCATATGGTTTCTCACCAGTGTGGGTTCTCCTGTGTATAGTTAAATCATGACTTTGACGGAAATGTTTCCCACATATTTCACAAGTATATGGTTTCTCACCCATGTGAATTCTCATGTGAACAGATAAATATGATCTATGACTAAAACATTTTCCACACATTTCACAAGCATATGGTTTCTCACCAGTGTGAATTCTTATGTGTTCAGTTAAATCATGACTTTGACGGAATTGTTTACCACATATTTCACAAGCATGTGGTTTCTCACCAGTGTGGATTTTCATGTGAACAGACAAATGTGATCTTCGACTAAAACATTTTCCACAAATCTTACAAGAATGTGGCTTCTCACCAGTGTGGGTTCGCATGTGGAGGGTTAAATGATTACTTTGACTGAAACTTTCCCCACATGTTTCACAAGAATAGGGCCTCTCACCTGTGTGGATTCTTGTGTGGACTTTTAATGAACTTCTGTTACTAAAGGTTTTTTCACAAATTTCACAGAGATATGGTTTCTCACCACTGTGGGTTCTTATGTGGAGAGTTAACTCATGACTGGTATGGAAACTTTTCTCACATGTTTCACAAGAATATGGCTTCTCATCCATGTGGACTCTTGTGTGGGCTGCAAAAGAGATACTGTCACTGAAAGTTTTTTCACAAATTTTACAGAGATATGGTTTCTCACCAGTGTGGGTTCTCATGTGAACAGACAAATATGATCCTCGACTAAAACATTTTCCACATAGTTGACAAGAATATGGCCTCTCACCTGTGTGGGTTCTCATGTGGACAGTTAAATCATGACTTTTATAGTAACTTTTCCCACATGTTTCACAAGAGTATGGTTTTTCACCTGTGTGGCTTTTCCTGTGAACTGCTAAATAGCTTCTGTCACAGAAGGCTTTTTCACAAATATCACAAGCATATGGTTTCTCACCAGTGTGGGTTCTTATGTGAGCAGTCAAATATGCTTTAAAACGAAAACACTTCCCACACTCATTACAAGTATGGGGTTTCTCACCAGTGTACACAGAGCGATGTTTCTTCATTTGTGACTTGGTCTGTAAGGCTTTTTCACAAATGTCACTTTTCATAGAATTTTCAGATTTGTCATTTTCATGGTAGCCGTCTGACCTGGAAGAGTTACCCATGTTGTTATTGTGCTTCAGAACAAGCTGATCTCCTTCCTGATTGGCCAACAGCTGCTCGGGTTCCTCTTCGATCTGTGGAGGTTCTGGTTCATCCTGGTCCATATTACAGTTCCTCTCCTGCTTACAGAGCTGCTGGTTAGTGACATCTTCCTCCTTACAGATCTGTTGGTCTGAGATGTCTAGGAGGACAAAAGGACACAAGAAACATCACAAAATGTGAAATCTGTCTCCTAAAAAACAAAACGAAGAAATAAAGATGATTAATCACAGCTGCATTTGTAATACCCATAACTTTATGACAAAATGGTCTGGTAATAAGAAGAGTTGTAGATTTAAAATTTCATAAATCAGAAACTGTGTTTAAATTAATCTTCCAGCCCTGTGGAATGATTAAGTTGCAGTTATTCCAACAAGACCTGGTCCAATGTGGTCAAGGTCCCCACAAAACCAGTGGAACTGCCCTTCGTGTCGATCACCAGTCAGAAGCTAACTTCAGACTGTGCCTGAACATTTCTTCCCCCCAGACTCAGAAAGTGTTAAAAACTAAACACCCTGATGTCATGGCCTTTCTGACCATCCGTGGTCCCGGCATTTTTCTTGTGACTGACATTCAATGACGGGTTACTGCACAAAAATTAGTCACGTTTATGTGTAAACTGTCTTGCATTTAAAGCCAGAGTTGGTAATCTTGTTCAGAAACTATTTTTGTCATACTGGATGAAATGGTCACTCCATCCAGACAGCCATCAATACATTTTGTATTCATGTGGAGGAAAAAAAAAAAAAAAAAATCAAACCTCTGATGCAGGTCTGTAAAAAATCCAACCAATCTCTGCCATCCCTGCCAAGGGCACCCGTCCCAGTTTTTGCAAAGAAATGCGGACAAACCCGACCCAGACCCACTGGAAACAGGCTTAAGATCACTGAAGGTTTAAGTACCTGTTCCGTCTAACTTTATCTGAGGAATCACGATGATGTTCAACAATCTGGTCTGATCATCGGTTTCCTCCTCTTCTGTCAACGTTTCTTCAGGTTCAGACTTGACTTGAACCTCCATGTCAGTCTCATCCTTCAGAACAAGATGCTCTCCCTCCTGACTGATGTGGACTTCCTCATATTCCTCCTTGATCTGTGGAGGTTCTGGTTCCTCCTGGTCCTCCTTGATCCATGGAGGTTCTGGTTCCTCCTGGTCCTCCTTGATCTGTGGAGGTTCTGGTTCCTCCTGGTCCTCCTTGATCCATGGAGGTTCTGGTTCCTCCTGGTCCTCCTTGATCTGTGGAGGTTCTGGTTCCTCCTGGTCCTCCTTGATCCATGGAGGTTCTGGTTCCTCCTGGTCCTCGTTGATCTGTGGAGGTTCTGGTTCCTCCTGGTCCAGACTGGAGTTCATCTCCTGTTTCAGGAGCTGCTGGTCAGTAAGAACTTCCTCCCTCCTTACAGTCGTGTTGCTGTGGGAGGTCTGCAGGAACAAACAACACAACAACATCATTAATGTGGTGACGTAGAAGCAAAGTTTAGATATTCAGGCAGAATTCAAGTGTTTAATTGGTCTGACGTTCTTGTCTCCTCCAGAATTTACCTTCTATAATAATTCTCTATAACAGTGGTTTTCTAACTTTTTATGTCACATACTGAACCATTTCAGAAGATATCAGCTTCTCCAAGTCCACCTGGATGACTGACATTAAACCACAGAAGAAGAAACTTCCCTTCTCCATCAAATTTTGTTTTCTCGTCTTGAGAAAACATTTTTTTATTTCTTTTTCCTCCAAGCGAACAAGATAATGAAGGTGGGTTTAAGTGTTTAATTCCTGATGTCACTGATCAGAAATAAAACCTGACGATTGATCGGCCAAATGGAACGAAAAAAGTTACTCATAATCAGATCATTTTTGGTCGCTTGTGCGACTGTTGATGTTTTTAGTGAAAAAAGCTGCTCAGGTTAAAAAGCATCAACATTTTATTTTTATAAACTTTTGGGAAAGACAAACGGAGTTTTGTGCTTCTATTTTCTGAAAGTAACGGAGCACGAGGACCCCGTTTCCACAGAGATGGTTGGGATCCAGAACCAGACAAAGCACAAACTCCTGGTTCTAAAACTGGTTCTAAACAGGCACCAACTCAGAATGAGGAACCGGTTCACATAGTTTGTGTCGGAGTGTTTTAATTCAGTGGTGCAGTGGATTAAAAAATAAACCAGGCCGAGGAAAAGACCTGATGTTTCGGACCTGGAGAGGCCCACATTAAAAAAAGATATCAACTATTTTGTTTCAGCGGTACTCTGTTCCTTAATCAAATAAGCAGCAGCGCATTTTTTTTTTTATTTCTGAAAAAAAGTCAGAATTCTGAGATCTTTTTTTTTCCAATTTTGACTTTTTTTCCTCACAATTCTTCATTTAATCTCAGAATTTTCACTTTTTTCCCAGAATGTTTTTTTCAGTGGTCCTGACCCTCTTTGCAAAAATCAATGTTTTATTTCACTAATTCTTAATTTCATGAATTCTATTTATGATAATTTTTTTCACTTTCTTGTTATTTGAATTAATATCGTGAATTTTGGCTCTTTTTTTTTTTTTTTTTTTTTTTTTTTTTTTTTTTTAAATGGGGAGGTATTTAAACCTTTACACTGCACTGTAGTAATGTAGCGCCAACAAACTAGTTCATAAAAAGTAGGAATGTCCCGATTCCGATGCCAGTATCAGTACTCGCTCCGGTTTCCTTCGTAATTTTCACAGACATTCATAAATGATCAATTCCTCATTACTTTGGTGTTGGTTTGGTGTACAAATGTAAGCAAAATACGTTCTTCGCGTGATTTGAAGAAAGTAATTGATTAGATGAGGTCTCATAATAAAGTAAAATAAGAATAAATGAAAGAAGTAAAATAAAGCAATAAAACAACTCCTGAGTCCCCAATTCCACCATCAAACTATGATTTAAAATTAGGATTCAGAATCACATTAGTGTGTTTTTCTCTTCTATTTTATTATATTACTGAAGTATCAGATCAGGACTCGGTATCGGGGGACATCTTTCGTGTTTATGAGCACTAGAAATACTTAAGTGCAGATAAATACCTCTGTAAATATGAATACATTAGTAGAACCAAGTTCCACTGTTGGTTCAGTGAGAACAGAAAATGACGTGCACCCCTGCTCATCCAAGTTATGAAAATACAACACTGCTTTTATTTTGTGCTCAGCAGAAGATGTTTGGTTTTTGGAAAAACGTTGTATAATAAAGTAATTTAATACAGTTTTGGAGGGTATTTATTTGAGATTTTATTTTTCATTAATCATGCAACAGAAAAATAATAGTTAGATTAATCGACTTATTAGTCGTTGCAATAGTCAACTATTCGATAAAATAATCGGCCGAATAATCATTTAAAAAATAATCATTTAACCCCCAGCCCTAGACACCCCTAATGAAAAGCTTAGAAATATATACCAGAATCAGAATAAGGAACATGGAAATGAGGATGCGACGACAGAGCAGCTTTCTCTCCGTTTACACTAGATTACTTATTTTATATCACATATATTTAAAACTAAATTGTGATTTAATGCCAAATTCAGAAAAAACAAGCCTCTTCATTTAAATAATCCCTTATAAAACACATTTATTAGTAATTTAAGACCAAATTTAAACCTCACAGAAGTAAAAGAACATTATGTATTATAATATTGTAAATATAAACTGAAGGAATTTCAGACCAGAACAAAGTAAAACTGCGTTTTCAGTCTCAGAGGAAGAAATTTAACAGGCTAACCACGTTAGCTGCTGTTGTTATTAAAGCTGATGCTCCAGAGACATAACACGATACAAATTAGGTCTGTGGGATCATTTCCCTCAAAATTGGAGAGTTTTAAATTTCTGCTGCGATACTTTAACATTTCTAATCAACACTGATGTCTGAGGACGGCGAGATAAACGAGGTTTAGCCACATAGCATGTTGTTAGCATCTGCTTGGTTATGGAGCCCAGTCTGCAAACCACATCAATATAACATCGGTGACTGCCTCATTTCTGTCTCTGAATGTAACTCCAGTTATGAAGAAACAACTTTAACATCAGTGTGTTTCATACCTGCTGTGTGGAAGTTTCTTCCTGGTTTCCAGCTGATATCCAGCAGTCTGCGATGACGATCCATCTCTTCTTCGTACTGGACGATGGTTTTTTCAAACTCTGAGAATATTTCTTCAGCAGCAGCTGTTAGTCGCGCGCAGATAAACTCTCTCAGATGATGAACTAAAGATTTTGTTCATGAAACACTAAAATATTCAGATGAAAGATGAAACACAACAACCGTCCTCCTGCTAATAGTGTAGCAGCTAGCTTGTTAGCTTCCGCTGTTCTTCAAAAAACTTTATTGATATTCTACAGTTGACAAACCAAAAAAGAACCGCAGCAGGAAAACAAGTAAAATGGACTATAAATAAAAGAAAGATATAAATAATCCTACATTAAATTAATTTATTCAAAACATAGATAGATAGATAGATAGATAGATAGATAGATAGATAGATAGATAGATAGATAGATAGATAGATAGATAGATAGATAGATAGATAGATAGATAGATAGATAGATAGATAGATAGATAGACTTGTTATATCATGTATATTAAACCTGATTAATTGGATGCTAAACAAAGAAACTCAGACATCATTCAGACAAAGATCATAGAACATTAGCTTTACCGTATGTGGTGATGTATTTGTGTTTTACTTCAACTTTAAGTAAAAAAAAAAAAAGATTAATAACTTTCATCTTCTCTGTGATGACATAACTGCCGTTGCAAACATGGAATTGAAGTAATGGCTTTAACTGTATTGCTGTGTATGATATTAAAGGAAAACTTTCTTCTTTTCCAACCTGGACCTTATTTCTAGGACTTTATTTGTGCATTTACTCACCGGTAAAATTCCTGCATCACTTTGAGTCCCTTTGGAAAATATTTCAGTGAGTCACCCTTCGGCATACATCTACAGTCGTCCTCAAAATTATTCATACCCCACAAATAAACAGAACGCTAAATTTACAATATTTATTCAAATAAAAAGAAACTAAAGAAACTATGAATAAATGAAAATTAATAAAATTATGATATAGTGAAATGAATTATTGCCTTTAAATTGTGGTTGAAAAATGCTCATTTAAAAAAAAATAAAAATAAAAAAACTATCCCAGACACATTAGAGCACAAAATTTTGGCTTCGGAGCCCCATCATGCTAGTTTAGCTGTTGTATATTTGTTTTTAATATTTCTGTTGAACCATAATTCAAAATCAGTGTCATGATTTTCATCAAATTTTTAAATTTATTACTTTTGCCAATCTCAACTTATTTAACTGACAGCTGATTTATTTCCTTCTTTAATTGAAGGGTAGGAATAATTTTGAGGACGACTGTATATAATGGCAGAGACGGGGCAGCTTCTCTATCAGACAGTAACTGCAGCAAAATCTCCTTCATTTCATAAATGCTTTAATGAAGAATGAATAAGTACAATTGTCCTGTGAGTTCAGGTTTCTGTGGTTGTTGTCGTAACAGCTCAGCTGTACACGGAAGCGCGGCATCCTGAGCCCGAAATGTGTACAACACCCTGATAACGGAAAGCTAAATCTGGACTTAAGAGACAGTAGTACTCGTTTATTAGTTCTTTCTACTTAAAATATTGATGAATAATCAAGGAGTTTTCCTGCAGATAATGTCTTATATAGACGCTGCCCCGTCTCCACCATGATACTGGATGTACACCAAAGAGCGACTCAACGTAATATCTTCCGAAGGAGTCAAAGTGATGCAGAAATGCCACCGGTGAGTAAATGCTCGTATAAACTCCTAGAAATAATGTCCAGGTTGAAAAAAAAGAAGTCATCCTTCAATAACAAAGAAATGACTGGATCAGAACAGGTTAACCACGTTAGCATATAACACGTCCACAGAGGCAAAAATTGACCCGTGACCAAAATCAAATCCTGTCCTGCTGTGTGAAAAGGTCGATATGAAACAATGTCATTTAATCTGAAACTTCCTCCACAGCATTCTCAGTTATTGGAGCTTCTTGACTCTCCTGCAGGTCTCAGTGTTTTTCTAGAGACCTGCTGGCGATGAATGGGTCGGGGTCTGCTTCGCCCTGTCAGTCAGCATTTCCCCATCATGACCTGCGTTCCAGACATTATCCCACTTATTATACGGCTACTTGCAAAAAATAAATTAAAGTCTTCTATTTTTGCGAGGGTCAAATAACTTTCTGATGTTTTACGTTCAGATTAAAATAGTTCCCTGCAGTTGAGGCCAGGTCGGGGAACTTGTTGCTTAGCAACGTTTGTTAGTTGAGTGACAGCGGCTGGAATTCGTGCTAGCACCAGTTATTCCTGTATGTTTAACTGAACGTTTCCTTCTCTGCTGGTAGCCGTATGCGTCTTACCACTGCTCTTCTTTTTGTCTTTTTTGATTTGGAGAGGGTGAATCTTAAACTCAGCCTGGACCCAAAGCTCAAAATCTCCACACTCGCCGAAGACGTTTAAATTAATTGGGAATTCGTCCATTTTTGGTCACGAGGTGTCGCTATGTGCACGCCTGCTGTAGTGACCGGACGGAGGGATATTAGGATCACTGTAAGACCACAGGTTAAAAAAAGATCTGTTGACAGCGGTCATTATACTAAAATGACGGCTGGAACGTTGGGAAAACCCGTACAAGTCAACGGAGCATTCAACAGCATCTAAAGAGCCGGATAATAAAAGTTTATAAGAAACAAAATAAAGCATCACAAAAGATAAACATCAACCTTTATGTAACCAGGCGAGTTTATTCAGAACAAATTCTCATTTACAGTCACAACCTGGTGGGAGAGAGTACAAAAAAACAGCAAAAGGCACAAACAAATATCTGTGAAACAAATGAGAATATCAGTTACACTGAACATTTACACAGCCGGGCCAAAAAACAGGGTTCAGGTCTGGACTCTGTGGTGGCCGATCCATGTGTAAAAATGATGGCTCATGCTCCCTGAACCCGTCTGTGTGTTTGCATTCAGTCTTCTAATGAGAAGCCTTATCATTTTGTGCATTTTTCTACCTTCAAACTTTTTAATTGCGTATTTACTTATTTGACAGAGACAGTACATATTAATGAACACAGTAGCAACAGATGTAAACATGTTGGAGTCAAGCTAGCAAGTTAATTTGCATCTGTAGTCTTGCAAAGGATGAAGACCATCCACGAAGAAGACCATTCAACCCACTGCTGATACAAATAAACGCAACCTGTAATACGTCACTGTGGACTAATTGTCCTGCAGGTTTTTCTCCGTTCCCTTGCATGCACTCACCTGGCTGACTGTAAATGTCACTCCATGTCCATGACCAGACATTACCGCTAAATACACCCGAAACGGAAATGTTTTTCATATACTGGCAGCAAAACATTCAATCTCCACACCACCAGTAATACCAGTCAGTTTAATACTGGGTCACTGAAAATACTGGAAAAATACAGTAGTATGAGTTAAACATATATATTCTAAGGTTTATTTTACTGCACTTTTATATGTTTTAACAGTAAACAGTCTACTTGGCTGACCTAATTTCAACCACTTACAACTGTTTTGTAACATCATCTGTAGTCATGACTCATATTCTGTCAGATTAGAAAGACTGGGACATTGAGGGAATGTGTTGTATTTATTTGAATCAGCAATGGGCTGGACGGTCTTCTTCATGGATGGTTTTCATCCTCTGCAACACGCTAGCAGCTTCCTCAGCGAGGGAACACAGCCTGGAAACCACCGCTGTACGTCCCTCTCAAGAGTAGCGCAGGACACCTCGGCTTCTCCTGACCATCAGTCAGACCGAACATCC
The DNA here is from genome assembly GCA_023101725.1 of Atherinomorus stipes. Lineage (NCBI taxonomy): Eukaryota > Metazoa > Chordata > Actinopteri > Atheriniformes > Atherinidae > Atherinomorus > Atherinomorus stipes. The sequence continues at coordinate 53,306 of JALJCO010002976.1, read as the reverse complement.
ATAGGCGCATTCGGACAGAGGGGTTCCAAGAACGCAGTTCCTATAACTGCGCCTTCCGAGTTTAGTTCTAAAAACTACCCTTCGCCTTCAGTGTGTGTTCGCACGAGGGAGGACCTCGTTAGGAACCATGTGTGACGCAATCGTTGCGATAGTGACAAATTTATTCCTCAGCAGATCTGATACAAAACTGAGGTTTCTCATCTCTTTTATTCAAAGCTATTATGAATAAATTGGTACACACTATTGTAATAGCTTTTGTTGTTATTACTATCTCTGTAAACAGTTAAACAGCTTTTTTAATATGGCGGGGCTGGAAGAAGCGGAGCTCACGCAAGGGGCGGGGCTTGCCAGTTCTACCAATCACCAAACACCTACGTATTTCAGTTCCTATGGAACCCCCAAAAGACCCTGCCTCAGAGTAGGAGCTAACAAGGTTATAGGAACTGTGGTCCGAAGTCCCTAGTTCCTATATGTCCGAATGCGCAAAAAAAAGGCCCGGTTCCCGAAAAGGTTATAGGAACTCAAAAAGAGTCCTACAGTCCGAAAGCGCCTCATGTGTCCAATCAGGAGACCTCCGAAAGTGCAGCTGTCGTCAAGCGAGGATGCCTGGCACAAACATGCTCTTGTTATTATTACTATCTCGGTAAACAACGGTCTGGCACCATTGAAGATCATACAAATGTGCGCGCGCAACAATAAATAATTTACACGTGTAGATAAATCAGGAACGCGTGGAGATGTTATATTGCTCACTCCACATGACACAAAGAAAACGCAATAAAATTAAATCATAACTTGAAAGAAATGCTTTCCACATGTTTAACAAGAGTGTGGTTTCTCACCTGTATGGTTTCTTATGTGGAGTTTTAATTTGCTACTGTGTCTAAATTTTTCCCCACATATTTTACATGCATATAATTTCTCACGAGTGTGGGATCTCATATGAGCAGCCAAGCCTGATCTATGACAAAAACATCTTCCACACATTTTACAAGCAAATGGTTTCTCACCTGTGTGGGTTCGCATGTGTATAGTTAAATTGTTACCTTGACGGTATTGTTTTCCACATATTTCGCAAGTATGTGGTTTCTCACCAGTGTGGATTCTCATGTGAACAGACAAATGTGATCTTCGACTAAAACATTTTCCACACATTTTACAAGAATATGGCTTCTCACCAGTGTGACTTCTCATATGGAGAGTTAAATTGTTACTTTGACAGAAACTTTCCCCACATGTTTCACAAGAATAGGGCTTCTCACCCGTGTGGATCCTCGTGTGGACTGTGAATGAGCTTCTGTCACTAAAAGTTTTTTCACAAATTTTACAGAGATATGGTTTCTCACCAGTGTGAGTTCTCACGTGAACAGACAAATGTGATTGTCGACTAAAACATTTACCACATATGTGACAAGAATATGGCCTCTCACCTGTGTGGGTTCTCATGTGGACAGTTAAATCATGACTTTTATAGTAACTTTTCCCACATGTTTCACAAGAGTATGGTTTCTCACCTGTGTGACTTCTCATGTGGATTGTTAAATCATAACTTTTTTGGTAACTTTTCCCACATATTTCACAAAAATATGGTTTCTCACCTGTGTGGGTTTTTCTGTGGACTGCTAGATAGCTTTTGTCACTGAAGGCTTTTTCATATATTTCACAAGCATATGGTTTCTCACCAGTGTGGGTTCTCATGTGACCAGTCAAATTTGCTTTGGTACGAAAACATTTCCCACACTCATTGCAAATATGGGGTTTCTCACCAATGCACACAGAACGATCGTTCTTCATTGCTGACTTATTCTGTAAGGCTTTTTCACAAATGTCACTTTTCACAGAATTTTCTTGTTCGTGGTAATCGTCTGAGCTGGAAGAGTTACCCATGTTGTTATTGTGCTTCAGAACAAGCTGATCTCCTTCCCGATTGGCCAATAGCTGCTCAGGTTCCTCTTTGATCTGTGGAGGTTCTGGTTCATCCTGGTCCATATTACAGTTCCTCTCCTGGTTACAGAGCTGGTGGTTAGTGACATCTTCCTCCTTACAGATCTGTTGGTCTGAGATGTCTAGAAGGACAAAGGGACACAAGAAACATTACAAAATGTGAAATCTGTCTCCTAAAAAACAAAACAGATTAAAGGTGATTAAACACAGCTACATTTATAATACCAATAACTTTATGACAAAATGGTTTGGTAATAAGAAGAGTTGTAGATTTAAAATTTCATAAAAATCAGAAACTGTGTTTAAATTCATCTTCCAGCCCTGTAGAAATATTCAGTTGCAGTTTTTCCAACAAGACCTGGTCCATTGTGGTCAAGGTCCCTCACAAAACCAGGGTGTGTGTGTGTTCGTTTTTCCCAACTTTCATAGAGTGGAGTTCAATGGTACTTGAAACAAAAAGGTCCATAAAAGTCAGGTAATATTCCTCCATAATGCTCGTCCAATGCAATCCAAGTGTCCTGAGGGGGTAGCGTCCATAATTTACTTGAAATGACATCATTTAGTATATTTTTATAGCTTAAAGGTAGAGTCCGGAGTCCCCCAACCCCCCAAACTGAGCCCCTCCCTCTAAGGCTAATGGCCGCCTCGTTCTTCAGCCTATTCAGCTTCAGCTGGTAAAAGCCAAACTAATATTAACCCTGGTTTTCCAACGTGCATTATCTAAAGCTCTGACCTTTTCTTCGGTGCATCCGCCATTTTACTTTTTCTTTTTTTTCGAGAGTTGGAGTGACTTCCGTCTGCTCCAATCATGGGCTTATTTCCACACAGCGTCATGCTCTTAGCTCTGTCATTGGCTGGAGATAAAAGAGAAATCTCCACCCAGAAACGTCCCGAACACAACAAAACAAAGCTAAAGAGCGAATTACAGGCAGGAGGAGGGAGAGTTGCATTCAAACTCACCACTGCACGCAAGTAGAGGCCCAAAGGCGCGATTTGAGACGGATTTCACTTGCTCAAGTTAAACGTTTATTTTCAGGGGGAAACTTTGGACTCTACCTTTAAACAGTAGAACCTCGTACTTCCGCGAAGTGTGCCCCTGCGAGTTCACAACACTACGTTAGCCGCGGCAGACGAGATCAGGCGTTCTCTTTCTTTCTTTGTTTTAAATCAACATCCAACCCCTCTTGTGTGTTTCTGCAGCTCGTTCGCTCTTAGCACAATGTAAACAACAAATTTCTTCTTCTATACTTGCATTATTGGTAGGGTAGGGGCTGAATGCCGCAGCTTCCGTAGTGTTGTGAACTCGCTTCGGCGTGCATCGCGGAAGCAAGATGTAGTACAGTGTAGGCTCTAAAAATATACTAAATGACGTCGTTTCCAATAAATTCTGGACGCTACCCACTCAGGCAGTTAGATTACATTGTAGGAGCAGTATGGAGGAATATTGACAAGTTTTTGTGGACTTTTATGGACCTTTGCGGTTCAAGTACGGGTGAACTCCATTATATGAAGTCAAGGTAAAACAAAAACATCTCAGATCGCCGGCTGCATTTAAGATATCAAAAAAGTGCTCCAGAGTCTTGTTCACCATGAGGATGAGGAGAAAATGAAGGCACATCATTCTGTGGGTGAACTATCCCTTTAAGACCACTGAAGGTTTACGTACCTGTTCCATGTAACCTTGTTTGGGGGATCATGATGATGATGTTCAACAATCTGGGATGATCATCAGTTTCCTCCTTGTTCTGGATGCTTTCTTCAGGTTCAGACTTGACTTGAACCTCCATGTCAGCCTCATCCTTCAGAACAAGATGCTCTCCCTCCTGACTGATGTGGACTTCCTCGTATTCATCTTTGATCTGTGGTGGTTCTGGTTCCTCCTGGTCCTCCTTGATCTGTGGAGGTTCTGGTTCCTCGTGGTTCTCGTCCATCTGTGGAGGTTCTGGTTCCTCCTGGTCCTCCTTGATCTGTGGAGGTTCTGGTTCCTCGTGGTTCTCGTCCATCTGTGGAGGTTCTGGTTCCTCCTGGTCCAGACTGGAGTTCATCTCCTGTTTCAGGAGCTGCTGGTCAGTAAGAACTTCCTCCTCCTTCCAGTCGTGTTGCTGTGGGAGGTCTGCAGGAACAAACAACAACAAGATCATTAATGTGGTGACGTAGAAGCAAAGTTTAGATATTCAGGCAGAATTCAAAGTGTGTAATTGGTCTGAACCATTTCAGAAGATATCAGCTTCTCCAAGTCCACCTGGATGACTGAAATTAAACCACAGAAGAAGAAACTTCCCTATCCATCAGATTTTGTTTTCTCATCTTGAGAAAACATTTTTTGATGAAGGTGGGTTCAGGTGTCTTATTCCTGATTCATTGATCAGAAATTAAACTGATGATTGATCAGCCAAATGGAACGAAAAAAGTTACAGTGAGTACACACCAAACGTGATTTGGGCGTCAGATTTACATGCAAAGTCAGGAGACGTTAAAAAACCTGCAGCGCATTACACGCATCGGGTGCGGCGCGTCTAGACACATTTTGCACATCGAGTTTCGAGATTTTCAGTGGTTGATGCAAGTTACGCACATCCCGGGCGGCGACGCCGGAGCTGGAAAATCTGAACTGGGGCATCAACCAATCAGAGTGTCTCAGTGTCATGACACAGACACACATTTTCTGACAGGATGGGAAACACCCAGAAGAACCAGGGGAATCTCCTCTGCTCTGAAGACAGAGGAGGATAAACTGATCCTGGTCCCGGTTTCTGAACGGCGGTTTGATGACCTGCTGTCCTGATGGGATATAATGGGCTGATAATGCCGCCCCGCATCGGGACATCGGGACGTTAAACCGGGCCGGTGTAGAAACCAGATGTGCTCAGGTAACACCGGATCAGACGGCTGAAAGCGCCCCTCATCAGCGCGCAGCTCCTGGAGTAAACGGTGAAACTCATCACACTCGGAACACCTGGAATCATCTGAACCGGACACGGAGCAGAGACGCCCGATGTCGACGTTCCCTGCTTTGTTCATCGCAGAAAGCCGAGCCGCTCTCTCTCCTGCATCTGCCACGATGCAGACAGACCGGTGACAGGAAAAAGAAGGAGGGAATCCTCCAGACGCGCCTCGTCTGGACGTCCATGACAAACGCCAGAAATCAAGCGTCTGACTTTTTAGCAACCCAGCGTCCAACTTTGGCCGTTTTTACACCCAAACAAGGTTATAATAGTTTAAGATTTTTAATTAGTTTCAGTTTTTATTTCATTTGGACTTTTTAGTTTTCAATTCAGTTAGTTTTAGTTCGTTTTTTTAACAGATTTGCTACTTTTTATTAGTTTTTGTGTTTTGGAAAATTCTTAGTTTTAGTTTAGTTTCTATTAGTTTCAGTCTTAGTTCTAGTTTTGGGGGATTTTTTTTGTAAATTATTGATTATTGTCTGGTGTGACATTCAAAATCATCAGAAAGTCACTTGAAATAAAAGCAAAGTAAATAGATTCAATAGAAACAGATTTCATATCAACCCAAAAAGCTTATGAATTAAATAAACTTACAAAAACTGAAACTAAGGATGTTTTTGTAATAGTTTTAGTTTTTTAAAGACACAATACAGTTTCAGTTAGTTATCGTTTTTTGAAAAACTGTTATTTTTATTTCAGTTAAAGAAAATGTCTTGTCAATTTTAGTTTTCGTTAGCTTTAGTTAACTATAATAACCTTGTACCCAAATCGTTTGGTGCGTTTACTCAGGGTAAGTCATAGTCAAATTAGGTTAGGCAAATTTTTGGTCGCTTGCGTTGCTGTTTTTAGTGATAAATGCAAAGCTGCTCAGTTAAAAGTGCATCAACACAGTTTTTATTTTCTTTAATGAATTTTTGGGAAAGAAAAATTTAGAACATTTTTATGTGGCGTGGCGCGTGCGTAGGAGAAAAACGACCAAAGTTAACAGAAAGACTCCCGCACACTGTCCAACTTGCATGTATTCATGTGCAACGTTAACAGTGCGCGGGAGTCTTTCTGTTAACTTTGGGAAAGAAAAAATAAATTGTGTTTTTATTTTATGACAGTAACGGAGCACGGGGGCCCCTGTTTCCTCAGAGATCGTCGGGATCCAGAACCAGACGAAGCACCGGCTCCTGGCTCTCAAAACTGGTTCTGAACAGGCAGCGACTCTTTACTGGACCAGAATGAAGAACAGATTCACGTAGACTGTGTTGGGGGTTTGGGGGCAGTTACCTGACCAACACAGGGGTGTTTAAATTCAGTGGTGCAGTGGATTAAAAAATAAACTGGACCGAGGAAAAGACCCGATGTTTTGGACATGGAGAGGCCCGGAATAAAAAGGATATTGACTATTTGGTTTCAGCGGTGCTCTCTGTTCCTCACATAAGCAGCAGTGGAAGTTTGTTTTTTGTTTTTTCCCATTTCTGAAAAGAAAAAAAAAAGAAAAAAAATCAGATTTTTTTTTTCTTCAATTTTGACATTTTTCCTCACAATGTTTTTCTTTAGTGGTCCTAGTCCTCTTTCGTAAAAATTAATGTTTCATTTCACTAATTCTTAATTTTGTAAATTTTTATTAATTTTTTTTCCAGCTTCTTATTTGAATTAATATGATTTTTGCCTCTTTTTTAATGGGAGGGTTTTAAACTTTTACACCCCCCTGTAGCAATGTAGCACCAACAAACTATTAAATAAAAAGCTTAGAAATATATTCCGGGATCAGAATGGGAAACATGGAAATGAGGATGCAGTAATGGGACATGACAACGGAGCAGCTTTTTCTCTGTTTACACTGAATTATTATTTTCTATCATGTATATTACAGCCGACATATATTTTGATGCCAAATTCAGAAAACAAGCCTGTTCATTGAAATAATCACTCATAAAACACATTTATTAGTAATATCAGTCAGAAGCTTTATCTGTCATTGAACCAGCCTTCAGGGGAGCAGGTTCAGGTAAGAAGTTTGTTTTGGGTCAAGCAGGAACTGGTTTTGTCTGCTTTAAACCTCATTGAAAAGAATATGATGTATTATAATGTTGTCAATATAAACTGAGGAGATTTCAGACCAGAACAAAGTAAAACTGCGTTTTCAGTCTCAGAAGAAGGAATTTATCAGGCTAACCACGTTAGCTGCTGTTGTTATTAAAGCTGATGCTCCTCAGACAAAACACGATACAAACTATGTCTGTGGGATCATTTTCCTCAATATAAGTGAGTTTTGAGTTTCTGCTGCGATACTTTAACATTTCTAATCAACACTGATGTCTGATGACGGCGATATAAAACGAGGTTTAGCCACATAGCATGTTGTTAGCATCTGCTTGGTTATGGAGCCCAGTCTGCAAACCACATCAATATAACATCGGTGACTGCCTCATTTCTGTCTCTGAATGTAACTCCAGTTATGAAGAAACAACTTTAACATCAGTGTGTTTCATACCTGCTGTGTGGAAGTTTCTTCCTGGTTTCCAGCTGATATCCAGCAGTCTGCGATGACGATCCGTCTCTTCTTCGTACTGGACGATGTTTTTTTCAAACTCTGAGAATATTTCTTCAGCAGCAGCTGTTAGTCGCGCGCAGATAAACTCTCTCAGTTGATGAACTGAAGATTTTGACGATGAAACACTGAAATATTCAGCTGAGAGACCAAACACAACAACCGTCCTCCTGCTAACAGTGTAGCAGCTAGCTTGTTAGCTTCCGCTGCTCCGCAAAACTTTATTGATATTCTACAGTTGACAAACCAAAGACAGAACGCGCAGCAGAAACAGATGCAGTTCAATTTACTCGTTTTCCTGCAAGTAAACAAAGATATAAATAATCCCACATGTAATTAATTTATCCAAAACAAGGACAGACAGATTTGTTATCATATTAAACCGGATTAATTGATGTGGTGTGAATTAATGTGATGAACTGATTGTCTTTTTTATGTTTGTTGCTGTACCTTTTTTATCTTTTATAACCAATATGGACCTTCTTTGTGTCTGCAATAAAGAATTGAATTGGATGCTAAACAAAGAAAATCAGACATCATTCAACTGGCCCCGGTTACATGTTTTTTTTTTTTTTTTTTTTTTTTTTTTCAAATTTCGGATTTCATTATTCAGAATCAAATAATTGGGAATTAAATCATTGGCCCTGCAACAGAGTGGCGACCTGTCCAGGGTGTACCCCCCCCCCCCCCCCTCGCCTGACAATAGCTGGAATAGGCTGCAAGGGAAGGAGCATGCGCAAAACGACAGGAAATAACTCCGATTGGAAGGAAGGTTTAACATTACAGGTTTTATTTTATTCAGAATTAAAGAGGAATAAACCAACTTCTTAGTTCAGAATTGTTTTCACAGGAAGTTACGGGTTTACATGGTCTTCTTAGAGCAGAATAAAGTCTTATTCGGAAGTAAAGAGGACAAAAAACTCATGTAATCGGGGTCATCCAGAAAAATATCACCTAAAACATTAATACGGATATACATGTACATCGTATTATTCATGAAAGTGTAAATAAATAACATTCATCAGCTCTGTGTGATGACATAACTGCTGTTGCAAACATAGAATTGATGCGACTCCATGGCTGTAACTGTTTTATTGTCTATGATATTAAAGGATAACTTTTTTTTCTTTTCTTTTTTTCCAACCTGGACCGTTTTTCTAGGAGTTTATACATGCGCTTACTCACCAGCAAAATTTCTGCATCACTTTGACTCCTTTGGAAGATATTATGGAGTCACTTAAATCTGGACTCACAGGACAATCTACTAATTAATTCATTCTACTTAAAATATTAATTAAAATCAAGGAGTTTTACTGCAGATAATGTCTTATATAGAGGCTGCCCCGTCTCCACCATTATACTGGATGTACACCGAAGAACGACAACATAATATCGTCCAAAGGAGTCAAAGTGATGCAGAAATGCCACCAGTGAGTAAATGCACATATAAATTCCTAGAAATAAGATCCAGGTTGGAAAAAAAAAAGTTATCCTTCAATAAAGAAATGACTGGATTGATAGATCAGCCCCATTCATCCGATATCCCATCCGCCTAAATTATCAATATCATAGGAGATATCTGGGTATCAGGTCGGTGCATCTCTAATAAAAACCTGCAGAATATCAGGCCAGAACAGAACAGGCTAACCGGCTAACCACGTTAGCGTATAACACGTCCACAGAGGCAAAAATTTAACCGTCAATCATGTCCTACTGAGTGAAAAGGTCGATGTCATTTTAATCAAAGTTCCTCCACAACATTCTCAGTTATTGCAGCTTCTTGACTCTCCTGCAGGTTTTTCACTGTAAGGGGATACGCAGTTTGATTGGTTGGTAGAGTCACATGAAGCAGAGACGCTACAGCTCACATTACCCATTAAAGGCAGCTGAAGCAGACGTGCATGAGTCACCCACAAAGCAGAGAGAAGCAGGAGGGGGAAAATAAATTTTCCAGGAGAACTCAAGCTTTTCCAGGAGGTTTTACTTATATTATCCATGCGTTTTCCATGACTGGAAAATCGGTCAATCCTATTCCAGGTTTTCCAGGATGCGTGTGGAACCTCATGAATAGTTTTCCAAGCATACTGTGAGGCCGACTCCAGTCGACGAATACAAGTTTATAAGAAACAAAAAGCATCAGAAAAGATAAACATGAACCTTCCATGAATCAGGCAAGTTTATTCAGAACAAATTCTCATTTACAGTCACAACCTGGTAAGAGTACAAAAAAAAACAGCAAACCAAAGGCACAAGTACACAAATATCTGTGAAATAAGAGAGAATATCATAGTTACATTGAACATTTACACAGCCAGGCCAAAAATAAGGGTTATACATGCTAATATTTGGTTGAACAGCCTTTAGCTTTGACCACGGCAGCATTTGCTGCAGCATTGTTTCCATAAGCTTCCACAATGTCACAGATTTATTTCCATCCAATGTAGGACGAGGCGATATGGCCCAAAATATTTATCACGATATAAATGGCGCTATGATTGACACAAGACAAAATAAAATTGCATAACTTTATTTGTGCAAATGAAATTTTACAATTTCTTTTTACTTTAACAAGCAGCCGTTTCTGACGTGCATTAAAGTTATAATTTTGTGTAAAATAAAGAGTGTAGACGTTGCAGTCCTTGCTGACAGTTTAAGCAAAAAGCGTTTCCAATGGAAATGGGCTGCATTTCCTGAGCTTAAAGGCATATGCCACCTCTGGGTGAAATTTAGCCAGGGGGGGGCATATGCCTTTAACCATGTGCAGCAGAGTTAGAGAACTTTGCTCCTCGTCCTGCATTTGTTCCATGTTTCCTTGTTCTAGCACACCTTATTAAACAAACAGTGAGCAGAACGTGATCATATTTACATGAGCAGAACGTTTTTCTCACGGGGCCATGAGAACAACGTGATCAGTCGGACATTCGAGGCGGGCGGGGTTAACGCAGACAAGCTTGAAGTGGAAAATTGTCACTTCCACATTTCCACTGATGCGAAGTTAAACGGGGAGCTTTAACAAACAGCTGATCGAAGGGGTGAGAAAGTACGAAATATTTACAGTACGTGGTATTTAGATACATGGACACCCCCATCACGAACAAAGTTTATGTTAAAGTCATCCTCCTGCATTAATACCCACCCCGTTGTGGAAGAAGCTTCACGTGAAGGATTAAATTACCAAAACGTTTTCTTGTTGTGGTCTTCAGAGCAAGAAGAAAGTAGGAACAAGCTTTAAGTTAATGCGCTGCTTTTGCCTTCCTCCTCCTCCTCCTCCTCCCCCCCCCCTGGTCATTGCCTGACTGGTTGCATGTGCGTTTAACAGTATCAAAACAACGGCAGTGCGCATGCGTATTTCACCCATATTCTATCATGATGTATTTCATTTTCTTATCATTCCCTAACGTAACACCGGTATTACAGTGAATATATGACCCCGCCTAATCCAGTGCTGCATTAGTTTTTCACTAAGGTCTTGACGACGATGATAGAAAACCTTTTTGCATTGTGTTTTTATGAGAAGCCTTATAATTTTGCGCATTTGTTTTTATCTCTAAACTCTTTAATTACTTACTGAAATGATAGGGACAGAACATATTAATGAACATCTGTAGCAACAGATGTAAACATGTTGGAGTCTAGCAGGCTAATTTGCATCTGTAGTCTGTAGGCAGGCGAAGAAAGTTCATTTTGACAGCAAACTTTGGGCAAAATCCTATCTTAACCCTCAATCTTAAGGCGCATTGGGGCCGAGTGAACCGAAGAAGGACCGGCTTTTGGTCCGGGGCCAAGAAGGTTCCCCCCACTCTTTCCCCCCAATTTTTTGGTTTTCAGATCAAATATCGATTAAAGTTTTTACTTCCTCGTAACTCCGCGTCTGACCACAAGCCATCTTTATAAGTACCGCAGTCCCTCACGTGTTTGTGTTGTCAGTGTTTACCCATGTTGTCCAACCTTGACTCGGACAGAGACCTGCGTTTGCAGGCGGACCGAGTCCAGCTGTTTGTTCCGGATCAGAGTTCGTTTGCGCATTCACAACATCCCTAAACAAAGTGGACTTTCCCAGCAAACTGACTGATTCGAATCAAAAAAGCTTTGTGAATGCGCCCTAATGGCGAATGAGAACCTTCTGTTTGTGCGTTTTGTCTTCACCTACGGTGAATCCGAAAGCAGCGCCACCTGAGATTCTCATGCTTGGCCAGTTTGGCTCGTTTGGAAATAGTATAACGTGAACGCGATCTCGGTCCGGAAGCCCACCCCCGCCCCCAACCGAACCGAGTCCCCCAAACGAACAGAGACTCACGGACTATGCTTTCTGAATGCGCCCTTAGTAGCCCTAAAAAATAAGTGTTTAGGGCCATTTCGTGACTTAGAAATGGGACACCCCTTAAATACAGATACGCCTTAAAACTTTGGGGGGAGCATTACATCAAAGCGGCGTTCAGTCTGTCAATTCAGAAGAAGCATTTACTCTATTTGCACTGTTAACCCTGTTTGATCATAAGCCACAAACGCAGCCACCATGGACATATTCAGCGGTCACCACATACCACGGCTTATTGACAGGTAAACACCAACTATAATGAAAGTTACGTAGGTAACTGTGTTTCTGTGAATTCCTGGATGACTTCCGGTCAGCTGGCCGACATGTCACCTGACTGACTTTGTCGTCATTAGGACTCGACCTGCCAGGAGACATATCCACTTTGTTGAATGCCGCTGGCAGTCATGAAGGAATGAAACAGAACTATCGTTCCATAACTCTGCATCTACGGGAGATGACGTCAGCCCGGTCGTCTCATACCGTTATCAGCACAAGCACGTTATACAGGCTGTTATCTTGATAAAACAACATTAGCGCTGAGAAAAATCATCATTTTGTAACGTTAACCAACTTAAACGATAGCAACATGGCTTAACCGCACCGGCTGCTACTGGCAAAAGATCGTAAAATAAAAACCAAATATAATGCAACAATGGGGTAACTAATCCATATCATGGGCCTAAACTAAGATGATACAATGGTTTTCATAATATTTATCTCTCCATTAACAAATACTTAATATTTGTAGCTCTCCTCCTTTGCCGCTGCATTCTGGGTAGTCCTTACTCACAAGGATGGTGTCAGAAAACTTCAGTATTGAGGATTCAGCCCTCAAACTTGCCTCAACATAACGTTCTGAGAATCGGGACAGCACTTGCACTCTGTCAGAGTGCGCATTTTTTAGTTTGATTGAGGGGTTAAGACAGGAATTGGAATTCACCCTTTAATGTAGTCTTTGTCAGTCTTTAGACTAAAATGTTTAGTTTTAGTCATAATTTAGCCATCTTAATTCAAGCAGTTTGTCTAGTTTTAGTTCGCGTGTATGCCCCTTTGTCCCTGTTCATGGTGTCTTTTGTATTTATTGGTTTCCGTGAGGATTATTCTCCCTTTGTCCCAGTCCATTATATGATTATTCCGTCTGCAGTGATCCGTTAAGTCTCATTTCTTGTTCTATTGTTGCGCTGTTTCTTTGGCTTTGTGAATCATGTGAATCCCTTTTTAACATTCTTTTTGGTGGTCTGTTCTCCATGTGTTAAACATCCGTCCAGTTTCTCCGACATACATTTCATTGCATGACCTGGATGGGATTTAATAGATTATGTTGCCTTCATTGTCAGGAGCTATTGGGTCTTTGGAGTGTACAAATTGCTGTCTAAATTCTGTGTATGGTTTTGTGGCTGTTTTTTTTGGCATTTTTTCAGAGTTTGCTGGATGGGTTCCATTATTCCTCGGCAGGATCTGCTGCCATCTGCTGAAGAGGCTGGATCTTTCGGCAAGACAACCATCCCAAGCACACAGCCAAGGAAACATTATCTGTTTTAAGAAAAAGAAAATAAAGCTGCTAGAACGGGCCAGTCAATCACCCCACTTAAATCCAACTGAAAATCTTTGGAAAGAACTGAAGATCTGAGTTCACAGAAGATTTGAAGGCAGTTTGTGTGGAAGAATGGAACAGAATCACACCTGAGGAATGTTTTCCACTGGTTTCTCCATACAGGAGAGGCGTGTGTACGCAAAGGTTTTTGCACAAAGTATTAAATAAATTTCAGTCATGCTATTCATTACATAATCTCTCTGTCGTTTCACTATATTACACATAACCTATGTCATTTATGGACATAAATGTTAGGATTTCTTTGTATGTGTGCATTAGGGTTGTCAAAAATATCGATATTTATATGCCGTATCTGAAGACCTTACTAATTTGCCATGAGATTGATACTGCAGCGCACACACAGTCGACAGGCAGCAACTGGCCAGGTAAACAGCGGCTGATTGACAGGCAGGAAGGAAGCCATGACAGCACGTGTCTGCTGCTGGAGGTCCAGGCCAGCCAGTTTTGGTCGAAAATTAAAAAGGAAGTATTTTGCATATGCAGCTCCCGTTTATTATGCATTATTACTCTCGGCAAGAGTTTTTTTTCCTGAACCTGAACCTTATTTCTAGGAAAGTAAATGTGGATTAACTCACCTGCAACATTTATGTGTCACTAATTACTTCAGATGATATATACATTTACACACTCGCCATCCGTGTACATCTTGCTATATAAAGCAGGTGAAGGAAGTATGAGAATATCTGCAGCAAAACTCCTGAATTTCATTAATACTTTAAGACAAATGAACGAACGAGTACCATTTTTGTGTGTTTACCTCAAACCAAAAATGGTGTCATTGTTGCTATTATTATTATTATATAATTTGTTGTAGATTTTTGGATATTTTACCGGTTAAATGAGTAATACCGCAAACAACCACAAAATACTGTCAAATTGCATTATACATTTTATTATTTATTTGCAGATTTATTCAACTAGCATGAAAACATGTTCCATGTTGAGATATGAGATTTACAAGTTCATAAAAATACTTCTTATGCCTTTAAGTATTTGTCTTTTTTTTAAAAAATACCTTTTAGTATCGAAAATGGTATCGAGTATCGAATATTTTTTGGGATATCGATATCGAGTTTGAAATTTTAGTATTGTAAACCCATTGTGTGCAATACTTGGTTGTTGCCGACTTCTGGTGAGAATTTCCTGTCAACAGCTCTACTAGAGATATATTTTCTGAGAAAAATGTTGACGCATTCAATACTTATTCCCCCCACTGTATACGTGTGTGGAGGTGTAGCATTGTTCACGCCACATATGACAAAGAAAACGCCATAAAGTGAAATCATAACTTTGAAAAAAAAAAGTTTCCACATGTTTAACTACAATGTGTTTCTCGTCTGGATGTTTTTTTTATGTGGAGTTTTAATCTGCCAAGGTCTCTGAATTTCCCCCACAGATTAAAAAGCATGTGGTTTCGCACCAGTGTGGGTTCTCATGTGTACAGCTAAATCATGACACTGACGGAAATGTTTCCCACATATTTCACAAGGATATGGTTTCTCACCTGTGTGGATTCTCATATGAACAGTCAAATATGATGTATGACTAAAACATTTTCCACACATTTGACAAGCATATGGTTTCTCACCGGTGTGGGTTCTTATGTGTACAGTTAAATCATAACTTTGACGGAATTGTTTACCACATATTTCACAAGCATGTGGTTTCTCACCTGTGTGGATTTTCATGTGGAGAGACAATTGTGATGCTCTACTAAAACATTTTCCACATACCTCACAAGAATGTGGCTTCTCACCAGTGTGGGTTCTTATATGGCGAGTTAAATGATGATTATTACAGAAACTTTTCTCACATATTTCACAAGAATAGGGCCTCTCACCCGTGTGGATTCTTGTGTGGGCTGTTAATGAGCTTCTGCTACTGAAGGTTTTTTCACAAATTTCACAGAGATATGGTTTCTCACCAGTGTGGGTTCTCATGTGGAGAGTTAACTCATGACTGGTAAGGAAACTTTCCCCACATGTTTCACAAGAATATGGCTTATCATCCATGTGGATTCTTGTGTGAGCTGCAAAAGAGGCTCGGTCGCTGAAAGTTTTATCACAAATTTTACAGAGATATGTTTTCTCAACAGTGTGAGTTCTCTTGTGAGCAGACAAATATGTCCGTCGACTAAAACATTTTCCACACATGTGACAAGAATATGGCCTCTCACCTGTGTGGGTTCTCATGTGAATTGTTAAATCATGACTTTTAAAGTAACCTTTCCCACATATTTCACAAGGATATGGTTTCTCACCTGTGTGGCCTTTCCTGTGAACTGCTAAATAGCTTCTGTCACTGAAGCCTTTTTCACAAATATCACAAAAAAATGGTTTCTCACCGGTATGGGTTCTCATGTGAACAATCAAATGTGCTTTGAAACGAAAAGATTTCCCACACTTGTCACAAGTATGGGGTTTCTCACCAGTGTACACAGAGCGACGTTTCTTCATTTGTGACTTGGTCTGTAAGGCTTTTTCAAAAATCTCACTTTTCATGGAATTTTCAGATTTGTCATTTTCATGGTAACCGTCTGACATGGAAGAGTTACCCATGTTGTTATTGTGCGTCAGAGCAAGCTGATCTCCTTCCTGATTGGCCAATAGCTGCTCAGGTTCCTCTTTGATCTGTGGAGGTTCTGGTTCATCCTGGTCCATACTATGGCTTCTCTCCTGGTTACAGAGCTGCTGGTTAGTGACATCTTCCTCCTTATGGATCTGTTGTTCTGAGATGTCTAGAAGGACAAAAGGACACAAGAAACGTCACAAAATGTGAAATCTGTCTCCTAAAAAAACGAAACAGATTAAAGATTGTTAATCACAGCTGCATTTATAATACCCATAACTTTATGACAAAATGGTTCGGTAACAAGAGTTGTAGATTTAAAATGTCATAAATCAGAAACTGTGTTTAAATTAATCTTCCAGCCCTGTAGAATGATTCAGTTGCAGTTTTTCCAACAAGACCTGGTCCATTGTGGTCAAGGTCCCCACAAAACCAGTGTAACTGCCCTTCGTGTCGATCACCAGTCAGAAGCTAACTGCAGGCTGTGTATTTGAACATTTCTTCCCTCTACATTCAGAAAGTGTTAAAAATCTAAACATTGTGATGTTATTCACCTTACTTAACCCTCTAGGCGCCAGAGTTTATTTAGGAAAATATTCCATTTGGACTTTAAGATTTCAAAATGCTGTAGCTTGGGGGTGGTGAGAGATAGATCCATAATGTAAATGAGAAAAATATTCATCATGACCTAAAGTTTATGATGGGAGTAAATTTACACATGTAATTTGCATATTGTGATGTCATCAGGTAGCGGCCATATTGAATTGTGTAAATTTCAGTAAAAAAAAACAGATTTTCGAACATATTTATACAAAGGAAAAAAAATTATACTGTCATATCATGCTCTAAATAAAGAAACAGTAGTTTGATTGGAGTTACTTTGCTAATATAATTTGTATATCAGCAGGTAAAACTCAGTAAAACAGAATTTTGAACATATTTACACAGATTTTTTTTTTCATTTTTTCACCGATCCTTTTTCATCCTCTCATCCTCAGAATAAATGAACAGAAATCTGACAGGAGTATACTTGCTAATATAATTTTTATATCAACAGGTAAAATTATATTATGTTTTTCCCCCCCCCTTTTTTTGTTATTAGGCCCGAGCACCGAAGGCGGTGCGAAGGCCTATTGTAATGCAAGCGTTTATTAGGCCCGAGCACCGAAGGCGGTGCGAAGGCCTATTGTAATGCAAGCGTTTATTCCGTATTATTAGGCCCGAGCACCGAAGGCGGTGCGAAGGCCTATTGAAACCCTAGCGTTTTTTCCGGATTATTATTATTATTCTTCTCTCAATTAAAGGCCATTTTTGGGGGCCTGAACATGCTCGAAAAGTCACCAAATTTTGGCTACCCCCCCAGACGAATCTGAAAAATTTCGTATTTTGGTGTTTTCGTGACCGCTCGGGCAAAACTGCGCGAGAGCGCCACCTTTTGTAAAGTCCCCAGAACTGCATGTCACCGATTTTCACGAAACTCGGTACACTTGTTCTACATGTCGGGGCGGACAAAAAAGCCTCTTAACGTCGTGGTGCCAGGTCTACAGGAAGTCGGCCATTTTGGGTCAAAGTCGCCATTTTGGCGTTTCACTCACGTCGCATTTGCGTTAACTCCTCAAAAACCGCAAATGGTACGGTCATCCCGATGGTCTTTTTGTGTTCAGAAGGCATGTCACATTTCTAGTTGTGCTCTGCATTCAGAAATCTGCAAGCGTGTGGAGGGGGCGGAGCCTGAAAGTTGACCTTCTCGCCATGAAACACGAAACTGATATAACTCTGCCATAAAACGACATATGTGCACCAAAATTGCTACGCATGATGCCTGCCGGATGCTGAACACACCTATATGACCATTTCCGGTTTTCGCCTTAGCCCCGCCCCCTAGCGACAGGAAGTGTCACTTTTCAGTGTTTGGGGTCCAGAACTTCAATGATGAAGCCGATGGATTTGAAAGTGCTTCCAAACGTGTCAAACCCTTCCATGATGCCACAATAAAAAACTCAAGTCGATACGCCAAACGCAACCATGGCGAATATCAGGCCAACGCCATGGAAACAGGAAGTACATGGAAATGACACAGAGAAAGGTCCGATCTCCACCAAACTTGCTACAGATGATGATGGTCATCCCCTGAACTCATTCACGTGGAGATATTTCGAATATCTTTAAAAATGGCTCAATAGCGCCCCCTACAAATCTTCAAATGATCAGCCCCGCCCACCACAATGACCCACAAGCATGAAATTTGGCACAGTGGTAGAACATGTCAGGACCTACAAAAAACCCTCTTGGACCATTTGGATTAATACGACAGGAAGTCGGCCATTTTGAAAAAAGTGCCATTTTTCTGACGATTTCTTGATGACATATTTGCGTTAACTCCTCAGAGACCGCTAATGGTACAGCCATCACGATGGTCTCTTTGTGTTCACAAGGCATGTGAGATTTCTAGTTGTGCTCTGCATTAAGAAATCTGTAAGCGTGTGGAGGGGCGGAGCCTAAAAGGTGACCTCGCCATGAAACACGACACTCATATAACTCTGGCATAAAACCAGATATCTGCACCAAACTTGGTACGTGTGATGCTGGTCAGATGCTGAACACACCTATATATGACCATTTCCGGTTTTCACCTTAGCCCCGCCCCCTCCGGACAGGAAGTGCCTGTAAATAACACATGGATGGCCAGATCTCGATCCAACTTGGCACAGATGATGATGTTCATAACCTGATCTCATTTACATGGACACATGTTCCAGAATTTTTAATTTGTGGCTCTACAGCGCCCCCTACAAACCTTCTAATGATCATTTTGGCCGACCTGATCAACCGAAGGCCATGAAATTCAGCACACTGGTAGAACATGACACGGATTACATGGATATATGTTCCAGAACTGTAAATGTGGCTCTATAGCGCCCCCTACAAACCTTCAAATGAGCATTTTGGGCTAACAAAACAACCGAAGTCCATGAAATTCAGCACACTGGTAGAACATGGACAGATCTTTCAGAAATTTATATGTGGCTCGACAGCGCCCCCTGCAAACATTCAAATGATCATGTTGGCCGACCCGATCAACCAAAGGCCATGAAATTCAGCACACTAGTAGAACATGACACGGATTCCATGGATACGTGTTCCTGAAGTTTAAATGTGGCTCTACAGCGCCCCCTACAAACCTTCAAATGATCATTCTGAGCTAACACATCAACCAAACGGCATGAAATTCAGCAAACTGGTAGAACATGACACAGACTACGCGGTGCATAGGCCTGAGCGGCGCCAGAGGTGCGAGGGCCTTCATCGCCGCTTGCGGCTTTAATTATTATTATTATTATTATTCTTATTTTTCTCTAGACAAATGAATTGCCTTTTTGGGGGCCTGAACATGCTCGAAAAGTCACCAAATTTTGGCTACCCCCCCATTTAAAATCGAAAAATTTCATAATTTGCCATTTTCGTGACCACTCGGGCAAAACTGAGCTCTAGCGCCACCTTTTGCAAGGTCCCCAGAACTGCATGTCACCGATTTTTACGAAACTCGGTACACTTATTCTACATGTCGGGGCGGACAAAAAAGCCTCTTAACGTCGTGGTGCCAGGTCTACAGGAAGTCGGCCATTTTGGGTCAAAGTCGCCATTTTGGCGTTTCACTCACGTTGCATTTGCGTTAACTCCTCATAAACCGCAAATGGTACGGTCACCCCGATGGTCGTTTTGTGTTCACAAGGCATGTGGGATTTCTAGTTGTGCTCTGCATTCAGAAATCTGCAAGCGTGTGGAGGGGCGGAGCCTGAAAGTTGACCTTCTCGCCATGAAACACTAAACTGATATAACTCTGGCATAAAACCATATATCTGCACCAAAATTGCTGCGTGTGATGCTGGTCAGATGCTGAACACACCTATATGACCATTTCCGGTTTTCGCCTTAGCCCCGCCCCCTGGGGACAGGAAGTGTCACTTTTCAGTGTTTGGGGTCCAGAACTTCAATGATGAAGCCGACGGATTTGAAAGTGCTTCCAAACGTGTCAAACCCTTACACGATGCCACAATAAAAAACTCAAGTCGATACGCCAAACGCAACCATGGCGAATATCAGCCCAACGCCATGGAAACAGGAAGTACATGGAAATGACACAAAGAAAGGTCCGATCTCCACCAAACTTGCTACAGATGATGATGGTCATCCCCTGAACTGATTCACATAGATATATTGGCCAAATCTGGAAAAATGACTCTAGTGCGCCCCCTAGAATTGTTTAAACTGATATAACTCTGGAAGAAAACCAGGTATCTGCACCAAATTTCCTATGTGTGATGCTGGACAGATGCTGACTGAAGATATATGATGATTTCCGGTTTTTGCCTTAGCCCCGCCCCCTTGTCACAGGAAGTGCCTGTAAATGAGACACAGATGGGCAGATCTCGACCAAACTTGGCACAGATGATGACAGGAATACCTTGAACTGTTTCACATGATGTGATGACGTCATGGCCACGCCCCCTGAAAACAGGAAGTGACTTCTTCGGCCTACATAATCACTTACATTCCTATTAAACCCCTGAGTTGGCACAAATTCCTTCAAGTTAGGGTAAGGGAGACTGAGGGGAGGCGGTGCATAGGCCGGAGCGGCGCCTGAGGAGCGAGGGCCTTCATCGCCGCTTGCGGCTTTAATTATTCTTCTTTTTCTTCTCCTAAAAGAAGTGCATTTTTGGGGGCCTGAACATGCTTGAAAACTCACCAAATTTTGGCTACCCCCCCATTTAAAATCGAAAAATTTCAGAATTTGGCGTTTTCGTGACCGCTCGGGCAAAACTGCGCTCTAGCGCCACCTTTTGTAAGGTCCCCAGAACTGCATGTCACCGATCTTTACGAAATTCGGTACACTTGTTCTACATGTCGGGGCGGACAAAAAAGCCTCTTAACGTCGTGGTGCCAGGTCTACAGGAAGTCGGCCATTTTGGGTCAAAGTCGCCATTTTGGCGTTTCACTCACGTCGCATTTGCGTTAACTCCTCACAAACCACAAATGGTACGGTCACCCCGATGGTCTCTTTGTGTTCACAAGGCATGTGAGATTTCTAGTTGTGCTCTGCATTCAGAAATCTGGAAGCGTGTGGAGGGGGCGGAGCCTAAAAGGTGACCTTCTCGCCATGAAACACGAAACTGATATAACTGGCATAAAACCAGATATCTGCACCAAACTTGGTACGTGTGATGCTGGTCAGATGCTGAACACACCTATATGACCATTTCCGGTTTTCACCTTAGCCCCGCCCCCTCCTGACAGGAAGTGCCTGTAAATAAGACACGGATGGCCAGATCTCGATCAAACTTGGCACAGATGATGATGTTCATAACCTGATCTCATTTACATGGACACATGTTCCAGAATTTTTAATGTGGCTCTACAGCGCCCCCTACAAACCTTCTAATGATCATTTAGGCCTACCAGATCAACCGAAGACCATGAAATTCAGCACACTGGTAGAACATGACAAGGATTACATGGATACGTGTTCCTGAACTGTAAATGTGGCTCTATAGCGCCCCCTACAAAGCTTCAAATGATCATTTTGGGCTACCAGAACAACCGAAGGCCATGAAATTCAACACACTGGTAGAACATGGACAGATCTTTCAGAAATTTATATGTGGCTCTACAGCGCCACCTGCAAACATTCAAATGATCATGTTGGCCGACCCGATCAACCAAAGGCCATGAAATTCAGCACACTGGTAGAACATGACAAGGATTCCATGGATACGTGTTCCTGAAGTGTAAATGTGGCGCTACAGCGCCCCCTACAAACCTTCAAATGATCATTCTGAGCTAACGCATCAACCAAACGGCATGAAATTCAGCAAACTGGTAGAACATGACACAGACTACGCGGTGCATAGGCCTGAGCGGCGCCAGAGGTGCGAGGGCCTTCATCGCCGCTTGCGGCTTTAATTATAGATTTATAATTTGTCATAACCTAGCTGACTCCTCATACCATCATACCAGCCATGAAATCTGGAGTTTGGCTGGATGTGGTGTGTGTCAGTACTGGTGAGCATATCTTTCATTTGTGATGAGGTTCCAGAAATCCTCATCCGAAAACAGAAAATCACATGCACGAGCATCTGTGAGATCCTCGTGTCCGCGATATCCCACACAGGCTCGTCAGTGTCTTTGAGAGGTGAGGAAGTGATTCATGAATGGATCAAACATTCCCAGTCATCATCAATAACTCCCCTATATTGATTATCCCCTCTTCTGCCCACACATCTCCTCTTTCTTTCTCCCATCACCGTGGCAGAGAAAACTTTCACCGATCAGTGTTCTGACAGTTTGTGCGGCGCGAGTGCGGCAGCGCGCGCTGCGACGTCAGTCACTCGTCTCTGGCGAGGCCTGATCGTCCCCTTCTAATCCTGATCAGCAGAGATCAGTGCAGCACCTCGTCTGCACTGTAAAGGCCTCTGTGAGTTTAGTTTTTTATTCTAAAAGTCGCGATCTGTCTCTCACTCTTTCTAACACGCTGCTGCATTCGCCTTTTCTCTCTTTCTCCTGCGCTCTGCAGCTTCGCGCGCAGACAGCGGGTATCAGGTTTCAAACCTTTATTTCTCTGATTTTTTCCATATAAACACAGTCAAAAATGGCGTCAGAACTAAGGCTGTATGTCTTGGCGATGTAGTAAAACCAAGCAGTAACAGTACAAGGCTGTAGATTTAAAGATAAGGTCTGTTATATTCAGTAAAGTCGCCTGTCGCAATATTGCGACTTTGGCGCCTAGAGGGTTAAATGACATCATGGTCTTTCTGACATGTTCATGGTCCCAGTATTTTCTTCTGATGCACCGTAGCCTACGTTTACAGTGATTCACTAACGTCCTTGTTCTGTCCGATCTGCTTGAGGTTGAGCGTCGATCTAAACTGCAGCTGGATGGGATGTTTGTTTTTTTTTTGTATTTTTAAATACGTCAATCCAACCATAGAGAAAGATTGGTGTTGTCCTTTATACACCAGGTACAGAGCAGTTCTGAGGGAGGGACTTGGAGAGTGTAGTTCAGGGAAGGGGGGTAATTGGCTGGAAATTATGGCGTCATAAGCTGCGCTAGGAGTAAAATATGCCGAACTGCCAATCAGCCCATTTGTGAATGCTAACTTTGCCATGTAGGCAGACACACCCAGGGAAAAAGGAAACACAAATCTATGATTTACAAAGGCAGGCTGGGGAAAACAGAATGTATGGTCAAAAAGCTCAAAAAACCTAATTTTATGCCAGGGGCACTTTAAACAGTCTTTTCTCTTTCTTCTGTAAAAACTCAGCCCGCCGGAAATCCGGCACGGCGTCAGATTACTTTAAGCTCTCTGCTGCACGCGATGGAATAAAATTCCTGCAGATATTAAAGGTTGGATATGGAATACAGCAGAAAAATAATTCCAGCTGTTGGGTTGCCAGGTTTGCTGCTGATACATCAAGTGACCAGCAGCCTGCACCATGTCCAACAAGAGGAGAGGAGTTTAACTGAAAACTTGTTTTTTCAAAGTTAGCAAGCAAGCTAGCTCACCGATCCAGGAGAAAAGTCCCCATTTCTGCGATTTGATGCTGTGGAAAATGTTTGTGGGTCCATCTATGTAGGCTTCACTTAAATTTACTGTATTTTTTTCTCCTCTCAGGTCGCTCCCCTTCTGAGACGAATAATATCTCTGAAGCAGCTGCTTGACTTGCCGACTCCAGTTTTCCCAGTGCCAGCCGAGGTGTACCAAAAATACCACTGCAACATAGAGCAGGCTCAGACTTGGCACAATTGGTTTAATGCAGTTTCAACTCACCAGGTGTCAAAAGTCTCGTACAAATACCCTCCAGTCACACTTGCAAAGTTACAAACGTGCCAGTGTGCCTCCATGTCATGTGACCGCATTAGCGTAGGTGACAGCACCTGCTTCACTCCAGTCCAGTGGGTGGTGTTAATACACCTTTATCACAAAAACCGGAAGTACGTAATGGGTGAGAATCTGGTCTTCCTTTGAGGGCCGGACTTCAGTCAAACGTGTTTCCACTCTGGATTTTACATTTGAGCCCGTTTACTCGACTCTGTCTTGATCTTAAGAACCAGAAGTTTCGCCTGCATTGTTTCGATCACATAAACAACAATACATCGTTTTGTCATCTGCACGTGTCGAGCTGCCTAAAAAACTAATGGCATGATTATGGGGTAAAATTATTACGTAAATAGTAATCCTGTATTAAATATTAATATCAAAGTCTATAAATAATGTACATGAGACCAAACTTCTGGGAGTGACAGTTGACAAATTATCATGGAGAAAACAACAACATGATTGTAAAGACGGGTAGAGGAATCTCAGTTATAAGAGGACATGCAACTTATGACTCAAAATAATCAAGTATTAAAACTACCATATACTTTATTTACAAACCTTACTTTTAGCGCTGAGAATCACTAATACATCACCAGACATGCAAGAGAAGGAAATTTTAGTTTTCCTAAACCAAAGTCAAACGGCACAAAAAGAACGGTTACGTACAGAAGCATGAAAGCTGGAATTCACTGCCGAAATGCATTAAATTGACGACTGATTTAAAACGATCTAAAATATCATTAAAAGAATATCAAATGTAGAGGTTTTCATATAAAACATAAAAAGGATTGTTTATAGAAGTTTAGAGATAGATATCTATATATAGATATGAGAAAATACGTATGTGTATTATAGAAAATTGTTTACATGATAGGATGTATCATGTTATGGTTTAAGTATGCGTATGAACACTAATGCAAATGTAAAATACAGTATATGTGTAAATGTAAAGAACATAATGGCAACGATAAAGATAAAATGAACTGGATAGATTACACGGTTCTATGAGTCTGAGGAAGTACAAAGTCTTCCTGACTTGCTGTGTTTTACAGTTTGGTTTAGATTATTTTATATATTTTTGTTTTTGGTTATTGTATATTTTCTTTTTAATGTTCATACAATTTTTTGTTGGTCCCCAGGAAGAATAGCTGTAGCTTTCTACAGCTAATATGGATCTTAAACTAAACTAAGTGGGCCTGGGCATCGTACCGCAGATATCAGTCACACTGAAGTTTAAACATGAAGCATGTTACCCCCCCCCCCCCCCGTTTGTACCTGGGATTTACTCCAACCGTGCCAAATGTGACCGGCCCCACAGACTGTATTTGACAACTGCAATGGCGGCTTGCATTGCA
This sequence comes from Atherinomorus stipes, assembly GCA_023101725.1. Lineage (NCBI taxonomy): Eukaryota > Metazoa > Chordata > Actinopteri > Atheriniformes > Atherinidae > Atherinomorus > Atherinomorus stipes. The sequence goes on along the minus strand of JALJCO010002976.1, from coordinate 28,142 downwards.
GATAATGCAAAGATAATGCCATCGTCCAAAATGTTAAAATTTATATTTATTTTAAGGCTAAATACATTTAAGGATATTAGGGCTGCAACTATCGATTATTTTTGTAATCGAGTAATCTAGCGATTCTTCTGACGATTAATCGAGTAATCGGATAAATTGGACATTTTGCAAGATTTTTAAGTTTCACAACTTAAATTGATTGTAAGAGCTAGAATTTCTAGCTTTCAGAGTTCTACAGTGCTGAGTTTTCCCTGAATGCAGCACTGATCCCCCCCTCTGCCAAAAACTTAATTGTTGCTTCCACATCTGCACATTTAATTCTGCTTTACTGAAATGGTAACAATTGGCCGTTCATTAGAGGACCTAAATACATATTCAAGTCCACAACACTGCAGTATAAATGAAAGGATGATCAGCACCTGCTGAACCGACTCCCAACAGTTTAAAAAAAATCATTTATTTATTGTTATGAAAATTAAAAAAAAAAAACTGCTGAGACCCTCTGATAGACTTTTAACCTGGTATCACTGGTAACGTTTGATGTAGTTCAGCGACTAAACTTGAAGGAGCTTTTATATTGAAAGTCACCGGATGCTTTCTGCTACTTCTACGTCTGATTTCCTCCTGTCTGAACTGATGAGATGATTCTGGAAGCTGCTCTGTCAAAAACAGACTCGACGCCCATATTTAGAGGAGAGCTGCGACAGCGTGCTTCTGGCTCGAGCTGCGTGTTCCCGATTGCAACTAAACCATTGATTAAAACTGTCTTGTTAACAGGGCTTAAAGTTTTCCGGCACCGTGCCGGATTTCCGGCACCGTGCCGGATTTCCGGCGTGTGGCGGCAAGGGGAAAAAAAAAAGAAAGAAAAAAAAGTCCACAGTAAGAACTTGATATAGTCAAGTATGTGGTAAAAAAGATGTGTACAATCCCACACTTTAAATGGTCATATTAATCTACAAGTAAGATCAACGTATTTTGGCGCTCATTGGAGCGCATTTCTACTCAATCGCAAGTGGAGCAGCGTGGTTAGATGATGGTCCAGATCCAGCTGCAGCTGAGATCCAGCAGCGGCTGCAGTGAACGGCTGCATCATATCGTGGAGCCTGAGTTTATGCCGCCACCCTGACCGATAAAGGACTTGAAAATAACCGGCGCTGGGCGAAGATGGAAGAACTAGTTAGAGACCGTTTGTGCAAGAAACTGAAGAAGCCACATAGTCGCTTTTCCAGAGACTCACAGTCTGGACTTGGACAGTTTCAGACTCGTGAGCAGCGGTTTTCTTTCTCTTTTCTTTTTGTTTTGAAAAAAAAACTTATTAATTTCGTCACAATCTCTGTCTGATCCCGCGCCTGCTGTCCGTGTTGTCAGCTGTCATATCCCGAGACGTCACACAGACACGCGCCCCCGCACACACAAACAACAGCAGCACGTGAGCAGGTCTGGTGCTGCCGCATCGCTGTAACTCTGGACATTAAAAACTGAATAAAAGCGACAAACATGAGAGCAGCTGCTGCATCGTCTGCGGTATCAAGTTCGAGACGCTGCATCCTCCACATCCACCGTAAACACACCTGAACAGGTGAGTTACTGTAACATGAAAGCTTGATATTAGCAGCCATGTTAGCAGCTAGCTTAGCGTCTTAGTGGCATAAACGTGAGCTTGTTGGTATCTTTAGTTCGTACTAAAGTTATGTAACTCCATCAGATGATTCCTGAATGTGTTCAGTAGAAGAATGAGATATTTAATGGACAGTTTCCATAAACTGGGACTGCCGTGATGACGTTAAACTGGGACCAAACTGGGATCAGATCCACTGGAAACATCGCAGTTTACTGGGTCCGCTTATTAGAAAGAACAGCTGTTGCTCGTTTAGGAATGCAAGGAATAGTTATTAAAACTGCTGGTAGAGGGTCTTAATTAAAATATTGAGAATTTTTCAGTTTAAAAAAAGAATATAAGACTTGCTGTACGCTGCTCGCATAAAGCCTAAAAAGAAGATTTTCCTCATGTACTAGTGGAGGAATAACCAGCTGTGGACATCTGTCCTGCAGGTTTTACATGTTTACCAGCTGTAATATGACTGAGTCAAACTATCAGCGGGTCATTAAGAGGCTCTGCAGAACTTGATAAGAAACTGTCATGTGGATCAGATGTTGCAGCAGGGAAACATCTAAAACCTGCAGGTGGTGATCCTGCACTAAGGTGCAGCTTAGCCTCTCCACATTCAGAGAAATGCTAGTTTAGAGCATTTTTATACACAGTAAAAACTCATGGATAAGTTAAGAGCATATTTATAGACTGAATAAATTCCCATGTTCATCTACAAGTTTTCCAAATATGTAAGAAATTGTCAAGAGACAAAATATTGGTCAGTTAAACTAAAGATCAGTGCTGTTACAAAATACTGGTAGATAACGGGTGAGTGTGGAGTTTAAATTCCTTGGATCTTATAATTCAGTCTTCTAAGCAGAGCAGACACCAGGTATGACATGATAGATTACTGATTACAGCTGAAAGAGACTTGCAAAAGGACTTCAGCCATAACACTGGAGACATGACTTGGACTTGCAAAAAAAAAAAGAAGACATACCACTTGCAGAAAATGATATACGCATCTAGCAGCAAGAAAGTGCTATTACGTCACGATTTAGACCCTGGTCACAAAAAAAAAAAAAAAAAAAAAAAAATCGCCTCTATTTTTGGCCAAATTCTCCGATGTAAATGTGAATAAACTCTCTTTAAACAAGCCCACTCGTCCGAAAAATGTTCAGGCTCAGGATTTTAATTTGCTTTAAGCCCTGTGTTAAGTTTCGGAGGCCGCGCAGCACACGGAGCGCAGAGCAGACGGACCCGCTCTGAACTGCCTTCACTGAGCAGGCGCAGCCAAATCCACGGATTATACAAATAAATAAATAAATAAAGGACTTATATTATTTCTATGTCATGGATCACGCGCGTACTGAACCGCGGAGAGGGTACTGTGTTTCCTCTCTCTTTCGGTCCAGGTTGTAGGGTCCCATACAGTTTTTCCTCCCTCCACTTTAGTTACGTTATCACCATAAAGCTGTTATGTTCAACAGAAATACCAGTCCGGGCGGAACGTCCCTTGCGTTAACGTTGTGCAACAGAAAAACCATCCGGGCGGATGCGCAAAATGCAAAGAGTGAGTTTAACGAATCCTCGAGGCAGTTATTTTGCCTCGAGCAATTTTATGAATCGAGTTACTCGAATTACTCGAGTAATCGTTGCAGCCCTAATGGATATGCTGCACCTTCCTTCTGCACCCGTCCAAACCTGCCTTGTAGAGTGAGTGTATATATATAATATATATATATATACACACACACACACACATATACATATATATATATATATATAGTATAGAATGTACATAAATTCCAGCCTCTTTTGAAACAAAACTGATTTTTTTTTTTTTTGCAAACTGTTGCGTTGCGACCCTGACGACTTCACTATACCGTTTTCTTATTCAGCAGTGTTAACTAGAGCTGCAGCTATTGATTATCTGAATAAAGGCTCAGGATTCTTTTAAAATGTTTAGTTAATTAATATACACTTAATATACACTGCCTGGCCAAAAAAAAGTCGCCACCTGGATTTAACTAAGCAAATATGTACGAGCCTCCTATTGGATAATTACTGCATGGGCGATTATCTTTCAGCTGGCAACAAGTTATTTAACCCCAACTGGTGCAATGACTTGCTTCTCAATTACTAAACAACCATGTGGAGTTAGTCTGTTCCATTGTTTACTTGATTTGGTCTCATGTATTGTGAAGAAAAAGACACGTAATTAAGTACACTAACAAGTGGTTGACGGTTTTTAGTTTGTCTCTTCTGAATCACAGTGAGCAGTTGAAGATTGGATCTCTGCACAAACTAGATCTTTAAAAAAAAATTTATTTATTTTACATTTTCAAGATCTTCTCATATTTACTAATAAATTTTTATTTTGTTTATTTTTTGGGTGATTTTCTCCACTTTAGTATCAAAAAATAGTATTGAGAATGAAATTTTAGTATGGTGACAACCCTACCAGACAGCTCCGAACAGCGCTTCCGTCAGCTGCAGTACCCCCACGGCCAGCAGATGGAGCTCATGCTTCATGCTGACCATCTCAAACAGGTCCTCCATGTCTGAAGACATGACGTCAACCTCACATAAGTGTCTCATTGTTTCATGAGGCTTCATTTGCACCAGTGCTTCTCAAACCTGCCTTAACACAATTTCTGCTCAACTGAGATATACATTTTTTATGATTGTTCATTTAAGCATGACCTCCATCAGGAGTCTACAACCCTGAGCTGTTGGACATTGTTTTAATTATTTACATTTTACTGCATCCCACCTCCTCCGCTGAAGATTGTGACGTTCATCTTATTTCAGACATTAAAGTCAGATGAAATGTAACATGATCCAGATATAGAAAAGAGGGCAAGATTTTTAAAGCAAACATACTATGAATCAGGCCCAAAAGCAACAAGACTCTTAGCTAGACTACTGCGGAAACACCAGGCCGTTAACACAATTCATAAAATAAGGAATCCTCAAACTAACCAACTATCACACGAACCAGAAAAAATATTTGAATAATATTATAAGAAGCTGTATTCCAAACCATTATCAGCTGATGAAAAAACAATAAGAAGTTTTCTTGACACACTTGACCTGCCATCTATTGGTGAGACACAGAATGATTCTATTATGTCACAACTCACAATTAAGGAGTTAGAAGCTGCAATCAGTAGGTTAAAGACTAGTAAATCACCAGGTAGTGACGGGTACCCTTCGGAGTGGTATAAGACCTTTCAAAAGGAGTTAACACCTCTGCTTCTGTCCTGCTTTAACTGGACCCTTAACGAGGGTGGGAGCCCCCCATCATGGAAGGAAGCGATTATTACAGTCTTACCCAAAGAAAGCCAAAATAAAGAAGACTGCAAAAACTATAGACCAATCTCACTTTTAAATGTAGACTATAAATTATTTACATCAATTATTTGTAAAAGATTTGAGGACTTCATACCAGATTTGATTGATGAAGATCAAACCGGGTTCATTAAAGGTCGCCAAACACACGATAATATTAGAAGAACCCTCCATATTCTAGACCATGCCTAAAAAAGTGGTACAAGTACAATTCTGGTTAGTTTGGATGCTGAAAAAGCGTTTGATAGTGTTAGTTGGATATTCTTGTATGAGGTACTAAGGAGATTTGGCTTCAATGAAAAGGTAATCAAATGTATTAAAACCATGTATCAAGAGCCCACACTGAATTCAATTCGGTTGGAGAGGGGGACAAGACAAGGTTGCTGTCTGTCCCCCTCTCTTTTGCTTTATATGTTGAGCCTCTAGCACAGGCAATAAGACAGAGTGGAGAACTGCAGGGTGTAACTGTAGGGGACACTGAACATATCATAGGCCTTTTCGCGGATGACATCATTTTCCTTGAACAACCAGATATTTGTTTCCCACATCTAATTTCTCTTTTGGAAAAGTACAAATACTATTCAGGGTATAAACTGAATATATCAAAAACTCAAATTCTCTCATTAAATTACTCTCCGTCCCAACAAATAAGAGATACATATAATTTAAAATGGAATTCTAAAACAATGAAGTATCTTGGTGTAACTCTGAGTAAGACACTTTGACATGTTTGAAAGAATTATATTGAAATTGAAAAAAACAAAGGATCTTGAAAGGTGGTCTATCCTCCCACTGGACTTTAGTGCCAGGATTCACACAGTCAAAATGAACATTTTACCTAAATTTTTATATTTATTCCAAGCTCTTCCAATTAATATCCCCCAAAATAAGTTTTTAGCCTGGGACAAGATGATTTCTAGATTAATCTGGAATAGTAAAAAACCAAGAATAAAATTTACGACACTTTAACTACCTAAAAGCAAGGGGGGGATGGCTTTACCTAACCTTTCAGAATATTTCTATGCAGCTCAGCTTCGGTATTTGGCCTGTTGGTGTAGACCAGACTATGAGTCCAAATGGAAAGAAATGGAAAGGGAAGTACAGGGTTTTCAAATCCAGATATTGGTTGGGGATAAACATTTGACAGGAGCTTTGAGACATGCTATGAGCCCAATAGTGGCTTTTACGCTTGAAATATGGAGCACTGTTACAAGAAAATATAATTTTAAGGAGGATATATGCAACCTTGTGTGGTTTGCGTATGATCCAAAGTTTAAGCCAGGGACACACGACCCAGTATTTAAAGAATGGACACCAAAAGGTGTGACAACAATATGTACAGTATCAGAAGGTGGCCAGTTTCTAAGTTTTCAAGATCTGAGGGCAAAGTATGGACTTGAAAACAAAGACTTTTATAGATATTTGCAGGTGAGAGATTATTTTACAAAAGAGGTAAGGTCGAATGAAACTATAAATAAGGTGATTGAAATTATTATCGATTCATACAAACAGAAGGGGTCTCGGCCCATCTCTGCTTTTTACCAAGCTCTGGGCGAGAGTAGGAAGGAATCAACACTTTATATATAAACAAAATGGGAAGCAGAACTAAAAATCCAAATACGAGAGGATGAGTGGTATCACATGTGTGAGGTACAATGTACATCAACAAATTCTTTAATATGGAGGGAGTTCTGCTGGAAAAACATAACTCGCTATTTTATAACACCAAAAATAAAATCAAGGCAACTTGCTGTACAACAAGACTGCTGGAGATCATGTGGGAGTGCTGAGGCGGACCACACACACATCTTCTGGAATTGTACAAAAATAAGGATATACTGGCAAAATGTTAACTCTGTTGCTAAAAATGTTTTGGGATATGAAATCCCGAATACTTGTCTCGTGATGTATCTTGGCAACATTGAGAAGGTTGTAATGAAAGATGATCTGTATCTGACTAAAGTATTACTTGCAGCAAGCAAGAAAGCAGTTACAAGAAACTGGCTCAATGAGAATACTCCAAACCAGGAGCAGTGGTTGGAACTTGTCCAGGAAATCTACGCTATGGAAAAATTGACATTCCTGCTAAGACTCAAAGAGGACGTATTTGAAAGGAACTGGGAAAAATGGAACATTTACATGAGACGTGACACCGATTGAATGAATGAACAAATGGTACAGTGGACTGAACATTAGCACCTCCAGACAGTATGCTAGTGTTAATATTGTTACTATGTGCTATTTTGTTCTGTTTTGTTTTTTTTTTTTCATTTATATGTAAAAACTCAATAAAAATCTAAGTAAAAAAAAAAAAGAAAAAAGAAATGTAACGTGATCACACAGACTGAGGTTAGTGAACACATCAGATGTGGATCTGACTGAGGACGACACAGAAAGTAGACCGGGCCTTACTTATAGAAAATACATTTGTGCTGTTCAGACATGATAAAACAGATATAGGAAACGTATGGGAGAAAAAGTTAGATTTATCTGAAGCGTGAATGTGGTTTGACAGAATTTAACGATCTAAAAAATAAAACTAGGTTTTATCTGTGAACAGCATCACAGACATAAAAAGTGATGCTGCTGCAGAAGAATCACACCAGTTAGTGAACTCTGATGTCTCCGATTGTTGTTTCACTGCAGACTGCACATTTAAAATCAGCTGTAGAACAGCTGATGCCTCAAATCTGCGTAATTACGGTTCTTTAAAAAAGAGAAGATTTAATCCAGTCATCTTTATAGACCAGGGGGTGACGTACAGCTAAAAGTCAGAATAGAACCAGGTCTGTCTGAGCTGAGAGACGGTGGACACCCCCGAAATACAAGCGTTACCAGGTGATCACATCCCCTGACTCCTGATGCTGCAGCGAACAATCGGGAGGGGAAAAAAATCTGCCGTGCGGAGTTTCCTGGTCAATAACAGCACAACAACCTGCAGATCTGGACAAAAGAAAACCTGCAGTCGACGCCGTACCCCCAAACACCTCTGCGTCAGCTGCAGGCTCAACGCGCAGACACCACGTAAAATCCTACTTTAACTGGGCTATTAATGTGCAGCTCCGTCCTCCACGGCACATTTCTTCAATCAACATCTGTTTTATTAAGGATGGAGTTTTTTTTATTTTCAGGACATTTTTTTAAATCCAGCAGATTCAACAGCAACCTGGAAGTATTCCTTTCTGCACATGTGCAGATGAGCTGACGTTACAGAGCCTCTCACAGAGATCGCGCTGTCATCTGTGTTTTGGGCTGACGACGCATCGGCATGTATATTTAGCGTCGAAGCGTCGTCCCAGCCCGGAAATCGATCAATTAATCCGATCAGTTCTCCTTTTTCCCTTTACTTTGAAGATCTCGTGACTGACGTGCAACGACAGCTTACTGCACAAAAAGAGTGACGTTTATGTAAAAACTGTCTTGCATTGGAAGCCAGAGTTTAAAATCTTGTTCAGAGAAAATTTTGTTATACTGGATGAAATGGTTCTTCCATCCCGACAGTAAATACATTCTGTATTCATATGGAGGAAGGAAAAAAATAAACTGTATATTATGTATATCATTAGAGGTGATTCTTTTAACCAATCAGTGGACTGTAGCGTGTCAGGCTCCCCTTTTTGAGTCAGATTGGTAAGACTGGTACCCCAACGGAAGGATGCCAAAAAAAAAGCAGGACAGGTCGGGTCAAATTTAAGGGAACCCGCCCCAGTTTTTGGAGAAAAAATAAAAAGCAGACCGACCCAGAACCGCTGGAAACGGGCTTAAGATCACTGAAAGTTTACGTACCTGTTCTGTGTAATCTTATCTGAGGCGTCATCATGATTTTCAACAATCTGGGCTGATCATCAGTTTCCTCCTCGTTCTGGATGCTGGTGAGCTGAAATTCTGACGTTTCTTCAGGTTCAGACTTGCGTTGAACCTCCATGTCAGTCTCATCCTTCAGAACAAGATGCTCTCCCTCCTGACTGATGTGGACTTCCTCGCATTCATCCTCCATCTGTGGAGGTTCTGGTTCCTCCTGGTTCTCGTCCATCTGTGGAGGTTCTGGTTCCTCCTGGTCCAGACTGGAGTTCATCTCCTGTTTCAGGAGCTGCTGGTCAGTAAGAACTTCCTCCTCCTTACAGTCGGGTTGCTGTGGGAGGTCTGCAGGAACAAACAACACAAGATTATTCATGTGGTGACATAGAAGCAAAGTTTAGATTCAGTGGGTACTGAAAGTGTTCAGACTTTTCACTCTGTTTCATTGCAGCCATTTGCTAAAATAAAAAGTTAATTTCATATCTCATTTATGTCACTCAGGACCCAAAGCGGTCCGACGAAGTTCAGCAGCAAACCTGTTTACCCACATGTAGCGCTTACCCTGAGTGAACCAGGCAAGACAGCTAACATGTATGCGAAGGAGAGGAGTTATCAATGGCTACCACAAAAGGCTAGAAAAGCTCACAGAGGATCCGAACCCACTCCAGGAGATTTGCAGACCAGTATAACAAACACACACAAATATATGATGTTGCAGGTAAGCATTATTGAGGATAGGTGTATAAATATCTACAGTGAAAAGTCATTATCATGAAAAATATCTACATATGCATACAGAGTCCAAGAAAAAGTATCACATCCCCAAAGTTCAGTCCAGTTCCCCCTTTTTCCAGGAAGTGAATTATTGGACGTTAGTTGTTCCAAGTTGTGATCAGCTGAGTTGTGTAATGACAGTGTCGAGAGCAATGGGGGAGGAATGGGTTATGTGCTGCCGTTGAACCGTGGGGTCGAGTTCCTGGACTTTAGCTCACCATCAAAGGGATCAATAAAAAAAACGGCCTGTGTGATGCAGGACCAGTAAATTAGCAATCACTCATTCAATTGTGTACACAAAACATCAAAAGGGACCTTAATTCTCATAAACGCAGTGCATTATAACCACTGTAGCTGCTGATTATTCAGTAATAAATACAGAGAGAAGCATCATCTTTGCTGCTTACAGGCTAAGCTTTAGGTAGCAGCTAACGCTAGCCTGAGCTAACAATGAATGCGCCGCGGTTAGCGGTTAGCATCTATGACTCGCCCACTGAAGTTGATCTAAAAAGCGCATCCGCTCGCTGTGGTTACGGTAATATGTACGGTAACAGTTACGGTAATATTTATACAGATGACGGACTTAAGAGGAGTTTTTAGTTTAGTTACAGACCTGTCGCAGCTCTTTCACGTGTTTCCCCCACGGAGCGCGCGTACCGCCGTTTAAAACACTGCGGTCACATGACTCACGTGCGTCACGTGACGCACGAGTTATCGCGAGACGGCGCCAAGTGTCGCGAGAACTCTAAGCAAAAGGCTCGTTCGGACTGTGCGTCTGTCTCCCGGGAGCTGCGTGAGTCGTCGGGGGCGGAGCATGAACGCAGCATCTCAGCCGGACAGGTGAAGACTGCAATAACCTTTATTTAGCTCAAAGTTACTGAACACTGTGCAGATGGGATCAATTCTACTTTCAGAGTATTGAGACAGCATGTTATAGATGCCAATTACATGAACTCGTACTGTAATGTAGTAGACAGAATGTTAAGGTGCAACATAGGACAGTAATCTGGTAAATATCCAGGCTCAAATATACAAAACTTAAATGCTCTGCCTTAATGAATGAATTTAAAACAAATAAAAGAAATAGAAACTTCTTTTCCCTCCTTTTTTTAGATGGGGTAGAAATAAATGTTGATTATATATATTTTATGAAGGATTTGGGTGCTCATGCATAACATGAGGGGGAGTGCAAAGGAAGCATGTGGAAAGGTGCAACATGAACGCGATCTCGGTCCGGAAGACCACCCCCACCCCACCCCAAATTCATTTTCTGTTGTAGTAAAAACTATAATTTGAACACATAAAAATCAGGTTGAATGTACCATAACAGAATTCATTCATTCTCTTCGTGCTCATCATCCGGTTCTGCTTCAGGTAAATGTGAGCGGATTTTAGCTACCAGGTGTAATGATTTTGTTTTTCGCAGGGTCTTTATCAGGTTTGTATTTCTAGTAAGTCTAGACAATAAATAATATTCTACATTATTCAGGTACTTAATAACTTATTCATGTGATGTTTAAAAATGTCTTCTCAGAATATTGAATTTTAACATCAAGGATGTGACACTAGTTAAGTTTTAAACGTTTATATGAGGATGAATTCAAAAAGGAAAACTTTGTTTCTTTTACAATCATTTAGTGGCACAGAAATACTTTGATCATGTGAGAAATTGTCATGATCAAACTTTGCAAAAACGATGAGGAAAAGTAAAACTGGATGGTATCAGTCCTTTCAAACGAGCTGACTGTCCAGTTCTGTCCAAGTCTGAAATGACAGCTGCAGACGGCTGAACAATCTTTCAGCATGAAGTCGAAGAAACGACACCGAACCACAGATACGGACCTAACTGCTGGTGAGAAACCCCTGCCCAAGATGGCGGCCGAGCCGACGTAAGCTACGGGTCTGAAGGCGGCATCTAGTGTTTATATCTATGATCAGAATCCTTTTATTGTCATTGTACCACAGGGACACAACAAAATTTTAAAAATCAGCTCTATAAAAAAAAAACAGTGCAAAAAAAAAGCAGTCCAGCAAAAGAGAAATATACAAGTTATAAAAGACAGTTAAAGAAGAAAAAAATATATACATATACACACACGCAATATATGTAGTGAGGTAGTAAGATAAATTGCACATGAGGAATATTGCACAGAAAATGGCAGTAGCAGTTGTTACAGTGTGTGTGTGCGTGTGTGTGTGTGTGTGTGTGTGTGTGTGTGTGTGTGTGTGTGTGAGGCGTTCAGGGCATCCACAGCTCTTGGGTAGAAACTGTTCTTCAGTCTGTTTTAGTCCTTATTGCCCTGAAACGCCTCCTGGAGGGGAGCCGTGGTGTGAGGAGTCCCTGATGATGCTGCGGGTGTGGTGGATGTCCTCCACAGAGGGGGGAGGGCAGCCAGTCGGTCTCTGGGCGGCGCTGATGACTCGCTGGAGCTGCTTCCTCTCTGCTGCAGTGCAGCTGGAGAACCACAGCGAGACGCTGCAGCTCAGCACGACTCCACAGAGCAGCGGCTCCGGTTGTCCAGCATCGCCGTGGAGTCGCTCGTCCATGCAGATCCTCGCTGATGTGGGTGCCCAGGAACCTGAATTCCTGTCCCATCTCCACCCCGTCCCCGTTGACGGTGATGGGACGCGTGTCCTGTTTACACCTCCTGAAGTCACCCATCAGATCGCCGTCCATGCACCAGACGGACAGACGCTCCACCTCCTTCCTGTAAGCAGTCTCATCTCCTCCTGAGATGAGCCCCACCACCGTAGGGTCGTCTGCGAACTCGATCGTGGTGTTGTTCGGGTGGGTGGGGGTGCAGTCATGTGTAGAGCAGGGCTGTCAAAATTGCTCCAAAATCCCGTTCGAATATTTGCTCTAAGATTTACACATAATTCGAATAAATTCGAATATCCATTTGAGCAACGTGCCGACAGGAGGACAAACTAATACATGACATAACTCTTTGTACAGACTCAGCCAGCGAGCATTTGTGTGTTGCGCCATCTTGCGCCGCCGCCGTTGCCTGGGTAACGAGTCCCAATGACCTCGTATCTACATGGAAAGCAGCCGGAATTTCTGGATTCACAACGTTGGACAGTCGTCTAAGGTCATGATAACCTACAGGTATGTTATCCAGAGACCTCTAAAGGATTCTGACATTTTATTTACTTATTTACACCGGAGCATTAATGTAAACTATTATTCATCTCCGGAAACTGGCTTTAATGACAAGCCACACCGGAATAACACGGAAATCTCATGATTACTTATCAAAGTTGAAAAAAAACAAACCCTTTCAGAGCTCTTTACTTTTCTATGGTCATAAATTTGGCTTTTGGTGTTTCAGGTTTCAGGACTGTACAGACCACGTAGCTTCACATGTCCTGCAGATGAAACTAAAGGCTGCAGGACAGCGTCTTCCTGATTTCTTTGTGTTTCTGACTGAACTGGTTTTATTTTCTGGTCCCAACGTTGCCCTGATCAGAGCAAATAACCTGATATTTCACAATATCTCCCTGATAAGTCATTAACTCTCAGCAACACCACAGCTGTCTCTGTTAGCATTAGCTAGCATGATCACGTTATGCCGTGCCTCATGTTCGGGAGCATAGATACGTGAAATAAAGTGTCAGATTAATGAGTGTTCACCATAATTTACCGTGTTTTTGTTGTTGGGGATTAAATCCAGTGTTTTCTCCACCGTGGCAGCAAGTTATTCCTCCTCTGCTCTGATTGGCCGATATTCCTCCCGATACGAACACACTGACATCAGTGGACTGAGCGCGAGCAGCAGAAATGTCCACTTTTGTCACAGACAGCAGAAGTCTTCATGAAATAAATGTCCGTGATCTTCTTCTTCACTTATTACCACATTAAAGTTTCCTCTGATGTTCCAGCAACCAGGAATGTGACGTCCTTCCACATTTCCTCCATGTTGGGAAGAAAAAAGTTTGATTCTCATCTGTTCTAATTATGTACAGAAACGCTTCCCAGGCAGTGGTGGATGATCTAGTTGTGGCGTTTGGCCGGATTCGTCTATAGTTGCCTTTTTTGTTTATGTTTATTTCAATATTAACATCTTAAAAAATGACCAGGAAATTAGAAAATGAACTCGCTGCAGCCCCCCCCCCCCCCCGCATCTCCCTAACTCGTGCGAGGATTAAAGATCCCGTCAAATTGAAATGAAATTCACGAACAATGAATGCTCGAGCAAGCTGCAATAAACATGGAACAGTCGCCTATAATCAAACCAGTGTAGCAAATATAGGCCTAATATTAATAATAATAATAATAATAATAATAATAATAGGCCTAAAATAGGCTATTTTTCCCCACTGTCCCACTGTTTATTTAAAGTTTGAATATTAATTTTCACGTTCGAATCTTGGATTTTTATTAATGACAGCCCGAGTGTAGAGCAGGGGGCTCAGCACACAGCCCTGCGGAGAGCCGGTCCTCAGTGAGGAGGAGGGGGTGTCCTACTCTCACCCTCTGGGAGCGGCCTGTCGGGAAGTCCATAATCCAACGACGGGTGCTGTCGGGGAGACCCAGGTCCCCCAGTTTTCCCACCAGCCGGCTCGGGATGATGGTGTTGAAGGCCGAGCTGAAGTCCAGGAAGAGCCGCCGCGCGTAGCTCCCTCGCTTCTCCACGTGGGACGGTGTGGTGTGCAGGGCGGTGGCGTCCTCTGTGGAGGCAAACTGGTGGGGGTCGAGTGTGGGGGTCAGACGTGAGGTGATATGACTTTGTACCAGCTTCTCGAAGCGCTTCATAATGATGGGCGTCAGTGCTACTGGCCGGTAGTCGTTGAGGCCGGTGATGTTGGGCTGTTTAGGCAGAGGTACGATGATTGAGGACTTCAGGCAGGGTGGGATGGAGCACTGGGGGAGGGACTGGTTGAAAATGGTGGTGAATTTACTGGAAAGGACGTCATTCTGTATATTTTTTAGAGCCTAAACAGTACTACACCACATCTCTAGCAAGCACGCCGATGCACGTTCATGAAACTGCAGAAGCCGCGGCAGACGAGATCACGTGTTCACGTTTTCTTTCTTTCTTTGTTTTAAATCAATATCAACCCCTCTCGGACCCTCTTGTGTTTGTCCCGGTTTGTCTGCAGCTCTGTCGCTCTTAGCACAATGTAAACAGCGAATTTCTTCTTCTACGCTTGTATAATCGGCAGAATAGGCTCTGAACGCCGAGGCTTCCGCATTTGCGTGCTACGTGAAAGTAAGATGTTTTACTGTTTAGGCCCAAAAAAATCTACTAAATGACGTCGTTTCCAGTAAATTCTGGACGCTACCCACTCAGGACACTTGGATTACATTGGACGAGCAGTATGGAGGAATATTGACAAGTTTTTGTGGACTTTTATGGACCTTTTTGGTTCAGTTGCCGCTGAACTCCATTATATGAAAGGGGGGAAACAAGAGCCTTCCTGATCGCCGGCTGCATTTGACATATTAAAAAAGTGCTCCAGAGTCTTGCTCACCATGAGGGGAAGTGGAAAATAAAGTTACATCATTCTGTGGGTGGAATATTCCTTTAAAGGACCGACATCCTGAACTTCATGATGAATTCAAACAGGTTAGTTACTTAAAGCTTCCGTTTATTATGTAACTTAAAAACGCATAATTAGTGACGGTTAGCGCTGCTGCTAGTCCACATTTACCAACCTGGACCTTATTTCAGGAATACGTGTATTAACTCACCGGTAACATTTATGTGTCAGCTCTCATTTCTTCAGATGATATTCACATTTCTCACCGTCTGTGTATGACCGGTATATCATGCGGGTGAAGGAGGCAGCGGGTCTCTATAGAACATTATCTGCAGCAGAACTCGTTCATTTCACCGATACTTTTAAGACGAATGAACGAGTACTGTTGTACTGTTCATTCGAACCATATCTCCTAAAAGTGATAATTATCTCACCTTCAACTTCTTCTGTGGTGTAAAACATCCTCACTGCAAACACCAACACCTCCATGACCTGATCCTCATCCATTCTTTTCTTTTTTAAGAGCAAACAGCAGCATAGATAAGAGCAGCGAGCAGCCATGTTTGCCTCGGTTCGTCTGCACGGTGAGACGCTCACGGCCGCCTACAAATACAAGACAAATCCTCTTTGTGTACGTCCACATGAAGATCTTGTTTTGCTGCGACTCTGGCCAACATACAGTAACAGCCTCCACGTGCTGCGTCAGCAAAACGTCACTAAAAAGCGCGCAGCATAGAAACACAATGAAAAGATCTGCACCTCCGGATCGGCTCATTTTTACCCATCCCCGATCCAGATTCCTCTCTCTGAGGAATATGAGGCTTTGGATTCCTCCAAATGGGGAGAAGGAAGAAAGAGGAATCTTGTAGCCCAACAATTTATGTAAGAGTTTCCAGACATTGAGACTGTTTAATACAACTGTTCTCCTCGTCATGTTATTCACTCTAGAGGCCAGCAGAAAAAAAGCTCTCTCGTATTTGGTTTCTGCTGCTCTCTGTTCCTTAATCACATAAGCAGCAGTGGAAAAATCTCCCTCAGACGTGGGACGCTGGTGAAGCGCATCACCGAGCTTCACAGGTCACCCCGGTGCCAAATAACCTCAGTAAACACTTCTAATGTCCATAAAAATTAAATAACATTTGCATTCTTACCCGAAACCAGAAAAAAATCTAATCATGGCATTTTTACAGGAAAAACAGAGATTAAACGACCTGCTGCAGGGAGACGACAGCAGCTGCTACCCAGAAGAAAAAACAGCTGTTTCTACTCAATTTCAATGGACTTTCAAAGCTTTCTGACTGTTGAGTGATGTCACAAGCATGCATGAGTGACATATGCATAAATTGTGAAAATCCTCCATTGTGTGTGTGTGTGTGTGTGCATTTAAATTGGTTTCATTTTCTGTGCATGTTTAAAACATCTAAATGTTGAATTTGACTCAGAGGCAGGACGTCGGAGCTGAGAATTACAGCACAAGCTGAGAAAACTGACATGGATGATGCCAGGAAACTTCTCTGTTTACACTAAATTATTTATTTTATATCACCTGAGATATCATTTAATGACAAAGTCAGAGAACAAGCCTCTTCATTTAAATAATCACTCATAAAACGCAGTTTTTAGTGATAGTTGAGGCCAGCCTTCAGGGGAGCAGGTTTGTTCTGGGTCAAGCAGGAACTGGTTTGTCTCAGAGGAGGTGATGTATTTTAGATTAGACTACATCTAAACCTCACTGAAGGAAAAGGGGGAAACTGTATTGTACTTTTGTAGATATAAAGTGAGGGAATTTCAGGCCAGAACAAAGTAAAACTGCGTTTCCCCGTTTTTTCGGAGGAAGGCCGCTGTTACTGAAGCTGATGCTCCTGAGACATATCACGATTAAAAATAAAAATTTAAAAAACTAGCTGTATACAATCATTTCCCGGATAATGCGAGAATTTTGAATTTCTGCTGCGATACTTTAATATTTCCGATCAACACTGATGTTTGATAACGGCGATATAAAAGGAGGTTTAGCCACATAGCATGTTGTTAGCATCTGCTTGGTTATGGAGCCCAGTCTGCAAACCACATCAATATAACATCGGTGACTGCCTCATTTCTGTCTCTGAATGTAACTCCAGTTATGAAGAAACAACTAACATCAGTTAAAAAGTGTTTCATACCTGCTGTGTGGAAGTTCATTCCTGGTTTCCAGCTGATATCCAGCAGTCTGCGCTGACAATCGATCACTTCCTCATACTGGACGATGGTTTTTTCAAACTCTGAGAATATTTCTTCAGCAGCAGCTGTTAGTCGCGCGCTGATAAACTCTCTCAGATGATGAACTGAAGACATTGTTGATGAAACGATTAAATATTCAGATGAAAGATCAGACACAACAACCGTCTTCCTGCTAACAGTGGAGCTCGCGAAGCAGCTAGCTAGCTCTCAAAACGTCTTCTTTATGTACCTGAATGGCGGTTGGAAAACAACGTAACGGCGGCACTACCGCCACCATGTGGTACGAAGTGGACAGTGATCCTCCTAATAAACCCAGTTTCTAACCAAAAAACACCAACAAAAACAAGTACGATAGATAGATAGATAGATAGATAGATAGATAGATAGATAGATAGATAGATAGATAGATAGATAGATAGATAGATAGATAGATAGATAGATAGATAGATAGATAGGAGACAAAAATAAGCAGCAGTAAAAATGTATATATATATATGTATATAAGTGTGTGCATTTATATATATATAAATATAAATACATACACACACACACACACATATATTGACCTGACATGCATATTTTTGTGTCCAAGTGCATCTTTGCTTTTTTTACAATAATCTGATAAATTCACTACAAGCATCATTTTATTGTATAAAAATGTTCTAGTTTCATACATTTTCAGCACATTCAAATAATATATATATTTTTTTATGTTTTGACATCACAAACCCCTAAAATGTCAGGTGGTGCAACCGTCCGAGCAAATAAACATACGAAGAAAACTTTTTAATATGGTGTTTTAATTATAAAAAATTAAAAATAAAACCTTTTGGCAAAATTTTAAGTTTAAAATCTTTCAAATAAACCAACCTTGATAAAGGGTGATAGTTTAAAGCTTTTGAGATCATTTAAAAACTTGTGTCCAACAATTTGTGTGTTCTAACATGTCAGGATGGCGCCACCATAGAAACATGACTTTTATTGTATAATAAAGTAGTAGTAACAAAAAACATGATGCTGCTGCAGCCAGAGAATCCCAAATAGACTTTATTGGTGAGTGAAAAGGTTTATTCTCTTTAAAATATGGATAAATTTAGCTTTTTCAACTCAACTTTAATGTCAAATGTGCTACATGGTAGACATACAACACAGATTCTCCATATCATAGGTAGATTGGTACACTTTCAATGCCAGGTGGTACAACCGATGTAAAACTATGAATATGGTTTTTTTAATTAAAAAAAAACTCTTTAATTTAGTTTAAACAAATATGTATAGGGATGCTAGCGAATACTAAAGCTCATGTAAGAGTCTGAGCCAAAGATTTGACAAATGATAAATCACAAGAAAAAAAAATATATATATATATATATATGTGTATATATATATATATATATATATATATATATATATATATATATATATGTATATATTATAGATTATTGGTTGCTCCACCTGACATTTTTTATGCACAGAAGATTGAAAAACAGTAAAAACGATAGATTTAAACACTTTGAAATGTAATTTAACAAACATGACATGCTTTTAACACATTGTTCCAGACTGAAAAATATGCTTACCATCCATTTTGGGAAAACTTTTTAAAAATGTCTTTTTGGACGCTGTATTTGTCAATGACCCATATACACATGCAGTGGGTACAGAAAGTATTCAGGCCCCTTTAAACTTTTCACTCTTTGTTTCATTGCAGCCATTTGCCAAAATCAAAAAGTTCATGTTATTTCTCATTAATGTCACTCAGCACCATCTGGACAGAAAAAAACCAGAAATGTAGAAATTTTTGCAAATTTATTAAAAAAGAAAAACTGAAATATCTCATGGTCATAAGTATTCAGTACTTTGCTCAGTACTGAGTAGAAGTACTTCTGAGCTGGTACAGCCATGAGTCTTCTTGGGAATGATGCAACAAGTGTTCCACACCTGGATTTGGGATCTTCTGGTTCTTCTTGCAGATCCTCTCCAGTTCTGTCAGGTTGGATGGTGAACGGTGGTGTTCAGCCATTTTCAGGTCTCTCAGAGATGCTCAGTTGGGTTTAAGTCCGGGTTCTGGCTGGGCCGGTCCAGAATGGTCCAGAGTTGTTCTGATCCACTCCTTTGTTATTTCAGCTGTGTGTGAGGGTCATTGTCTTGTTGGAAGGTGAACCTTCGGCCCAGTCTGAGCTCCTGAACTCTGGAAGAGCTTTTCTTCCAGGATCTCTGTACTTGGCCGCATTCATCTTTCCTTCAACTGCAACCAGTCGTCCTGTCCCTGCAGCTGGAAAACACCCCCATACCATGATACTGCCACCACCGTGCTTCACTGTTGGGATGGTATTGGGCAGGTGATGAGCAGTGCCTGGTTTTCTCCGCACATACCGCTTAGAATTAACTCCAAAAGTTCAATCTTGGTCTCATCAGACCAGAGAATCTTATTTCTCTCAGTCTGGGAGTCCTTCATGTGTTTTTGGTAATCTCTATGCGGGCTTTCATATGTCTGCACTGAGGAGAGGCTTCCATCGGGCCACTCTGCCATAAAGCCCCGACTGGTGGAGGCTGCAGTGATACTGACTTTGTGGAACTTTCTCCATCTCCCTACTGCATCTCTGGAGCTCAGCCACAGTGATCTTTGGCTTCTTCTTTACTCTCTCACCAAGGCTCTTCTCCCACCATTGCTCAGTTTGGCTGGACGGCCGGGTCTAGGAAGAGTTCTGGTCGTCCCAAACTTCTTCCATGTAAGGACTATGGAGGCCACCGTGCTCTTAGGAACCTTTAGTGCTGCAGAAATTCTTTTGTAACCTTGTCCAGATCTGTGTCTCGCCACAATTCTGTCTCTGAGCTCCTTGGACAGTTCCTTCCACCTCATGATCCTCATTTGCTCTGACATGCACTGTGAGCTGGAAGCTCTTATATAGACAGGTGTGTGCCTTTCCTAATCAAGTCTAATCAGTTTAATTAAACACAGCTGGACTCCAATGAAGGAGTAGAACCATCTCAAGGAGGATCAGAAGGAATGGACAGAATATGAATTAAATATGAATCACTGCAAAGGCTCTGAATACTGATGACCATGTCATATTTCAGTTTTCCTTTCATAAATTTGCAAAAATTTCTGCATTTCTGTTTTTTTCTGTCAAGACGGGGTCCAGTGTGTACATTAATGAGAAATAATATGAACTTTTTTTTTATTTTAGTAAATGGCTGCAATGAAACAAAGAGTAAAAAGTTTGAAGGGGTCTGAATACTTTCCGTACCAACTGTATATGCAGAACCAGTCAAAAGTTTGAGAACTTTCTCATTGAATCTAATGGAAAAACATGTCCAAACTTTTGACTGGTAGTGCATGTTTATTTATGTCAATATCAGTGTTGTTTTCGTTCACGATGACTATGAAAAAATCATTTTGTTGACGCCCCTTTTTTCATGACGATAATGGGACGATGAAGAGCTAAACGTGTCTCTATGATGACTAAAACATGACAAGATCTGTGTGAATTTTCATTGAGACAAGACTGGAGGAAAATGTCAGTGTCTGGTCTGTCACATGTTCAAAATGGAGGAAATTTCTGCTTATTGTGCATTAATCTGTCTGTCAAAAGCTTAAAAAGTAGCTGTATCCTCTTCCTGCTTAGTCACGTCAACCACCACTTGGCATGCAGCCACTTTCAGCCCACATCAGAGGTCTGCTCAGGTTTTACTGACCCGCATCCGCCCAAACCTGAACCTTGACCCACTAACCGCGGCTCTCCCTGTCAAACCTGACCCGCACATCAACACATTAAGTTCCTAAATTCACTGTCATTTTGCCACTTAGGGGCTTTATTTGTTTGATTCAGAGATTCCTGCATAAAAGATCATCATCCTGGTTTTAACTTTGTTCTCCGTTCCTGCTTCGCATCACCAGCAGTATCACTGCCTGCTGGAAATATTCAATACTCAATATTCAATATTCTTTATTGTCATTGCACACAACAAATAAGAAAGAAAATCGTTTTGCAGTTAATTTTACCGGTTATTGACTATGCCGATATATCAAAATACACATGATATATATCTTAAACCATTAAATGTGGTATTCAATACTCTCTGCAGATTTATCTTAAAATGTCCCTATAGAACTCATCACTGTATATGAGATGAGACTTAACTGGTTACAGCCTGACAGGAGACGACAGTGGCACTGGTTACAATTTATTTTCAAATGTGTTCACTCTGATGTACCACCATATTTAAAATGTTTTTTTGTTCCATTCATACCAACCTACTTCTTGCGACACTCACAAAATTTCACCTTTATTGTCCCTTCAGTTCGCAAAGAGGCAGGTCGGCGGTCTTTCTCATTTAAAGCTCCAAATGATTGGAACCATCTGCCTGCATCTCTAAGGTCAATTACATTTTATCGTCACTTCAGATCTTCACTTTTTACTCACCTTAAAAAAGTCTGCCTTTGTTTGTGATTTTACTTTATAAAGAGGAAGAGAGGGAAGAAGAAAAGGGAAGAAAAGGTTTTTGTTTTGTTTTTTTTTCTCTGCTTCTTCTCTTCTTCTTGCTCCTTATGTTCTATAAAACTGAATGGCATAAATTGTGATGGACCTACATTTCAGTTATTTGAACTGTAATGCAATGTGAATATGAGGGCTGGAGGTAAGGGTTGTGATTGTCTGGTGTTAAACTTTTTTTTTTTTGTTGTTTTGTTAGTTTGTATTTTATTATATTTTGTTTATGTGTGATATATTGTGTCTGGTCTTGTTTTGTCAATGTTTTGTTTTTTGGTCCCCCTTGAAAACGAGATGTTGCATCTCAAGGGGTTTTCCATTAATAAATTGAATTGAATTAAATACAATGAGATTGGTGTGGCACCCGCCACCCACAGTGATCCCAACGACTGATGTTTAAAACACGTCATGTCCACAAATGAAAAAGAAACTTATTCTCACCCCGACCCGCCTGAATTACATAAATATCCACTCACACCTGAACTGTGATATTCATCTTTGTCGTTTCTCTCTGCTATACAGTGTTTTTTGCGGGTTATCCGTGGGGCATCGAACTGTTGCAGGACTCTGGTGCACATATGCGCAAGACAATTAGGTGAAGCTGCAGCATCAACAAAGCTGCTTGGCTGCTTTGGTCAAAAACGATGACCAAAGCCTATAAGCCATCAGAAAAAACTAACTGTAAGCTGTGAAAGCTGTATGGTCAAAGCTGGTGGAGCAGAGAAGGCACTGGGCCAAAGCCAAGTGTCACGTGCATGCTGCTGAGAAAGCGCTTTGGAGAGGACCTGAGAGACTGGCTATGACTATGAGGGAACCTTTAGGAGAGTCCAATGATGACAGGCTGAAAAAGTAATTCAGTCCAAAAACACAGTGTACATATAAAGGCAGAAGAGTCTCAATAAGATGGCCGGAAATCGAAACCGGGTCAACTGCTTGGAAGGCAGCTATGTTTGCCACTATACCAGCCATCGCCACAAAAGCCAGCAAAATGGCCCCTAAGCGTCAAGTTCAATTCCTGTGAAAATGTGTAGGATTGGTGGGGGAAGACAAATAAAGACTACGCATCCAATTAACTGAATTTGAGAACATGACCATGATTTTCCCTCAGGGACAAATGAAAAGGAAACAAAGCTATGTACAATAGTGAAGCAGGCTCCAAAATGTGAGTGGTTATGTGGGATGGACCATCACATCCTCACACAAGGGGCAGCCATTTAGCAAGCCTGACACATTGAGAGGCAAACAGACAGCTGTTGTCGGCAGGATTCGAACCTGCGCGGGGAGACCCCAATGGATTTCTAGTCCATCGCCTTGACCACTCGGCCACGACAACCATGCACCTGGTCCTATTATGCCCTAGCAAAAGCTTCACATCACGATTGTGTCCAGATAAGACGACAAGTCCTGAGAATGGAAAAGGCCTGAGTAATGTTGCTACAGACATGGCTTTAATTCTGTCCCTAAGTGCTTCATTGAAAGTTTGACATGTCGCACAAATGAACACAACAAGATTTTCACTCTACATTTAAGCTCCAACACCAATGGGCTAATGAAACAATAGAATGACAAAAAAATGGATTTGTACACTCTCTAATCCGCCCACCAAGGTGGACATGTTGGGCCTGTGGCGGTCCAGTTCCTGCACATTGTCTCTTGCCAAGGGCAGTGAGCCCTGACAGCCCTAAAAATCTGTCAGATCAACCACCCATATGGCCCTGATCTGGTTTCGCTAGAGGTTTCTCACACCCATCCATCAGGTTTTTGAAGAAACTCCCACCGAAGGAAGGTACAACAGGCCAGGTGGACTTTTGGTTCCCAGAGCAGTCATCGCTTGCAGAAGCACAATAAGTAGCCCCAGCAGGCGATGTTTAACATGACCGAAGCCGAATGCTCCTCTTGACCAGACTAAAATGCTGGCATTGTCAAATGTCACCATAGATGCCTCTTATTAAGGGCTTTTAGAAGGGATACTTGCCCACTACCATAGGTTTTTGATAAATTGTGAAAGATGAACGCATTTGTTGGCTTTAACAAGCTTGCAAAGATGAGCGAGCAGAATCCTTCCAAGAATCTAACTGTGAGCTGTGAAAGCTGTATGGTCAAAGCTGGTGGAGCAGAGGGCACTGGGCCAAAGCTAAGTGTCACGTGCATGCTGCTGAGAAAGCGCTTTTGGAGAGGACTCTGAGAGACTGGCTATGACTATGGGGGAACCTTTAGGAGAGTCCAGTGATGACAGGCTGAAAAAGTAATTCAGTCCAAAAACACAGTGTACATATAAAGGCAGAAGAGTCCCATGCGATGGCCGGGAATCGAACCCGGGTCAACTGCTTGGAAGGCAGCTATGCTTGCCACTATACCACCATCGCCACAAAAGCCAGCAAAATGGCCCCTAACCGTCAAGTTCAATTCCTGTGAAAATGTGTAGGATTGGTGGGGAAGACAAATAAAGACTACGCATCCAATTAACTGAATTTGAGCATGATCATGATTTTCCCTCAGGGACAAATGAAAAGGAAACAAAGCCATGTACAATAGTGAAGCAGGCTCCAAAATGAGTGGTTATGTGGGAAATAAAAAAAGAAAACGCTGACTGCTGTTTGTCAAATGTAGATGATGAATTGATTATCAGCTAATGTCTATAGTAAAGCATCCATTTGTGGAGTGAGCTGGTCTTAAGATTGAGTTGTGTTTTCACACAACACATGAGCAATGGTTTGAGACAAGCAATTGCTGCTGCCCATCAACACTTGTATTGACATTGATGGGGATTCAAGGCTGCTTCCAAACATCAGGTAGGTGTGTGGGAGCATGTGCTGAGAGAGACACCCTGGACCATCACATCCTCACACAAGGGGCAGCCATTTAGCAAGCCTGACACATTGAGAGGCAAACAGACAGCTGTTGTCGGCAGGATTCGAACCTGCGCGGGGAGACCACAATGGATTTCTAGTCCATCGCCTTGACCACTCGGCCAAAAATGGGGCAAAAGGGACTGCTAGGAGGGGGGGAAGAAAAAAAATTGGAAACGGAGAGGGGGAAAGAGGGGGGGAGGAGGAGGAAAAAGGAGGAAGAGGCATATTATATCAATTTTCCCTATACACTATTTACACACCCTTCAGCACATATTGCAAGGTTTATCATCACTTTAATTTTAATGTCCTTTGTGGGATTCGAACCTGTGCTGTGGAAACATCACAATCCACAGTGCTTTGGAAATTCCTTAAGCTGACAGTAGGTGGCAGCATTCAGCAAAACCATGTATTAATGTTGTATAACTGTAAATGTAAATAACTTTACACTCATGTTTCACCTCTTTTTTTTGTGTAAACTCAGTCAATCAAGAGACTAACATCTGTGTAGCACAAGTGAATAAAAATCTTTGATTGAGATAAAGAGTGTTGGGTTTTGTCAATAAATGAAAAATGATTCTGCAAGTAATTCTGGCTTTAATCCATTCAAAGAATGACACTCACCGTCATCCTGATTTTCAAGGGGAAATTAAAAATGTGAAGGCTGTTCTTGGCTCAGATAAAATTACTGAACTTTATTGTTAAACAAGTGTAACATTTTACACACAACAGACAGAAAGCAGAAAACCGACGTCGATGTAAAAATTAAACATTTTCATATTTGAAATAACACCCAAGTCATGTAGAAAACCTACAAAATGCAAACAAAAGCAGGAAGTGTGAGACGTAAAACCAAATATCCATTTAGACCACCATGCAAATCTGAACTATGATTACGTTATTAACAAGTCACCAACCAAAATTTAGTATAATGAACATATTCTTAAACACACCCAGTGCACTGCCCAGCTCTGCAGCAAAAAGCCGAACCTCCTCCTCCGCAAACTGGCCTTTCAGTATCCAGTAAGTGTACAAGTCTCCAGTATTGCAGTAGTCACGCACTGCACAGGATGAAACACACATTTTTAAGATTTCTGGAAAAAGATGAGCAGTTACTGTAACAAAGGTACAGTGAGTTTTTAATTGTTCTTCCACTGATCCAGGGTCAGTCCTGAGGCTGGGCAGTACCAGCGCCCCTTCAGCTGGGTATGTCCAGTACTTTTATTTTTTCCCTGGCCACACACCTTGCAGGTGTAGTGATACTGTTCTTTAACCAGTCTTTTTTTGGCGGTTCACCCCTAGCCACTAGTTCCTCATCTTCCTTGGCAGCTTTATTGTGTCTCCAGGCACGCTGTCTTGGCTGAGGTACAAGGAACGCTTGCTGCAACGGGGGACCTTGCTGGAACTGGGGAGCAGGCTGGAACTGGGATGCAGGCTGGAACTAGGATGCAGGCAGGAAATGGGATGCAGGCTGGAACTGGGATGCAGGCAGGGACTGGGGAGCAGGCTGGGACTGGGGAGCAGGCTGGGACTGGGATGCAGGCTGGAACTGGGATGCAGGCTGGAACTGGGATGCAGGCTGGAACTGGGATGCAGCCTGGAACTGGGATGCAGGCTGGAACTGGGATGCAGGCTGAAACTGGGATGCAGGCTGGAACTGGGATGCAGGCTGAAACTGGGATGCAGGCTGGAACTGGGATGCAGGCTGGAACTGGGGAGCAGGCTGGAACTGGGATGCAGGCTGGAACTGGGGAGCAGGCTGGAACTGGGAGGCAGGCTGAAATGGGATGCAGGCTGGAACTGGGATGCAGGCTGGAACTGGGGAGCAGGCTGGAACTGGGGAGGGAACAGGGAAGGTGGAAATGACGGATATAACACAGGCCTGTTTGCCACCAGAGCACGTTGACGAGGGAAAGCTTCTCCCTCATGATTTTCAGGCTCCTCAAATGTCATCACTTCATGTGCATATTGCACAGGGGCAGCCGGAAGTGTGTTAACCCCGGGGAGCGACTCCTTGGCCAGGTGCAGCTGTTTGGGGAGTACAGTGCCTTGCAGCAGCATGTCCCTGTTCTTCCTCTTATCCCTCCTATGTAGCCTACAAGAAAAACATTCATTATTTCACACATATGACCCCATCCCCCTAAGGCAACAAGCATGCAGGCTTGCATTGATGTTAAAACTTTATACTGTCTTGACTGTATGGGAAAGATAAACAAAATAACACACACCATGAAGAGACAGTAGTGTTGTTTACTGGCACGAAAACCAAGTTGGTCTTGTCCAGGACAACCCTGCTGTCCTCCAGCAGCTGTCTGATGTGGCTGTAGACACTGACAATAGACTGAGGGATGGGCATGGTTTTTCCCTTTGTGTCCTTTGGCCTGTTACGTGCTTGCTCGAACTCTTTGGCCAGTCTGAGGCAAACACACGCACTGACCCTGTGTATTTCAGGGTCCTGGGCTGCTTGGCCATGAGTCATGTATAGTCTGTGGGAGAGAAAGATGATATGGTCTGGACTGTGAACAAGGATGTAAAGTCATGAAGAACCAGGTAACAGTGTGCAACAGGGATTGCTATAAAATGTGCTGTTCTTATTCAGTGATTTTATATTGACAGAAAATGTTGGTCAAGTACCTCTCTGCCGCCTGCTGTCCAGGAGCAGAGCCACTTGGCTTCCTGGATGCTCTCCACGGTCCCCCTGACGCATGGCCTTTCTTAGACTTCTGGGCATACCTAAATGCAGAAAGAGACATCTATGTGCCTCATTCAATCCATGGAATTTTTGTTTGATTACAAAACATACTTTGTACAAAACATATTTTGTACCTTGAAGGTGCCTTGTCCATGGCAGGGAGCGCTGTGTAAAGCTGGACTATGGTCAGTTCCTCCTTGGCTGACAAGGCTGTGGTGGATCTATTCAGGCCAACTAGGTAGGATGCTAGGGCATCAACTGCCTCCCATCCCCCAACGCCTCTTGAGTCACATTGGCTGGTCTGAAAAGTGATAAGGGAGAACAAGGCAGAAAATGTTATGTGAGCAATGCTGATGTTTACATTTATGTATCTTATTAAAATGTAATCAGATTTAGTAAATCTGATTACAGTAGTAATGTAATCAGATTACTACTGATTAATCAGTAGTAACTGACTGACCTCTGCAATGAGCGGTCTGGATTCAGGGTCATCCTCCAACACCTGGTCTTCCACAGTACTTGGAGAATCGGGATCACCAGCCCCAAGCTCAGCTGACTGGCAGAGAGTGATGGTCAAGTCAGCCTGATCCCAGGGATCACCAGCCCCAAGATCACCTGGCATGCACACAATGGCATCTGGCTCATCCTCATCCTCCTCAAACACCTGTAAGGGGATTTCAGGCATTTGGTTTGGAGCAAGCAGGTCACCTTTGTTGGTCTGGGCTAACAGATAGTCCACAGCGATGCGCTCCCCTGCAACCAGTACAAACACAAAGGAAATGCTTACACACATCCATCTCCTTCATTTATAGCACAATCTTCATACTCGAGAAATGCTTATCCTGTGAGTAGGGGGTACCTAAAAAAAGAGGAGGGAATTTAAT
>JALJCO010002974.1:0-22744 GCA_023101725.1 Atherinomorus stipes | reverse complement strand
TCATCCTCATAGCACTGCAAGATACAATCATTCAATACAACTAGATTAGTCCTATCCAGATCATCTACTGATCCTCATATTAAATTTCCTGATTTGTAGAATGAAATATTTGCAGGCACCCTGATTTACCAGATTACCAGATTTTAACTGTGAAATTGTGGGGAATGGTTCCTTTGTCCCCTTTAACACTATGCTTTTAGAGTAAACTCTGCTGGATGATGGTAGGTAGGGACACATTAAAATGGACCACATGTCCAATCACTAAAAACAAGAGATGATGAAAATGGTAAAACAATAACTTAAATAGAAGTGCTTAAAATAGTTCTTAGAGCCTCTTTCAAAAACAGCAAGAAAAAAAAAAAAGCAGAAACCCAATCCCAACTCAAAGGAGAGCTAAATAAACAGCTGAAATGGTAATACTAATCTTCATCCAATTTTTTACAGATGTACAATTCACTTATAGGTATCATCTTTACCTCCCTTTCAAATATTTAATGTTTTCTGGTCAGTGGCCTCCGCATCTGTGAGCCTCAGCTTCCCTCTGTTTCAAGTCTATCTGTCGTAGGGAGAACACTCTGTTTCAGTACACCTCCCTTCGTCCTCTGTTGCCATCAGTGCCTGTTCTTCCTCTCTTTTCTGCGTTCCAACTCCCACTCTACAAAGGTGTCAAAAAGGCTGGGCCAGGCCTCATCCTCACTGTAGTTGCTGAGGTCAGGCCCAATAGTCTGGGTGAAATTGAGGAACATGTTCCACGTGTCCCTTGAGATCCCCCGAATGCTTGAGGGGTTCTCAGCTAGGAAGTCCAGCCAACGATCTAGGATCTCAGGCATGTCTTGTGTGAAAACCAACCGCCAAAGAGCAATGGCAATCTCTCGTTGCAGCGAGCGCTGGCCCTCCTCAGCGTCCAGGCCAAACTGAAAGGTGAAGCGGTAAAGGTCCTTGAAGTTCTCTTCACCCTGGGCCTCCAACAGCATGCAGGGGAAACGTGAACAGATACCCTCTAAACTGTCTGCCTGTATTGCCTTGCAGCCCTCAACAAACTCCCTCCTGGTGACAAAGGAAACAAGGCCAGATGTTAGAGAGGTAATAAAAAATTTCTTGCAACAAGTTATTAAGCATAATCAATTGTCAGTTATATTTGTAAAGCCACACCAAATAGATGCATTTGCAGTTGGAGCATCAGAACACTGTAGAGAAGAACAATTAATCACATTTGCAATTAAATTGCAATTTAAATATACACAATTTTGTAATGGTGCTGTCATGCAATTTTCCCACATCATCTGATCATGTGAAGTAAGCAGTGCAAGTGGCCCTGCTGAGGAACATGTGTATTTAGAATCAGCTCTCTGAAATTACAAAGGCAATGGTGTCAGGCTCCTCAGAACCAGTTACTGAAAGTGACAGTTCCAAAGAAAAACAGTACATCAGCTGTGTGGGACTATTTTGGTTTCTAGGAAAATGACAAAAAACAGCATCAGGTTTGGTGCCAAACTTGCCTAGCAAAAAATGCTACTTCAAGTGGCAACACAAAAAAAACTTGTTTCAACATTTAAATCATCATCACAGAGTGATCACCAGTACTTTAAAGTAGAATGAAGAAACGAACAAACACTATTGTCCTGCGAGTTCAGAATTAACTCTCCGTTAGTTACTGGGGGGTTCTCTGCACTCTAAAGCCTGCACGCTTGACACAGCTCTCTACCCAGACACCAACAAACTGCAAAGGAAGCGCGACTCAACTAAATATCTTTCAGAAGAGAAAGTGATAAAGAAATTTTAACGGTGAGTAAATGCACGTCTAAACTCCTAGAAATAAGGTCAAGGTTGAAAAAAAAGAAAGTTATCCTGTAAGTTCTTGCCTTCTGGAAGGAATCATTGGTTTAATCGCGTTTTTGTTACACTGAACTGATTGCTTCCCTGTATTTAATGGGAAAACACATGGGAAAAAAAAATTTTTAAATCCCATTTTAAATCGCAATTGCAATATTGGTGAAAAAAAAAAAAAAAATCACAATTAGTTTTTTTTTTTTTTCAAAAAATTGTTCAGCCCTACTGTAAAGGCATGCAATGTACTTGATAAGGGGTGTGTATCTTGTTCAGAAGATTATCTTATACTTTTCTTAACTCATGACATCCTATGGTGTACTACAAAGTGACATTAATGATTTTATGGGGTATATTGTTGTATGTGTTCAGCACTGCAAGCATTATCTGCAAAGTAGGTCCAGTCCCTTGCAGTTTAAAGAACTGCTGCGGGCTGGGACTGAGGCAGATATACAGCGCAACTCAACCCCAACAAACACTGTAGGCCCTACAGTGTTTGTCTTACTAGCCATCTAACCACCCTGAACAAGAGCCTGCAAGGGAAAGATCAGCTTGCACCACAAATGTATGCGCACATGAAAGCATTTTGTGTGAAGCTCCGTCTTTTGAGACGCAGCTACGTAACTTCAATGCTGCGCACTTCCCCACGCTGTCTGAGATAAAAGCTGCCTTTCCACAGGTTGACCTTAATGCTAAAAAGGGGAAATCTGTATCTGTGATCACGTCTGGAAAAAGAATTCAGACAACGCTTCCACGATTTTTTCTGCCATTGAGAACGAAATAGTTATTCTGGACTCCTTTCTTGGTGGATCCCGAAGAAGTAGAAGAGAATATGCAATTAGAACTAATCGAAATGCAATGTGACCATTCTCTGAAGAATCAGCATCAGCATCTTTCCCTCCCCGAGTTCTACCAGAGCTTGGAAAAGGAAAAGTTTCCTCTGATGAGACGCCATGCAAAAAAGAATGGTCTGTCTGTTTGGCTCAACATACATATGTTAGCAATCATTTTCTCTGTCAACACTAAACAAAAGCAGACTGAGCACCAAAATAACCGACGGCCATCTCCGTGATATTCTTTGCATCTCAACCACCAAGTTTACCCCCGACCTGCCCGCGATCCTTCAGTCCAAGCGCAGCATCACTGCTCCCACTGAGTCCAATGCCGTTTTCATTTTAGGTGAGTTAATTTAGATTGAGCAGTAGCCTATTCGTTAAGAAACAGTGGTGCATATAACCTTAATTAATATACTGGATTAATGTAATTAATGCACATCAGTTGTGCTTTTGCACATCTTAGCAATGGCAGCGACTTTCTTGTTAATCTGTGTTTCTTAACGTAGAGTAAACATCGCTGTGCACAGGGCACACACTGCAAAATCATCTGATCTAGTCTTTATTTAGTGTGAGGCAGATTGGATTGCTCCGTGACCAAGCGACATTGTCTGAATTTTCTCTTCTCTTTTCTCCTTTTTCTTTCTTTTTCTTTTTTTGTGCAAGAGTGGCATCAGATCAGCCACCGAAAATGAACGGTCACAGTGCAGAGACTATAGATACCAGCGAACCGATACTCGCTAGAATAACACATCAATGTTCATCGATTATTAAGTTTAATTCAGTCAATTAAATGTGACCACAGTTTCTTCCAAATGTTAATTATTGTCATTTGAGTTATTGGGCTTATGAGAACATGTATTAATAGTAAATACATGTTCTCTGGAGCCCAATAACTCAAACAACAATATTGTTATCCTATTTTCTTTTTTATTGTTCCTTTTCTGTAGGACTGAAAACGATCACTGTCCCAATTAAGTAAAAAAAATGAGGCTGTCAACTCTTTTCTGAGTAAATTAATAAAACTACATTTATGGAAAGCTGTGATGAGGCTGCTTTTTTCTGTAAAAATGTAATACAATTTTGTATATTTAAACAACTGTTGTTGATTTTCAAATAATTATGATACACTACATTAGGTTGTAGTAGCCTACTGTAGATGGCCCAGTCCCTTGTATATTTTTCTAAATGTGGCCCTCACTGAAAAAAGTTTGGACACCCCTGCTGTAGGCTTTTCAAAGTCAAATGTCATAAAGAGCTTCAGTAAGCATCGCTTGACAATGAAGCATGTTAGTTACCAGAGTGTAGTATTGTCCAAAGCCTCTGGACAGAAAAGTGCTGAGTTAAAAATCAGAGCGGGAGAGCAGGGACAAGTGACCCAGCCATAGTAGGCAGCCCTATTCATCTCGGACACCAACTACAGGGGAGGGGGGTCCACTTCCTGTGTGCCCCCTACCTGACAAGAGGTCACTGAGGGCTCATGTGTTTATGGCTATCTTATATGGCCCAGTCTGCATTATATGTCGGGGGTGGGGATCTTTTGGTTTGAACGACTGGCACTACTAGGCTGGCATAATTTGAAAGAGCCGTTTGTGGGAAAGAACTTGGTTTTACTGTCCGCTACAGCACCGAGATGAAAGAGTGGAACGTCTGTCTGAATGCAAACGGTATGAAAGACAAAGTCTGCACTATTAACGCTTTCAGAGCAAGTCTGAAAGGAGCTAAAAAGTTACAATTTCCAAGCATTTCAAAACTCGGTGAAACTCACATACAGGTTTCTGAAAGCAAAATAAATCTGTTCATAACCAGGATACTTGAGTACAGGTTAACATGATTAAATGCCTCTATGATACATCAGCTCTTCAAGGCAAATATTTCAATAAATTTCTGTTATTTATCCAAATCTTCATAATCCTCTACTGGGGAAAAAAAAAAAAAAAAAAAAAAAAAGAGTTAAATTTAGACAGGAGCCTAATTAGAAATAGAAAAAAACTGCTATTCTTAAATGACATCCAGCTGAGCAGGAGTCTTTGTACAGATTTCAAGTCATGAGGAGATTCATCAACAGTCTGGAGGAACACACAGTGGGTGGGGTGGGGTAAGAGGGGGTAGACTTGTGAGTCACAGTAGATGAAGCAAAAACTCTTTCGAAAAGATGAGTTTGTCAACTGATTAATTTGTTACTGGAAAAATTGGACCGCCTCTGCTATTACTAATGCACTGTATTGGAAAATCTCCTGGTTTTTAAATCTCCTTATTCAAGGATTCAACAAAGATGAAAAGAGATCAATTTTATGTTTATCACACATTTTGAAAATGGACAAATCAAGAAAAAAATGTCCTCTGCATCTTGAAATGTAATCTAGCCTAAACAACCACAGCCAAGCTAAAACCAGGGTGATTTTTTATGCAGTACTTATTAAAAACCTATTAGTTGTATTAGTGTTTGCCAACCACTTCTCATCTGACCCTTTACCCACCTGAGCCAGTTCCACATATGATTTACAAGACTGAGGGAAGTACTTGAAAATAATTTTGGTATGAGTTATCTCTGTTTGCATAGTTATGTTAACACACTTGGTGAAAATGTACACTGTGATTCTGTCAAGCCCACAAACCCAGACAGTTAATCTGATCTCCAATTAAGACAAGCCGACTCAGCATTTCGTCTCATAAATAATTGGAAGATGTGGTGAAGCTGCAAAATGTAGCTGACAAAAGTTTGCAACTTCAAGTTGATGCAAAAAAAGGAGAAAATTGCAAATAACTACAAAATTGGCATAATATTTATTTAGGCAGTACCAGAAACATTTGGATACCGAACATTGATTTTGAATGAATGGGTGTTTCCAAATGTTTGACTGGTCATTGATCCTGAATCTGAACTTGTATTCACATACATCTACAGATGCTATATATCATTTATGTTGAGAAACAACACACTCCATGATGTTAAACTTCACCTTACCTTGTAAACTTGCACATTGTGGCGGCTTGAAACTTCCAGGCAAGAACAAGCACACGAAACTCTGCTGGATCCACACACAGATCATTACAGAACCTCTCCATGCCTTCCTCCAAAATAGCATCCTCCTGTTCATCCTTGTAGCAGCAGAACAGCTCCTCAATCCGCAGCATTGACAGCCCATCTCCATCCAGACAGTCCTTGTTAGGCTCCCCCATCACTGTTGGGATGATGGGAGTCTCCACGGTGACCTCTGAGGGCTTGGTGCCATTCGACAGCTCACTATTGGCTTTGCTACATGGGACACTGGGCTCTTCTTTGTGACCCCCTCCACCAGCACTGCCACTTTTCTTGTGGGACTTAGAACTGCTCTCCTTGTCTCCACTCTTACTGCCGAGTGAGGACGACGGATTCTTACACTTTGTGACACACTGGCCCATGTCTTCCTCCCTGGTCCCTCGTCTGTCTTTCCTCCTCACCTTCAGTCCCCGTCCAAACCACCTGAGACACCTCTGCTCTGCCCTGGCAAGACGTCTCAACATACCCTCAGGCCTAAAGAGTAGAATAAATAAATGATGACTGTTACAGAGCGCAGCTTTCAAGTAAATCAGAAAAAAGGTCAAAATGTAAATATTTGTCAAATAACTTAGAACACAAGGATTTGTTAACTTTTAAGGACAGATAATGACAATACCTGTGCCAGATCTGTCAGTCTTCAATCGGCAAATTTAGAAACCCTACAAAAGTGAAGATGCACAATCAATACCATGCAAATTATTACAGAAAAAAGATGAGATCACTGGTAACTACAGAAACCTAAGAAGATGATGTTGGTTTTGTGATCAGACAAGAAAACGTAAAATTCCATCAATGTGGGCTGGATTGGGGGAGCATTTCATCCCAAGTGTTAATTTGGGTTGGCAAAAACAGCTTAAGTAAACATCTTTAAAAAAAAAAGAAGAAAAAAAATACAGGGAACACTTAAACAAAACACAATATAACTGCAAGTGTTCCCTTTATATATATTCTTAGCAGTACATAAAGTGGTTATTTAAACCAAAAGTTATTTCAGAATAGCAGTTTCATGAGGAAGTGTCTGCTGACCGATGTATTTGTAGTTCTCTACAGTGTCATTTGGATAACAACCTGATCTTGTTGATGCAAAATAACGACCCAGAGGCATTTCCAAAATGGCTGCAAAAGTGCCAAGACTAGCTTAGAGAGGCAATTCTAAGCTTGAATGCCCACTTCTTCACTCTCAATCACAATATACCGTTCACCACTGGACTCAGTAGTGAGGAGCACTAGAGAGATGATGATGCATTTTTGGAGAATACTTGAATGTAGCTGTACTTTATGAATTCACAACACGTCTTATAAACCAATGCTGGCTGGATACTTCCATACTAAATGTTGAGTAATAAGCAGAACAATGTCTTCTTGTTCCTCAAGAACATGAAGCAAGTTACATCTCTGACGTCAAACTGTATGATATCAATAGGCTGTGCACTTGAAATCTTTGTTATTTGCACAGTAACAACCTACACCAGCACTGATAACGGAGCTCAAATTATTATCATTATTTAATCAGGAATAAGTCTTGAGATCAAAGATTTCATTTGCAAGAAAATCCTGGCTAAACATTTACAAAACAAAACATATACAGATATTTGGTAAATGCATAATAATATCCTAAGTTTGCAATTAAAAGTTAAAAGCATGCACCCTAATGAATGTTTATTTTTATTTTTGTGTGTATACACAATTAAATATAAATATCTCTTAAACGATATGTCCACAGTCTTGTAGCTAACTTGCAAATAACATCACAGCTTGGCAGATTAGCAGGAAGGAGCTGGCATCATCCTGAAAGGAGCTGTGAATTGGATACACTGTGTAGACGATGAATGCAGATAGTTACTGTGTATGCACGTTGCGCAAATTATGTGTGTCATGTTTCTGGTGCGGGGAAGACATTTTGTTTAACCCCTCAACTGATATGATGAGGTAAGATCTCTCCTGTGTTTGAGTCATTTTTCTGGTCAAAAGAAAAAGTTTACAATTAGTGTTGTAATAAATTTGAAACGTTAGCTTTTAACTTATGCTGGTCTGCAAATGTTGCGACTTGAGTGAAAGCAGTTCTCATGACATATTTGAGTGTTTTAATAAGTTAGGCCATGAGCTGAGGTGATAAGCTCTGTATCCACTCTCCACCAATTAAAGTTTGTGGGAAAAATTGTGATATGGACAGCAAATTGATCCAAAAAGATACTACTAGGATTTTTTTCAGACTGGTTTTCTTCTCGTTTTCTCATTATGAATGTGGTTTTAACTGGCATGCAATAAAATAAATAAATGTATATGGCGCAACAACAACATATATGGGAGGATGACATGCATCAAAAACAACAACTGATAAAGATGCTACTTACAGACACTCCTTCAGATGGCATTGTCTTTCACTTCTGTTCCATCATTGTGACCTTGACATCAGCAATGCTGAAAAGACACATTATCTTGTCATCATAAGCAGAAAGCGATAGCTCATCATTCTCAAACCTACAGGGACTGTTTTCGTCAAATTGCTTCGAGTATGTAATTTGAGCATAACTTAACTGTTTACCTTATTGCTGGTTCATTCAAGTACTGCTTTAAATATGCTCAGTGAGACAATGTTTGTTTTTTTCCTTGGTTTTAACTTGATAGGCATCATGCACCAGGGCTGTACGTTTAGCTTTTTCACCAGGAGCACTAGTGCTCCCAAATGAAAAAATTTCGGAGCACAGAAAGAAATTTAGGAGCACTATGAATTTTCTTAAAAAGCACATTTAAATATTAATAATAATAACCTTCGCCCAGGCAATAGGCCAAATGATGCATTACACCGAGAAACAAACAGTTTAAAATACAGAGAACTTCTCTGTCCTACAGTTTTTTGTTGTCCAGTCGCCTGCCACACTTGGCTGTGTCCATCCAGCGGTCCACAGCAGGATTTGGTCTGGGTGGGGTTGGTCTGGGTCAGGTGGGCTTTAGTATGGATGTTGATTTTGCATTATGCATTGTTGTTAAAAATGCACCAAAGCAGTGTTACAGCAAAACCTGTGACCCATGAAAACTTATGACTGTAGGGGGCGATAACACCTGCTCCCTGATTATTCTTCTGCAGATACTTAACTGTCAGCAGCAGGTAACCTCTTCATTTAATCTTTGTTTAACAGCAATATGGAGAGAAGTTGCCGTGTTGTGACCCCCCATATCTGTTCTCATGACTGCAAAGGTTCTCATAAAAACCCAGAGACTCATTAATGGTTTCACTACATAGAAGAAAAGCTGGACGAGCCATGCTAACGATGTAAAAGAGAGCGTCTAATGGTTTAGATTACAGCTGTAACCAAACATCACCTTCAATCAGAAAATCTCCCAGATGTATTATTATTAATATGATGATGATGGTGATGATAATAATAATCATGATTATTTATTATCATTATTATTTAAAGCCCACAAAGACGCTTGCAAAGCTAAGCTTTCACGTCACCAGTTTTGTTGGTTTGGCTCTGAAGAGGAAACCTCTGACTCCTGATCATGTGTGAACATTTTATAGAGAAAATGAGGGAAATGATCTGAAGACTTTTAGTCTGGTAAACTAGAGGCCCGCAGAGGAAAGCCTGAAGCTGCTCTGAGTGTTTTTAATATCACCAGCGGAGCTCCGTTTACCGGTATCGGTATCTGCGGTATCGGTCCTTACAAACATCGCTGCGTAATTCACCAATTCCGTTCCTCCTTAAGCCTCTAACCGGCTTCACACCTGGTCCGTGACGTGAACGCAGCGCAGCGGCGTGCCATGCGCACCGGATTGCACCCATTTAATCAATGGTTTGAAACATATTGATCACGCCGCGGCGCGTGAGCGGTCAGTCGTCGCTCCGGCGTGCCGCGCCGCTGCGCTACAGATACGCGCCAGCTCTATTTTTGACGCTCCACGTACCGACACCGCGTTAATATCAGTAGTTCAGATCGAACCAGACAGGAAGTCAGACACAGGTTCAGCGTAAAATATCCGGTAACTTACTAAACAAAAGCCACCGTGCAGCTTTTAAACTGCTGAACTATCTGAACATGACAGCATCTCCGTGTGCACGAGGTTACAGTGAAATAAAAAACCATGACGCATGAACATGTGGACAAAATTAACCATTTGGATGAGAATCACAGGCGATCTAGCAGCCCTCTCGTGATTCCGTGATGTCACGAATCTAACAACAGCTGGTGCGCTCGCGGGTGCGCTGCACGACCGCACAGTAAACGGTGTAAATGCTCAGCAAAGCCGCTGCGCTCACGTCACGGGCCAGGTGTAAAGCCGGGGTTATTAGAAACACCTCAATCGGCAACACTCATAAATCCCTTCGCTACAGTCCGATGATCGGAACAGCTCTGCAGCAGGTTTCTCTGACATGACCGTCAGCTGTTTCTATCCGGGACTCCCCGTAATCAGCGGCAGGTCCCGTTATACCAAACGTGGCACTCTCCCTCACCATCCTGCAGCCTGGATGCGCTGAAGCCGCTCCCACAGGTGCAGCCCCCCCTCCTACATATCAGCCCGGCTTCCTCTCTAGTCACGCGGCCTACGGACTGGAAAGCATCTGCACCAGGATCTGGATGCTGGACTGGCCTTTCAGCTTCACCTTTCATTATGTCCATCTTCTAAATTGTGTTACGGTTGTTAGTTGTTGTGTAGCTGGTGATACCGATGGTTCAATGTGGAGCTGGAGCGCAACGCGGTGACTTCAAAGCGTCCTGACCATAAAAACGTCATTTTCGCTTATTTGCTCATATTTTTTATGTATTTTTCTACTGGCAAATTAACAAATTTAGTTTGGTTGGCAGTTTCATTTCCACTTTAAATCAATCATGACTTATTTAGGAGCAAAGTGTGAATTAGAGGGATGAAATCTGTACTCGCACGCGTGCTCCCATTTTTTTTCCGGTACTCGCGCCAATATATTTTTAGGCGCATATGCGAGTAAAACGCTCGCACTGTACAGCCCTGTGCACTGTGGATTTTAGCAGGCCTTTTACATCTTTGGCTCTGAACTTTCCTGTTCAACCTGAGGCTTCCAGTAAAGGATATCTAACTGTGCTCAGATGCCCTGTATTCTGCCGCAAAATGTCAGGAAGTTCTGAAATCAACTATCACTGTCTAGTGATCACTGATGAGTGATGTTGAGCTACAAGTCTGGCTCTTAACTGTAATAGAGATATTTTGATCAGGGCAAATAAACAGTACTGATCAATGCTCTGGGCATGTAGAGGCAAGTTTCTCATAGGCAGTTTGGCTAAGTTTGCCTTACTGTCCTCAAATGGACCTATAAAGGCCTACTTATCCACAATAAACTAATAAAGAGTTTAGCAAGCACTAAATAACAAATCCAGTCATTACTTTACAGATGAGCCAATCTTCAAACCACTCCATGTTAAGTACAGTAAGATAAAAAATTATTAACATCTGTAACACTGTTGCCAACTAGCATTCTCAATTTAATTTCAAACATCTATATCAAATGTCAGGTTTGGATCATCTAAACAAGTTATGTTTGGTGAAAAGAGGCGAACATTTAACAGGATCAAGTGAGCTTAACAGCACATGCACAACACATAAATTAGATGTAAATAATAATAATAATGATAATGATAAAGTGCTCCAATATTCATTTGAAACCGACAGTTTGAACATTACACATTAACTCAAACAGTACTAGCTGGGCAGTTATTGATCATCAATACATCTCCGTCAACGGGCCATTTAACAGCTACATCTGAACTGCCTGGCCCTGACGACGTCGCCATAGCTAGCTAGCATCAGTTCGGTTCACTAAAAGTTAGCTATAGGCTATGCTAGGTCTTTTTTCGATTGATACGAGAAGTACAACAAACATCCACTAAAAGAAACTTACGTTTTTGGGAAGACATATTGTGTTGAATCTGGATGGACATCGTTCCAGGAATGCCAGTATAGTGAAGTAGTTAAATAAGTTAGCTAAAACACGTCTAAAAACGAACTGAAGCAAACTCGTCGCGTTAACTCAGATTGCTAGCTTACTAGCGGGCTGCTCACAAAAAAACTTCCACATCAATGTCGAATTCTATTCCGCCTTTACGAAATAAATGTGTTAAAAGCTAGCAGCCAGAGTTTGCTTTGGGGTCCATTTTCAGTTGTCTTTGCTCCTTGAAATTATTGGAAAGACCGTCTCGGACTATAGCACCCTATTTCTTTGTGCTTCCCCCTTTTAGTCATTGAGTGTAGCTACATTATGGGCATTTTCCTGCATCACTTGCTCCCTCCCTATAAGCAGCCAACAGCTGATCTTCATCTGAGCGACG
The DNA here is from genome assembly GCA_023101725.1 of Atherinomorus stipes. Classification (NCBI taxonomy): domain Eukaryota; kingdom Metazoa; phylum Chordata; class Actinopteri; order Atheriniformes; family Atherinidae; genus Atherinomorus; species Atherinomorus stipes. The sequence goes on along the minus strand of JALJCO010002974.1, from coordinate 10,738 downwards.
GTGTATCATCAAATTCTGTGACCCATCAGACTTGGTGACCTGATAAAGAATCGCTGCAAAGTCCCAGCAAGTGGTTTTATTTTCATACTTTGAGGCATTATTATGTTGTCAGGAGTTGAAAATACGATAGTAACATTACTTCTTTTTTCTTTTCTTTTTCTTTTTTTTTAAAATTTATTGCCCAATCACAAATTGTGACACGAAACAAAATATGAAAAACTGGTGACCAAGAGCTAGTTTAGTTGTCACTGATATACAGTTTGTTTACCCAAACATAAAAATTTCTGAAAATGTACAGCAACGTGAAGTATAAAAGTAAATATGACGCAAGTGTGGCAGATTATTTCTCAATGATAATAGAAGAAAATGTCTAAAATGCCCCCCCCCCCCCCCCCCCCCTTTTTTTTTTTTTTTTTTTTTTTTTTTTTTTTTTACATTTGTTAAAAGCAAACAAACAAACAATACTTGTGGTGTCACTGTGTGTGCCATGGTTACATACTGAAAAACTTGATTTAAAAAACTGAAATAATGATTCTTACCGCAAAGTTTACAGCTCCCTTAAAACTTGGAATGAAATCTGTCTTTCAAGTGAATTTTTTAAAGCAATATTTAAAGTTAATGTAGTCAGTTTTTACCTGTGAAACATATACAGTATGTAATCAACAGAGCCCCTGTGCGATACTTCTGATGGAATCTGAAGTTTATAGAAATCCTTTCATGAGTGGCTGTTGTCTGAATTCACAAATATATCAATTAATGGTAGTGTAATAAACAAGACTTGTCTCAAAATCTATTTGAAAACTTATTTAAAACAGAAAATTATTACAACTTTATACAAATTAAAAACAACAAAAAGCTGAATTGGTGTTTGAGTTGAGGAGGAGATAAAATAAGAAGTAAAGAAAAAATTTAAAAGTTGTGAATGGTATTAAGATATTGAAGACGAAATAAAAGAGATAGAAAAGACAAGTTGCAATTTCTCTTCGGTTTGCACTACCAGAGATAGTGGTAATGTAATATACTGTACTGTTCAAATGTCTTGAGAATCTTGTTTTTCTATATATTTCTAGGAAAAAGAGGAATAAGTTCAGCAATCCATTAAAACCTTTCTGGATTTTTCTTATTTCTTAAGGAAATCACTTTCAGATACCTTTTATATGTGGTAGATCGTTTCCAACCATGCTACTAATTTAGTATTTTTGCCTTTTTGTTTCATAACACACAGTGCACAATCCTGAGACATGCCAAGTTTGTGGCCAATGCATCTTTGAGAGCCACCATGTCAGTGCAGATATACTATTCTATGTCTGTGGTGGTGTGACAACTTCAACATTTTATAGATACATCTAAAGAACATTGATAGTAACATCCTACTAATTTCAAAGTGCCTCCAGATATAATTTCTTTGACTAGAACCAGAAAGAGTGGCTTAACTTGTGAAAACATAAACTTGTGGATGTATTATTTTGAAACTAAAAAGAAAACAAACAACAAAAAAATACAACAATAAATTTGAAAAAAAGGTATCAAATTTTTGCCACTCTTGTAATTGAAAACTGAATAATACCATCTCATAATGAAGGAGAAATAATTAGATATAAAATAGTACAATTTATACTATGACGCCTGTAAAGAGCGTCATGTCTCCAGCTGAATATTTCATCATGTGAAACTGGATTTGTCCATTCTCGATTTGTCTGATACAAATCGCATTATTATGTACTGTTTCTTTAAGATTTTGTGTATTGGTTCTCAGAAGTGATGTCATCAACAGGCGACAACCGTGCGGCAAACCTCCAAGCTTCTGCCACTTCTTCAGATACAACCGGTAGGTCACGTTTCAAGGCGTATTTTAAACAAGTTGCAACATCGATTTTAGATCATGGATGTGAATATGGATCATACAGCTTTGCTGTTATTAATTTATTTTCATCTCAGTGTCTTACAGACACTCAGGCTTTCAAAGAGACCTCACTTTGTGTCCACATGACCCAATTGAGGAAACAAAGAGTCCAAAAAACACAAGTGGAATAATGTCTAGAGTTTCTTTGAACTTATTTAGGAAAATATACTCAAGATATCCCAATCAGTCATGTAACAGTTCAGTGATCAAACTAGTGGTGGTTTTAGTGGCATCTAGCGGTGAATGATGGGAACACTTGAAGTTGGACAGAAAGTAGCTGATTTATTTGAAAGCATAAAAGACCTCCCCAGAGTTGTGGCGTGGTGGATAAATAGATAGTCAGTTTAAGGACTTTGCTTCTCAGAATATTACTTAAAAAAAAAAATAAATCACACTTCACCATCAAATAAACATACTATCCTTTAGTTTCAAATAATCTGGAGAAACATTATTCCAAAAAGTGAATCGTAACAAACTGACAGTGGGTTTTTCCTTCACATTTCCACGCCAATACTGTAGAGCGGACAGGCACGATCTTGTCATTTTCCAAGGACATTTCACGCGAAGGGGTCAGAGATCAAACTGCCTGTTGTGCAATTAGTGGCCCACCTGCCAATCAAGTCACAGCCACTTGGTACAGGATGAAAACCAAAACCTAATGGCCACGATCTCTGGACTCTTACGTCTAGGTGGCAGTACACTTAAAACAGGCATGGCCTTGTAGTGGAAATTAGTGCATCTACACATTCTGGAAACGGCACCCAATTACATCAGTTATTACTACCAAGCATCACGATTTAAAAACAACTAAATGTAGAAAAGGGGCCAGACAAAATCCAGACTCAACTGCCTCAGCTGAGCCAGAGTCTGACAAACCACCATGTTAAATTCTCATAGAAAATCACAGGCACTGCTCAGCTGGGCTGGTTTTTATCAGCACCCAGTTTAGAAGCTGTATTATGAAATGAAATGAAATGAAAAATACTTTATTCATCCCCGAAGGGAAATTCAGTATTGTAAAATGTTATGTTACCTTAATATTATATGGGTCCATTACATGTTATTTGAGAGGGACCCAACTGCAGTCACAATACGTCGCCATATATCCAATCCCAATTGGAAGTTTGTTCTTCATCTAACGTATTAAAATCTAACCCTAACCCTTACTCTTCTCCTAACCCAAACCACCCGACTACACCACACGCATCTGTTTGCAAGCCGCAGATAGATACTCTTAGCTGTGTTTAACTAACTTCCGCTTGAGACTTCCTGTATGGATTGGATATATGGGGGTGCTCTGGTCGGTCATTGTAACTGCAGTCAGGTACTCTTGTGTTACTTAGGCAAGATAAGTTTGTTTCATCTACAAGACCACAAAGTGCTCTACATAAACAATTAAAAGCATTACAATGTCAGTACTTTACCATCAAGTAGTGATGTTGGTTTGGATGTAGCAACATACTGTATCTCCACCCACATCTTTTTCAAGAAGGTTTTATTTGTTTCAGAAAGATGTCAAAACAAATCCTTCTCTGTTTTCTTCTCTCATATCTTCTTTCGTCTATCTTGGTGTGGCAGTAGAGACGAAAAAAACCAAACAACTTAATTAGCAACATGTATGCTTTTGCATGCATCACAATAAAACTCAATAAATACATGAATGTCACAGTTAACTCTTCCAAAATACTACACTGACATAAGTGATTAGGAGCTCTTGTAAAACTTCTCTTTAAATATTGGACACATTGTCTTTGTACCATTTCAAGTAAATATTCAAGTAGAAAAAGAAAATGAAAAAAATTGTAGTATACCGCTCCTTCCTCAATAAGAATATTAGTACCAACTGTATGATACTGAGTTTGCAAGTTCAGAACAGAAATGTATTGTACAACAGAGCTGGCCATGTTTTAAATGTCCTCAAACTTGGCTTCCTCTATTTTACAGGTACCTGGTGGGTATTTTCTCAGATTTTGAGCCCTGATGACGGCGGCTACTCGCAGTAAAGTCTTGTCTCTGTACATGCGTGTGTTTCGCATCGCCCGGACCTGGCAGGCACAGAGTGGTGTTAAAAGTGACACTGAAAATGAGAGAAAGTACATTGTGCAAGAGGCCCGCACTCTCTTCAGACACAACCAGCAGGTGCTAAGACTGATTCTTTGCTCACAGTTTCATAACTACTTTATAATAAGATTTAAAATGAAAAAAATATCTCTTTGTGTTTCTTTTTTCAGCTCGTAGATCAAGAAACAATAAAGAAGTGAGTGGAAGAATGTGACGCAAGGATAGAAATAGGTATGGATGAAGGGATATGTCCAAAATAGAGGCATGGATTGCTTTCTATATTGTTGCCTTTTTAAGACAATTTAATTGTTTTTGTCTTGTTTAGTTTTAAATCTTTGATAAACGCCTCAAGTTTTCTATTTGACCAAAATCAGTTAGACATCTGAACATGTGCACTTTCTCTTTTAACATTCTGATTAGCTTAAAGATGCTTCTGCCACGTGCTGGTGCACCTCTGAAAGCGAAGCCCGGGCTAATCTTTGGTCCGTAATGACAGATTTTAATCTGACAGAAGGAGTGTTTGAGTCTGTGTAAGCAGAGGAACTGACCTAATGACCCATTTTTCAGGAAGTATTTTAGTTCTTCATAGGTTTTGATTTCGCATCAATACACTGACGGAAAAAACAGCAACCATTTTTTTTTTTTAAATTCTGCAAAACCTCCTCTGCAGTAAATAGCACAACAGCAAGAAATCACATGTTATTTAAGAGAAATGTAGGAAAACTATTTTTGCCTCACCAACCAGAGATCTCAAACTTTTGTCCTCGAAGGCCAAAGTCCTGCAGATTTTAGATTTCCCTGCTTCAAGTTACCTGACTAAAACGAATGGGTCTATGTGCAGAACTTGACAACAAGCATTTGGATCTATTTAATTTTAATCAGGTGGGTGGGAAGCATCCGAAACCTGCAGGAAAGTGGCCCCTGAGAACTGGAGTTTGAGATCTCTGCCCTAAACCAGGACTGTGTGATAATCACTTTAATAAATCATCATTTTTACTGTGAACTATTGGCAAATCCCTCTGAAATTACAAAGAATATTCCAGTTTTGTTGAAGCTGGTTCATGTGAAGCACACACAGCAGCCAGCCAGAAGACCTCAGAAATCTGAGTAGAAATCTGCACAGAAATTTGTGATTGTGTCAGAAAGAGAGCAAAATGGTGTTAAAAAGTCCACATTTTGACATACAGATTTTTTTTGTCTAATTTTTTGCCAGGTCTACATTACAGAAATCCATATCCAAGAGCCGTAAGTAATAACCAGACATATCCAGGAGACATTTTGTGTGTGAGCTATGATGTTGAGAAATCTGATCTAATTACCATCCCTTGTTTTCTCTCAATGCTCCTGTAGACCTACCTCCCACCGCTGGGACTGGCCACTCAGAAGGGCAGGAAGCTGCGAGCGCAGCAGCGCCTCAGGAAGCAGGCCAAGCCAATTTACTTACAGTCACATGATGAGACCTGATGGCTGATATCCCTGATCCTCATCCAGAGTTCAGGTTACCAAGGACAGGAGAGCGCGCCTCAATCAGCGGGTGATTTGCAGACTGAGTTTCTGCAAACACTCACTGATGCAAAAACAGTCATCATTAAGGATAAAAAAACACTTTCATTCTAAGTTTTTGCTGTAAATATGTACTTTAAATGTTCATAAAGAGTGTCATATTGTGTTCAGCTCAGGAACGTTGCTACTGTGGAATGACTTATTTTCTATTTTATTTATCACTGTGTCTAAAACGACTGAGTAATAAAGTATCTTTATGTGAAAAATGAGTAAACTGCTCCATATATGAGTTATTCAATCAAAAGGTAATGCAAAAAATATGTCAGACACTGACTTCTCAAACAGAAAATGATGGATAAATTTAGGTCAGGCTTTGTTTTCATACAGGTGACAGGTGCATGTTGCTATTCTTGCTTTAATGTTATTTTCTGTAGCATCTGCATTACTGTTACACCAGTCATCTGCGATGCAATAATAGCACAAAGCACCTGTTTTCTCTAAACAGAAGTGATCACATCAAGAAATTGTCTCTGCAATGAATGGAGTTGTTCTGATCTTATCGTCAGCAGATGAGGTTTGACCTAGAATTGCAAAATGTGGTTAAAATGTGTTAAACTCGAGACAGCCAAAGGATTTGTTGTATTGTCTGCAGAGGAAGAGACGAGAAGCATGTTTTTGAGATATATAATTCTGATAATTCTAATTATGTGCCATCACATTCTTCTCTCCAGTTTCATGGTGTTTTAACTTTACTTATTTTGTATTAAGAGGCTCAAAGTTTGCCGAAAAATATCCCCCACAGTAAAACACCACCAGCAGTAGCAGCCTGACACAGTGCAGGATGGATCCATGCTTTCATGCAGCTATCCGAGTGTTGCAGCTGAAATGGAGACTCGTCAAACCAGGCAAGGTTTTTCCAATCTTCTGTTGTGCGTCTATGTGAACAGCAGCCTCATTTTCTTTTTCTTTGCTGACAGGAGTGGGGGGTGGCATAGTCTTCTGCTACTGAGGCCCGTTTCCTGGCTGAACATGTGATACGTTCAGAAATGGACATTCACCAACCGGTCTGCCCGTTCTTCTCTGACATCCACAAACCATTTTCATCCAGACAGCTGCAGCTCACTGGGCGTTCTCTCATTATTAGACCATCCTCTGTAAACCCTATGGTTGTGTGTGAAAATTCCAGTAGATGAGCAATTTCTGAAACTCTCAGGCCAGCCTGTCTGGCACCAACAGCCATGCCACAAGCACAGTCAAGTAAATCCCCTTTCTTCTCCATGCAGAGTGTCGACTTCAAGTCGCATTGACCATGTCTACATGCCTAAATGCACTGAGTTGTTGCCATGTGATTGGCTAATTAGCTATTTGTAAGTGTGTGTATTTTTTAAACTATTTGCACACCCACACACCTGGTTTCCCCTCCACCTTTTATTTTTAGCTGTGGAAGCTACAGACACTCCCCTAATTAGTTATTCTCATCACAAATGCAACAAAATAGGCACTCTCATTTCAGAACAAAGTCCTTAGCAGAGGCTAAAAAAAAAGGAAAAAGAAGGCGAGTCAAAAAGCACATGAGGGAGAACCAGAAACTGCTGCTTCATGTGCAACAGACAGAAAATTTTGCCTGTACATTAAATGATCAGGAGGGAGACGACAATGGAGGATATGTTGGCTGTTTTATTGTGCACGGTTTGTAAGCTTAAGCCAGAAAATCAAAATGATCTTGTTCTCTTTTGAAGGACTCATTAGCAAGGCCTTGCACAGTAATTACACACAGTGATGCATGGCTGCACTTATTTATAGCACTCACAATTAAATGAGAGCATATTAGGAAACTGATCATGGTTCTTTTCCTTTTCACCCCAATAACCTGTTTACTTACGGTTTGAAAAATCCATGAGGTGCACACATCCTCTTCCTGAATAAATATAATTGCTTGTGTGTGTGTAGAGAAAGGATGTAGCTATGCAGATTTATACATATGGCTCCTCCTGCTCTCTTAAAATAGATTGGAGTGGTTTGCACAGTAGACAGCTTTACTGTGCTGAAGTTTTCATTAATACGACAAGATTTTACAAGACATTGATCCATCCATCCATGTTCTGTTTAATTTCTGTGAAGTTTGCTTATACTGGATGAAGTAACAGACAGGAGTCAGAGTCAGCGCAGTCTAACAATATCTTATTTATCCACAAAACCACACGGTGGGACAAAAGACGGTAATGAAAAATCAATATTTGTTGTTGTTCCTCTGCTCATCTGGATCCATGAGCTTAGTGAGGGTCTTTTATGTTTGTTTTTTGCTGCTGTGATGAAAAAAAAAAAAAAGTAAATCTCTTTTTAGATGCTTATATGACCATATAGTGCATAATTTACTTTAAGGATGGTGGTCTGTGTGCATTCATCATCACATTTTACAACAGAGGGCTATTATACTATTCAGCAGGTCTCTAACTATTATCAGGTTTGCTTTGACATTTCTTTTTATCTACCTCCTTTTTTTTCCTCAATATTAATTCGTGTGGGGTGAAAGAGCAGCTCGGTTTGTCCATTAGAAAACATTCACAAACTGATAATAGCTACAGTGACCTGCAGGGAGGGGAGGGTGGGGGGTGGGGGGGGGTGAAATATTTCCTTTTCAGTATGATTCATGTTAAAATTGACTACCAACCATGTCTTTGTGCTGCTATAACAAAGCAGATAGTTTAAGAATGTTTCGCTTTATTTTAAATTATTGCTTCTTTTCACCGCAGGTCACGGTCTTATTTCCAACATTTCATGTGTGACATTCACTGATAGCAAGCACTGTCACATATATGACAAACAAAGAATGATGAAGTGTTTATAGATTAAATGGACAATGAATAAAATAGCTCCCTTCCACTCTAAAATATTCAACAAGGACATTTTTGTTTGCAGAGAGATGTGCAGTCATAAACAAGAGTAAGTGCTCACATTTCTGTGTAAATCAGTGAAGGCAAGAAAATATACAAAATGATTTAAAGAAGGGTTCCATAAAAAGCTTGCATGAATGATAGGACTCTACTTCAGTAATTTGGTACATTTGAGGGAGATGGCCACAATCCAAAAGTACTTGAAAAGCCCTCTGTAGCTGGTGTATTCAGTGGGGACTAAAGTACATTTTATGTTCTGCTCCACTTTCCAGCTGTAAGTGGAAAATCAGAAACGTGGCCCGGCAAATGCAACCTCGGGTAATCTCAGTGGGGCATGCATACATAGTTCAGTATTGTTCTCAGCTCATGCAGTACAATGCTGTCCATCACTGAATTATGACAGCCTGAATGGAGACTTTATCAGATCATTTTCAACTTCACACTCAAGACTGAGTCACCTTGACTGAAACTTGTGGCGCCTTGTGCTTTTTGAGGGCATTTTCTTGTACTTATCCTTCATGTAGCCACATGATGGAGCCCACAAAAGTTAAGGGAATAAGGGGATGTGCCGTAGGGTGACGTCAGTGCAGTGGCTGACATGCAGAGGGTACCACTTCAGGCGTTTGCAGCATTGTGTCTTTATAAGTGAACAGAGTCCCGGCCATATTAAATGGCCTTGGTTTAAATGTGGAGCTAATGTGTCCTACATAGACAGCAGTGTCCTCACACTGCAGGGGACAGAGGGAGAAGGTGGATATACGTTTCAGTGGCAGATCTACGGGGCTGCTACAGAACCTGGGGAGTGACGCACGCAGAATATAAGGTTTGTAATGAAATCCTCAAGGGAGACCGACTGTAAAGCAATCTCCTGGATGACAAGAGGTCGGACAAGGAAACGGTGGGAAGATGAGCCTGTAACATCAGAAGGAGCAAAAACTTTAAATCAAACTAGAAAATTTCTGAAGAAATTTTGAATGCTGCCAATCTGCTACCCACGTCGAACAGAGCGGCAGCCATGTTACAAAGATGGATTAACAGACAGAAAGACAAAGCTGTGAGACAGACTGTGACACAGACAGAGAGTGAGTGAGACAGACTGAGAAAGACAGACAGAAGGTGAGTGAGACAGACTGAGAAACACAGAAAGATGCTGAGTGAGACAGGGACTGAGACAGACTGACTATGAGTGACACAGACACCGTGAGACAGACAGATAGATAGATAGACACTGTGAGACAGACTGAGAGAGAGACAGAAAGACACTGAGACAGACAGATACTTAGACACTGACAAACAGACAGACACTGTGAGACAGACAGATACTTAGATAAATAGAGAGACACTGAGACAGACATTCTGGTCAAACACCATTCATTTTCAATGAGAAAAATAGTTGCGTAGATAGACAAATAAAGACTGTGAGATAGACAGATACTTAGATTGACAGACACTGAGAGACAGACACTGTCAGACAGAGAGACACGGTGAGACAGACAGATGCATGTATAAATTGATTGTCACTGAGAGACAGACAGACAGATAGACACTATGAGACAGACAGACAGATACTGAGAGACAGACAGACAGATAGACACTATGAGACAGACAGACAGATACTGTGAGACAGACAGATACTTAGATAGATAGACACTGAGAGACAGACAGACAGATAGATACTGTTAGACAGACAGATAATTAGATTGATAGACACAGAGACAGACAGACACTATGAGACAGACAGATAGATACTGTGTTGAGAGAGTGATAGGCACTGAGAGGCAGACAGATACTTAGATAGACACTGAGTCACATACAGACACTATGAGACAGAGACAGATAGATACTGTGAGACAGACAGATAGACACTGAGAGACAGAGAGACAATGAAGCTGACAAGTTTTCCTACGTTTTGATCTATAATTTATTTCTGTATGATGAAAGCTGTAGGAGTTATGGGCATTTGTCTCACATCTGAAAATGCTTCAAACTTTAGAGTGCAGCCAGAGTGCTGAGGGATTTAGGGTTTTTCTGATTTTTTCTGAAAATGTAGCTTACCGTTGTGTCGAAACCTGAACAGATATGTAAATATCCCTTCACATGGTAAAAGTTTCATCCTTCCTGACCAATTTAAACTTTGAATGGTGTCTCTATGTGATGGTATGGCTGAGCTATAGAGGTCCAAAGTGACCTGGGTTTTGGGCTTTTCTCGGCTGATCCTGAACAAATCCCATTCATTTCTATGGGACCAAAGATCGCAGTTTTTTGCGAATTGCGTAAACACCGTTTGAGTTTTGCGCGGACAAATAACAAGCACACCATTCCCGGCCGAGACGCTCGTTTTGATATAACATTTGTGGGGGTGCAGTCAAAGCCCTAG